>VXBU01006987.1:314411-362663 GCA_013400315.1 Bombycilla garrulus
TCCCACTCTGAGGGGACACAGTCCCTGCTCTGAGGGGACACAGTCTCTGCTCTGAGGGGACACAGTCTCTGCTCTGAGGGGACACAGTCTCTGCTCTGAGGGGACACAGTCTCTGCTCTGAGGGGACACAGTCTCTGCTCTGAGGGGACACAGTCTCTGCTCTGAGGGGACACAGTCTCTGCTCTGAGGGGACACAGTCTCTGCTCTGAGGGGACACAGTCTCTGCTCTGAGGGGACACAGTCTCTGCTCTGAGGGGACACAGTCTCTGCTCTGAGGGGACACAGTCTCTGCTCTGAGGGGACACAGTCTCTGCTCTGAGGGGACACAGCCCCAGCTCTGAGGGGTGGCCCTGCGGTGGCAGCAGCCCTTCCGCGCTGCGGGGATGGAGCGGGCTCACTCCGAGCACAGCAGCCCCTTCTCCCGGGCCACTCGCCCCCAGGGACAGGCAGGGACAGTTCACCTCCCCCGGCCAGGAATCTCCCCCTCCCCCGGTACTTGTTGCTGGGCTTCAGCGGAGGCGTCGCTGCTCTCCTTCTGAAGTACACAGACACACACCAAAAAAAACCCCAAAAACAACCAACCCCAAACAAAGCCCACAAACTCAAATAATCTCTGTTTTTCCCGTTTAAAACTTGGCGAATCTTTCCTGCGTCGTTTTCTGGACAGATGCGATAACCACCTTATGTACTGGTAATCACGGCCATGCTTCTGTTTAGCGGCTGGATTAGAAATCGGACATTAATTGTAGAACTCTAACTTGCTAATTAGCTGCAAATAAACTATTCATTAGTGGCAAATTAAAATCAAAACACACCTTATTTCTACTCTCTGACGCGCAGTTTTGAAGGCACATATTGTTTCAAACTACAGCCAGTATCACTGGCACAGCAAATTGAGATCCTGAAAGGTTTCTCTCCAGGATATATAATTAAAATATATTCTACTTTAATTGACATTATAGAGGACACAAATGAGATTTTCCTTTTAGAAAGAAATAGCAGTTTCTAAATAAAGCTTTGCAGGCTGCAGAATGGAGGTTTCAAGCAAATGAATAGTCATTACTACCTTTTCAATGATGTGGGCCTTTTGATCAGAAAAGAAATTAGCTCTAAAGGACAGACAATAGGAAGCCTGCCCTGCAATAGGAAGAAAATTAGATGGCTAAGGCTCTTAACAACACCTATTTCTATAGACCATGGAGCTTCTTGCTTTTCAATTACAGCTGTTCATTTCAAATAAGGAAAGTGGAAAAACACAGAGAGGAATATAAACTCTGTTGCACCAAAAAAAAAAGCCCGAGACAGGGCAGGCAGGCAGCCTTCCTATTTTCCTTTTGTTTTTATTATAATCAGTTAACTAATATTACATATTTTGTAATGCTCGGACAGCCCAGTATAGCATTCTCCAGGTCAATCAGGATGGATTATATTCAGTTAAGGAACTGGTAAAACATGAGGAACTTCATGCTAGGTAGCTGGATGTTTCCACTGCACATCAAATAATTACATTTTTCACATGCATCTCATATTTGTGTGCATTCTGCAGAGAAACCAAAATAGGACTGAAGATCCTGATGAAAATGAAGTGCTGAATAACACTCTGCTGTCTTGATTATAGTCAAAAACTACCCCCAGTTCTTCTGAATTACATGGAGTGTTCTTTCATTACATGCAGGACTGAGAGATTATTTCAGGCAGGTTCTCCCCACATTACTTTTAACCCATTATTATTTTAGAAATAATACTTCTATTCTCAAAATATAAAATTAACTTTTAAATATGAGCTCTCTTTGAAGTTATTTCGTTTGAACATTATTTTTGAACATTAGTTCTCCTGCATGTACAAATAATACAAGTTTTCTCGTGAGTTTGAGATACAATCATATAAACAATCCTTTTTTTTCCTCTACCATTTCCCTCTAGCCACGCTTTTATGATTAGATGTAACAAGTAAATTATAATTTGTTATTATACAATCAATTTATTGTAATTGAAATAGTCTTTCAGTAGTGATTCAAACATAGTAACCACAAAGCTTTATTATAAACAAGTTCTGTTCTCACATTAACTCAGCTGGACTATAGAAATGCTTTTTTAAAAACCACAAAATCATAAAGATTACACACACTTTTTTTTTATCCTTTCTCTTAATCTATCTGTGGCTTTCATACTTTCTCCTTTCCCTGTCCCCACTCCTCAGTATTTATTTTTCTTTCTGTGTCCTTCCCTGTTGTATTATTTGTTTAGAAATCAGGTTAGATGTTTACTTCAAAGGGATGATCAAATAAATATGAATTGGTTTTTGCTGTGATAAGGTGTCTCTTAATCCTTTTCATCTCTGAACAAGTGTTCAAGAAAAATTATTTTTCCTTGTCCAAAAACCTAAATCATGTTTGTCTTCTACCTAGAAGTGATTTTAGTATGAAATACAGATGACAGCTTTCTATTTGGTGTCCATATCTCCCTTCATTCCTGCCTGGCCCTGAGATAGAGAAGAATAAAAGAAATAAAATAAATAGTTTAATCTGGTAAAGAATGATCTCTTAACTCCCAAAGTGGAGTCATTCCTGTCAGTATTTGAAGTAATCTCCCTGCTTGAGAGCAGTTAGAAAATTATGAACAATGCAAACTTCCCTCAGTTTTTACCGGAACAAACTTTCCAAATTTTTTGTAAGATCTTAATTACAACGTCATTTGATTTGAAATTATTTTGTCTCAGTAAAGTTACCCGTACTAGTGGGTACGGGTAACTAGTGGGAAAAACTTCCCTCCATGCAAATGAGCGGCTCAAGCGTCGTTGAGACTCTGTGATTTACAACACAAAACCCACATAAAGATCTGCATCCCTGAGGAGATTAAGAACTTGGGAAAACCCAGTCCTGCTGCTCCAATTCTCAGTCGTGACCCTGTCTTCAGTCCCTGGAAACGAGCTGAGGTAAGGAACTGTCTGCACGAGAACCGGTGAATCTGAACATTTCACCTGAAGTTGTTTCAAGTATCAGAGCAACGAGATTTTTGAGCAGATCTCTACAGAAAAATGGAGAAATGGGGAACCTAAAGAGCTTTGCAAAGTAGAGTGAGCAGTTTGTGAGTGGGGCTGTGCTGGAGGGCTTGGACCTGTTTTATCTCCAAGACATCAACAAATCTCACTGTGAGCAGGGAGAGGACTCAACTCCTCTGACCACTCCAGTGCACGTGGCCAGTCATGACAGAACTTCACTGGCCCGGAAAATCCTTTCTGCTCTTTTTTTCCCCTAACACACACCAATAAAGGAGGGCAATATGTGCTCCCCAGCCTTCTGCAAAACAAATATGTGCATCTACATCTATGCGTAAAATAGATATAAAATAACAGGCACGGAACTCACCAAAGTTATATTATTATATGGGCTGTTTCCACGGGACAAACACATTTCTGACCTGAACATGAGTCACAAATAACTGTATCATTTAAATTGATATTCGTCACTCATCCTATATTTCTGAAATAGCTCAAATCAATTAACTGATTTTCATCCCAAGAACTACTCAAACTCCTGTCTTGCAACGGTCCAGCTCTTGAATTGTCTCTGTAGACAACAATTCCTGTCCCAGGAGGGCAAGTGCAGCAGGCACTTGCAGGGGAAGAACTTACGCAATGATACATAAATTAAGGACTTGTAAAAAAGGTGTTTCCAGGACATTTTTGAAACAGGTGGGCCAATTACACAAAGGGCTTTAGAGGGACACAGTGAATCTTGCTGCTGGTGCACCCAACAAGTTTTTCACGCAAAGATTCCACGGAAAATCCAGAATTCCTGGTCAAGAAGCCTTTCTGATTGCACTGGGCTGCCTCCTCTGCACCCCTGGGAGCACGTGCAGAGTAATTACTGGGAGATGGTGCTCCGTGCTCCCAGGTAAATCAGATGTGTGCTCTCAGTGCGTGTGAGGGCCACAGGATGATCATGATGACAGAAAAAGGGGAAAGAACCCACCAAACCCAGCCTGGTTCGGGTTTTGTTCGCCTGTAGATGCAAACAAAAGCCAGCTCTGAGGGGAGCATGGAGGGGAAGAGGAGATTTGGGATGCAGTCCCTGAGGCTACAGTCTGAAGAATCCTGCTAGGAAGTGAGGGAGGGAATGCAGGAGGACCCAGAGGGGGGGAAAGATTCAAAAGGAACCATTTAGTGGCTGAGAGAGGAAGCCAGGAAAGGGACACCACGCAGTTTATGCCTTGTTTCCCTTTCCCTGTTGTCTGTTGACTCTGTCCTGGCTCGCCCCATTCCCACTTTTCCAAAACAGCCCATCAATAACAAGCTCAGTTTCTTTATTAAAAAGAACTCCACAACCCCTTGGAAAATTGTGTACTCTCACAAAACTCTCATTTCCACTTCGGTTTAACTTGATTTGAAGACCTCACAAACAAGGTACCTCTAAACTACGTCCAGTGAAGGACATAGCAGAGATTAGCTTGCAGAAATACATTGTGCAGTTTGTTTCACCCATAGATTGATTTGTTGTAAAGAAAACAGGTGGCACTGATAATTCTGTAATTTCAATCAGTGCAAATGCAGATGATTTCTGTATCTGCTTCCAATTTCTGTGCACAAAGTCCACAAAGACTCAAGCCTGCTCTATTTGTACATCAATGGCTCCCAGGAAAGCTGATGGAAAATTAGAAGGAGGAACTTGTGCCCTGCTTTTGCATGAAAAAACAAACTCTTCTGATCAACAGTATTGCTACTTCTCATTTCAGGTTGAGTCAAGCTCAACTACACAAAAAATGGCAGCAAACCCACACAGAGCACTGCAACATCCATAGGCAGCCTTTAAATAAAAATGTTATTTTGTTCTCCAGATTCCATTAAAAAATGAACCACAAATTCCATTTGATGCTTTTATGGCTCTTCCTATCAAGGTATTTGAATATATTACAATAAAAGCAGTTTTTTACTGAGCAGAAGTCCATGTGAGGGAAGGAGACCCTGGGTATATTTACAGAGATTCAGAAAATGGACAAAATGGTAATGTGGGAAAAGTCTGTGAAATAGATAGGAGATATTTGTGGGGGCAGATCTCTTGGACTAAATCAGATTAGCACAGGGCTTGACCCTCTTGCATTTCTGTAATGGATCATGCCCATAAATATCACAAGCTGGAAAGTACTCAGAACCAACGAGGACTAATAGGGAACAGTCAGATCTACATTTTGTAACTCCCTGGGAACACTCCAAACCAGACACCAGCACAAAAGAATCCAGAAAGAGGATTAGAACAGAGAAACTGTTAGCAATCCCTTCTAAACCTCTACTTCCTTCTAACTTGGTTCAGGAGTATGGAAAGAATATGGTTTGAATGAGCTGGGGACTGACTGGACTGACATGGGAAATATTCTACAGCAGTACTTAGAGAAAAAAAAAAAAAAAAAAAAAAAAAAAAAAAAGAGAGACTTTAAAAAGAGAATTTAAAAAAAACCCCAAATTATTTATTTCAAGCTCATGCCAGACACTTAGGACAGACACAGACAGCTAGGATGTCTCCCAAAAAAGAAAGCCTACACCTTGGTGTGCCAGAAAAATGGGAAGAATAATAATGATTTCATGTCCCACAGCTCCTGCATGAAAAAGTGGGATAATTTCCCTACCCAGGAGAGGGCACCCTGTGCCTCCTGCAGGTGCTTCTCCAGTGCTGCCACAGCACCAGGTAAAACATTGTCCTGTTACCGTTTCCTCTGTTCAGAACCGATCCCGAGCCACAGAACACATTTAAATTCACAGCGTTATTATTCCTTTGGGTTTCCTTTAATTATGAGTGCCTGAGGAAATGAGAGCTGCAGAGAAAAGGTGCCTGTGCTGTTGTATGAAAATGCACAACCAGAATTGAGCAGCACTCAAACTTCCCACGCCGATCATTTTCCACTGGTAGCTGTAACACCAGGGCTGGAGACAAATCAAGGCTTGAGCTTGAACCAGCTGCACATTTTTAAGGTTTGCAAAGCTGCAACACTTTCAGGTTGAAGGGGGATGTGAGACCTGCTGGGCTGGCGCAGGATTGAGATTTATGCTGTTATATTTTACTTAAAAACCTTTGCTGGAAGATGAAGAGCAAAGAGAGTTCCACTGTTTGCTGATAGCTTTCTGCTCAAGAAAGGACAAGGTGGCACAGAGGATGTGGACTGCTCAAAACAATCCCTTTTTCTCCAGGCTTTTGGGGCTGATTGCTACTGTTTGTTAGGTGCTGCTGCCTTATGTACACTGAGCTGGAAATCCTCGGTTCTCTGTACTCATTTGTGCATCATTACCTCTTCAATACCTCGCAATTATGACACAGTGATGGTGAACTGAGTGTTCCAAGAGAAATGTGTGTAGTGCTCCTGCACACAAAGGGCCCTCCAAGTTAAATTGCCAGGAAAGTGTGGATGAACAGGTCTCGTTTCTGCTCATACCATTGCACTCGAGATGAAGTAGAGGATTTTTTGATTTTAAATAATTGCCCATCAGGTCTTTCTTCTTATTCCTGCGTTCATATCACACACAGTAAAACAAGCAACATTTCCACATTCAGATTTATGTCAGAAAATCTGGTTTTACAATTTCAAGGAGCATTTGAATTTTCCTTGTCATTTATCAGCTTCTGGCCCTGCTACCACTACTCACTTGATGCATTTTGCTCTGAGCTAATTAGACAGCCAGCAGCATTTTTATAGACTTGAAAAAATATCTGATTTGTTGCTTATTGCCTTGATTAGAGCCAAAATCATCAAAATAATCACACACCTCCCACTTCTGTCAGCCACATGCTTGCAAAATGAGAGGGATTTTTAAATGATGATTTTTTTTATTATGTTCATGGCATCAGGCAGATCATGCACGTTTGTTCAGCAAAATGTGTCAGAACCACCACAACTATATCTCAGATAGCTGAGGGTGATATAATAGCTACAGGATAATGATAAATTCTTCTAACATTGATCAAACATAGGCTCTGATGCACTGACTCTAAGAGGGATCAATACTGTTTAGCTTTTCACGTTATGCTCCCCAGATTCGGGTGTTTTACAGATTGATAAAAATGTTGCAGATAGGATAAATACATGTGTGTACACACACACAGTGGCAGACACAATCACTGAGCAATTTAAAGCAAGAACAAGATGAAACTGAAAAAAATCTCCGTCTTGTTTTTGTGGTCGTTGTGCGAGACTGAATCAGTATTTCCACTTAAATAACACTGGAGTTGCAGGCAGGAATCAGACATCACAGAGCCCAACTTGTTCTGTTTATTTAGCAGTAAGGTAATATCACACAACTGTGAGTCTTTCCCAGAAATTTGTTCTGCACAGAAGGCAGTTTGTGTTCTCATTTCCGAAGTTTGAGGTGTAGGAGCAGGACATAATTGAGAAGACTCTGGGTTTTGAATTAATCCCTGCTGTCTTCCCATTTTAAGAATAGATAATGACAACGTGATGAAATTATAGATGATAAAGCACATAGATTTCACAATAAATAATTATTGATGCAGATTTTACAATGTTTTTATACCATTAATGTTGATTTTGATTATCATGCACCTGCATCATAATAAAATACATCGTACTGCCTTTTTTTTTTTTAGGAAACACGTAGGCAGTCCTTTTACTCCACCTTTAGAAAATGAATAGAAAAATTATAATTTAATAATTTAATTCACTGAAGGTAAAATTGCTGAGAGGATTTCACAAGTGGCTTCAACTGACTGATTCAAACTAGTTCAGTTCATGGGTGTCTCCACCTGTATATTCCCTATGAGGAACAGGAGCCCAAAACATGAAAATTAAAATAATTAATAAATAAAGGTTGTGCATGGTGTATTTTTATTTGTTTGGTGTGAATTCTGTGTCACAGGAATGTGCTTAAGGACGTTAACTAATGGCGATGTGCTTCTTTCTAGAAATCCAGGCAAATCACCTAAAATAAATGCAGATGGCTGAACAAGAACAGAACGATGCAGAACGAGGTAAAACCATTCCAGCAAAAACACCAGGCTGAATTTAAGCGGGGATTTTTCAGTCTTCAGGACATGCAATCGAATTTATAATCTGCATGAGAAGCTGCCAGGGCTGTATGTGCATATGGGCCCTGAGCAGGTGCGAATGGTCACAGGACAGCTCCAATTTGCATGTGAGACAGGGCAAACACGCACAATTCACCTTCCTGCATATTCAGGAGGTGGCCAGGGCAGTTTTAAGTTCTGAGCACCAGATCTACGAGGTCCAGCCTGAAGCAACATGAAATTCGGAATTGGGAGGGTTGCTGTAAACACAACTGTCACCCGGCTGCCAAAATGCAAACTGGATTTTTTAGTATTGAAATCGAGCTACAACTCAATGGCACCTTCCAGACTGCTGAGGAACAAACAGGGTGTGATGTGCATCTGGGAACTTTCATATCAAGCTCAAACACTCATTCTGCCCCATGAAGGATTTAATCTTGTTTCTTAAGCAAATTATCATTTTTTTTGTTGTTGGCATGGTTCTCAAAGAGAAAATATTCCGGTTTGGAATGTTTGCCATGCAGTCAAAATCCATTGCAGCAGAATAATTGTGTTGCATCTTCCAGTTTTGTAGGAAAACATGAACAGAAGAGAAGCCTCTTGATAAAAAAAATATTTTAGAGTAATAATTGAGACCAAGCAGCAAACAATAACTAATCTGAAATTTGGCAGTGCTTGCATGTGCTATGTATTTAAAACTAATATATACAAATGAAGTTAAAATGCCAGAAGTATTTCAGGGGAATTTGACACACAGCTTCCAGGAGCTCAAGGCAGTGTGGGAAGCTCAGGATATTTTATTGTAGCAGCAATCTACATAAGGGAACGCAGGATAGGTGGAATTATACACACTCAGTTCTGAAAAAGAGAACAACTTGCCATTTGAATTCTCACTGCTTTTCAACTGCTTACTGCTTCCTAATTCATTTCACTCTTGAACTGAACATCTATTTTACATTTTGTGTTTCTCAGCTAATGCAGCTCAGGATCCTGCTCTGCTGCTCTGAGGGTTAAATTTCACTAAGTAACTGGATACCAGTTATGTTTTTGTTGTAGGTGTCATATTACCAGCAGTTTGATAAGCAGTCATCCTTATTTTTATTATTTAGTTGGCTGCTTAGTTTATCTGAAAGAAGAGACTTCCTCTTCTCTCTGCTCACATAATCTGCAGTATATTCCTATTCACAAGTGAATTTAACATTCCTGGCCTTACAGCATCTGTTTCCTTAAAAATATTTACAGATCTTTATTTCTGCTAATAGGACACCAAGTGGCAAACTAAGAGCATTCTGATCTGAGTGCCAATCCAGTACCACACTGGTGCTGAGTTAACCCACAGTCATCTCTGAAATTCAACCAGAAACTGGAATCTCTTTTCTCCTTTAACTGGATCCCGATTTCCAGTAAGAATATTTAACAAAACTATAGGATTTAAGTCAGGAATTTTTAGACATGAGTCAGAATCAACAGCAAATTTTTAAGCAGGAATTTCCAGGCTTGTTATTTAAGAAAATCTAGCCCAGGCAACGCAGGTATGTGGGGAAGAGGAGACTTTTCCCCAAATTTACCCTGCAGAGACAGAGAGAGCTCCCAGCTCTGCTCCTCTCCAGACAGACTCAAGCTCTGGTAATATAAATACAGGATGTGTTACTGAAGGATCAGACCCTTAGATCTGTTATTCCAAGTTGATTAAAAAAATAATTGCCTTTAAAATAAAAATATTCTCAATAATCTAATAATTTTTACAGCAAGTGCAAACAGTCAAATTTGATTATAAAAGGGAAAGTTGTACTTCGTTTTCCTCAGGAGTTACTGGCATTCATTTTAAAGTCAGTTCACTCCCTAAAGTCACTGTTATCTATATGAAAAGAGTAACTAAATTGTAGGTGTTTCTTTATTCCACCATAAATTGACATGTTCTAACAAGACAGTCTGTTTGCTTTTATTGTTCAAAAGCCCCTAAGTCTTTACTGTCTGCTTCTCCACTTGTCTTAAATGTTTGATTAAGCACTGTGAGAATTGTCAGTATTGATAAACTTCTTTCCAGTACATTAAGCACTCTAATCCTTTACATTCCTACTCTATCTCTATTGCCAAGTCACTCCGCTTCCTTAGCATTTGATTTTAGGCCAATATTTGCATTAGAAATGGCCTATAAATAAAAATTACTGTAAGAGCAGGAAAAACTGTTTTTCTGCATCTGAAGATTTCTGACAGGAACAGTATGTGAAAGGCTCTGCTTGTTCCTCTGTAATCACAGCAACTAAAGAGCTGTCTAGTGAGCTAATTAAAAGGGGTAATTAAGCTCAGCGTTTTTTCACAGTTTTGCTAAAAATCTTAATTTTGAGGAGTGACAATGCTATTTATCTTTCCTTCAGGAGCCTGAGCGAAGCAGGAGGGTTTTGGTGTCCGTGCTGTATTTCAGATTAAACTGCATGTTTACTGGGATAATTCCATATTAGTGCTGTTCACAACTCAGGATGAACTCTGCCAATTTCTGGCACTGTTAGGGTCAGCATTTTGATTTTATTTTTTATTGCATTCTTTTCTCCATACCACTCCAAGACTGAAATTCCCATGTCAAATACAGAATGTGTCATAATCTATTTCTCAGTGCTTAAGATTTCAGATTTAGAATGCAATATTGTATAATTTGATTGATTTTCCTTTATTTTGGCTTTCTCTCTATGAATTTCACTCAGATGAGTCCTGGGGATAGCAGGGCATTCCAGGGCAGCAGGGACATGCTGGAAATTATATACAGCCCTGGATTACGTCCCTGTCAGGATTACACAAACATAAAACTGGCAGAAAACTTTAAGATCCACTTTTCCATATTTTGTGAAAGTAAAACTGTAAACTCAGACAATTTTGGATGCCACAATTATTTGGTATTTCAACACTAACACCAGTACATAAGGAAAGATGTTGACACAAGCTCAATTTCCAGATAAACCCTGCACCTGTTCTTACCAAAGTCTGGCCAAGGTGAGTGCAGTACTTGTGTTTTTCCCTCTTTGAAAGGTGATTTGGGCATGCCACATGCAGCACAGAACAAATACCAGTGCTTACCCAGGGTAAAAGTGCTTTTCCTGGGTCCTAACCCTGTAATCTTGACACAGATTTTGTTTCCAGGCACAGCAAAAAGTATTTTGCCTGAGCAAAGGCAAGGAGGATCAGGCTCCACAGTGCAATTTCATATGAAAATGAAGGGGATGAGATACTTCTACCAGGCTCATTTGAAATAAAATAGGAGGGCTGCCTTTTTGTCTGTGCTGCTAATAAGAAAAAAATGCTAGAATAGAAGGTAATTGTAATAAGGTATGTCCCTATTTTTCTCAATTTTGCCCAGTTTTCTTTGATACCATTATGGATGTCATGTATAAATGGTATTCCTTCAGGGTGGAGCCATTAATTTTGGAGATGTACATTCTTCTAGTACATGTGTAAGAATTGATCATTTATACACAGGGGAGGAGAAAGGGTAGGAGACCCACAGAAAACAGGGGGTGTAGCAGAGAACATTGTGCCTGCAGCATTCTTCATAAATAACACGAATCACACAGAATTGCCAGAGATTATTTTAATGGCTGCACCCTTGTGCTGTTATGGTAATTACTGAGGGAGTCTGAAGCCCCTCCACCAGGAAATTCTGCATCAAAATAGTAAAATTTTGTAATGAACTTTAACTGTTATTCAAAATTCTTTATCAGAACTTCTGGGATTAATAGTTGCACTACTCTTTTTTCCTTCTGGAGAACCACAAACAGTGCTTTAAAAAGCCAGCAGAAAACAGGCAGGGTGTCTAAAATTGATGCAGCTCCTATTGATTTCAGTGAAATGGGTGTGACCTCCCCCAATGAATTCCTGGCTAATCTCTCCTAGATGCGTTGAGAGAACCTGGATGAGAGGCTCCTGCACAGGCAGGGACAAACTTCAAGGACACTTTAAATGGATTTAAACTTAAAGTTCACCTGCTTAGGGTTAGGGAATAGTTAAGTTTGGATATGTGCAGAGTTTCTCAGTCTGCCCTTTCTCTCCTGTGGAAATCCTGCCCAGGGAGAATCCGTGGGATCAGAATTTTTTCTGCCCACTCAGCACCAGGTCAGAGAGGCACGTGAGGCATCCTGTGCCTGAGCACTGAGTCCTGCCATGGACAGATCTTTATGTCAGTGGGGATTCATAAAGCCATTGGGAACTCTGTGCTTCGGAGTGAGGCACTGAGCAACAGGTTTTCAATATTATTTTGACCTTCCAATCTTCTGCCACTGGGCTGAAGGAGTAGAAGCAGCAACTGTTGCCTCTCCATCAGCACAGAGCTTGCCCTCACCACCAAAGGCTAAACTCACTGGAACTCTTTTTTCCTCATTAGTAACGAACTGCAATGCATCCCATTCATTTCTGCACCAAACCTCAGTGCTGTGAGTCAAAGCGGGACAGGATCTGGCTCTGCAGAGCTGAACACAGAGAATTAAAGATTCTGTGAGCAGAGCAGGTGGGCTGCAAGCAAGGTGCTCTCTGTGGGCTGGCTGGAGGTGCAGATTTTCCGTGAGACCATGAGGCAGTGCCTACTTGTGGATTTGGCACCTCCTAGATTCACACTGCAGCTCAACGCTCCCTCGCTACCCCTTCCAGACAAGCCCCAAGATAATTGTTTCTATTAAAAAAGCTGTTCTTTCTTTAGCAGGAATCTCCTCTCTCTAAAGGAGTATATTAGGGAGAGATTAAAGGGAAACCCTCAAAAGCTGCTCATCAGATGTAAACAAACCCACCAGGGTTATTAGGCACATGAAAACAATGGTACAAGAATTTTCCAAGCATGATAACATCACTCTTTGTATCACACTAAATTAATAACATCTCTCAAGCACCTGCCTAAACCAGAAGTCTTTCCAAGAGACTAAGCACAACCTCTCTCATTAAATCAGCATTCAGGGAGCTAACTAGCAGATGCTGCTGACATGAACCCAAATGTAATCTCTTTAACCTTGTCCTGTGGGGAGCAGACAAGTCATGACCGAGTAATTCCAACTAAATTAGATTTTATGTGAAAGTGTATAATCTAAATTAAATTTGATTAAAATGATTCACTGATTTGTGTTTGCTTTTAAAGGTCCTAATGTAGCCAAGGTGACCAGTTTTCGGTAATCTGTGTAATCACATTAATCTGTTTTTACATGGTTGGATCAAGATTTTTTTTTTATCCCATAGATTTTTCTATATTAATCACATTGCTCGAATATCCATGGATAGATCAGGTGTTTTCTATTCAGATAGAGGCTCGCCATAATTCAATTTTCACCATGGTAATGAAATCTAACTGTGGTGACTATAAAAATGTGTGATGTAAAATAGTTCAAACTATCTGCAAGGAGAGAATGATCAGGTCATTGATGCCAAATGCAACATGTGAAACAATCCTCTCCCCAAAATTTTCTTCAGAGGCAGACGTTGCCCAGCCCAGACCGAGGGCAGCGCTAGGGCTGGAATTGTGCAGCTGCCTGTTTGTGCAGTGATAAATTTCCTGGGCTTAACCCCTTCACATCCTCTTCCCCTACTGGGAATTGGTGCAAGTGGGATGAATCTTGGGCACTGCCTTAATTACATCTTGAAATCTTAATTGAATACCGCCGGTGCTGATGAGTGGCTGCATTCTCAACACTAATCACAGTCTGCAATCAGCAAACAACATAAAGCTACTAATTAAGAGTTATTAAGTTAAAATGACAATTTTATCCAATATATGAAGTCAGGGGTTGCTCTGTGCTGGATGTGGCTGCTTTAATGGCAAAAGAAAAAAGATTTGGGCTCCAGGCAAGAATTTTTGTCATTTTTTTATAAGATGCTGGTGTCACTTTTTCAGATAGAGTTTCTCTGTTTCTTTCTGGTATCTGATGTTTTTGTTTGTTTGTTTATTTGTGTTGGTTTGTTGGTTTTTTTTTATTAATTTGGATTTTTTTCTCTTCCTCTTTTGGGCATCACATATTCCCAGTGTGACAGCCCTGCTAGAAATGCACAGTTCTGCAGGGAACAGGATTTAGCAGAGGGTTACAGGTGATCCCTGGAGCTTTAGCACAGCTGAAGCAGTGCCTGCTGCTGTCAGCAGGAAAAGGCTGCAGGAGCAAAGGAAGGTGCACTCTTGGTGACGTCACCCAGGTGATTGAGCTGTACAATCCTCCGGTTAAATCTTGGCTTGCACACAGAAAAAACTGCCAGCTACTTGAGGTAACTACAGCAGAATATCAGAATAAATCAAAGGGGATGAGATGTGCGAGGTTTACCTGGCACTCTGTTGCTTTAGGCTGCTCTTTTCTCATCCTTAATTACCACAACTTCAGCTCCCTCCTCATTTTTCCTTATTGCATCAACAAATCCTGTGTAGACCAGTTAGTTCCCTACGCCTGTTCCCTGCCTGTGGAACAAAACCCTTCAGCTCATGTTGAGTTTTAGCTGTAGGAATATCTTCAGAGGCTTAAATGGGGTTCTTCAGAGCTTAAATTTCATGAGTTTCTGCTCTTTTCTGAAGGAGAGCAGAGGAAATTTCCGGCTTCCTCAAAGATTGTGCCTGAAATCTTCTCTGGAGTGTCCAACAACTGTGTAATATGTTCTTTCTCATGACAACACCTCTGGTGTTAGAACCCTTATGAAAGGAATAAAAGCATGAGTCAGTGAACTGCTCCCTTCTCTTCATTCTCCCCTGGGAACAAAGCAAAGATATTCCTCCTCAGCATCTGCACTGGTTCTGAGCCAAGAGCTTTGTCCTGCTCATTTTATTGAGTGGGAGAGCAGAAAACAACAGAAATTGTTTCCCTGTTCTAGAGGATAACTCCTCCATTTCTTCTTTAGTGTAATAAAAAAAAGAGTGCACCATGCTTCACTTCTACTTTTTAAGCTTTGTGTTGTCTTTCTAAATACAAATTTACCTCAGTGAGTGGAGCTTAAGCAGGAGTGAAGGCATTGGAGCAGTTCTGCTTTTGAAAGTGAGATAGAAAAGCTCTGTGGTGAGTTAGGAAGCAAGATCAGCTGAGTGTTGTTCCAAGGAGGGCTATAAAATCCCTTCAATCACTCTCTCTACATTTTGCATATGACAAATGCTCTTTCACCAGATCATGATAACTGCCCCAAAAAAGAGTGAAGAAGAGGGAACCTGTAGCTCCTGAAAAACAAGTATAGGCCAACCTAATAATCTCACTTATGTTCATTCATATTTAAACTACAGTTCTGTGTTTGGAAAGTTTGTGACCAGAAAAGTGAAGTGCTTCGCAAGATTGTCTTAAATTAAAAAAAAAATATATAAAAATTACCAGTCATTGTTACTGTAAAGAATGGCTCCTTATTTTTCATATCTAAAAGATTGAACCCTTCACAATGATTAATAAAGTCTGCTTGTTATCTACTTTTGTCATAAAAAATGATATGCAAAAGAAACAGTCTGAAAAACCACAAAGGTAAAACGCCAGCACGAACATTTGTACCGACACTGCTAATTAAAAGACTTAACTTATTAGTCTTTAAGTAGCAAAAAAAGAGAGAAACAAACAAGTATAATCTGGCAGATTAATTTTATGTTCTGTTCTATTTAATCAAACTATACCTATAGTGAAAATGACAAATCTGAGTTGTCAGACTACGGATGATAAGAAAGATAAAGGTCATATATTTTAATGTCATAGAAGGTCTTATTAAAGGAACCCTAATTACATTAGGTGTCCATGAAACATTAATTAAATACTGTCTGAAATAATTAGGTCCAAGTTACTGATGATTTAATTAAACTCAGTTTTTTATTTTATAAGAAAACTACAGGTCCAGTATCAGTCTGTTGGCAGGGTAATTGATAATGTGTCAGAAGAGCAAAACAGTAACCTTGACCAGCTGCATGGGAAGGACGTTTTGGGGAGCAGGAGCACGTGGGCTGTGTTTGGGGTGCTCCAGAGGGAGCAGAATCCAGAAACAGAAAGGTTTGGGGTTGTGTTCTCACCTGGTGTGAACTGTTACAGCACCTGAGGGCTCATCCCTGACCTCTCAGCTGAAATCCTGGCAAAGGTCTTTGCTTTACCAAGCGGCTGGACTTCTACAGCACAAGGCACACCCGAAATTCTGGGTTTGTATTGTCCACCACACACCCCCACGAGGTTCCAAACACTTTTCTTCTTCCCCTCTACAAAGAGACAATGATGGAGTAAACAGCTCAAAATTCCTCTGCATACAGAGGCTGTGCCAGCTCCATGGTTAAGGATGGATAAAGAAATTGCGACTGGAGCAGCTGGGCTGGCAAAGTGCTCCCCCGATCTTTCAGGATGAGGGAAATATTGCAGGAGTGAAGCACCATCCCCTACTTAAAACTGTCACAGAATATATGTGAGATTATCCAAGGAAAAATAAACCAGAGAATTGTAAAGGTGAGGAATATGCATTTGTATGTGGAGTGAGGCAGTGACGGAATTTTGAGGGGAAAAGAGCATTTTCCTGTCTATTCAAGTAGGAACACAGACTTCGTGGCACTCCAGGGATGGACTCCATGACTGGGTTCTGACACCCCAGCTCTACTGGCAAAGTTTAAATTTTCCTCCTCTCCCAAGCTGCCTGGCTGAGCTCAGACCAACAAACCTCACACTTCAATTTCTCCTCTTGTAGAATGAAAAGGAACATTCTTAGTGCTTCACGAATCCTGCCTGATGCCTGTGAGGGATAACTCTACGGAACAACGCTATTGAAATGCAAAACATTGACCTGAGAGTTCTAAAAAGCAGTGAGAGCTTTCCTGAGATCAGCAGCCACCAAGGGTCACACAGCCAGCTCAAACATCGTCCTTGCCACACTTGGACAGTGCCTCACCAAGGAAAAGGTTCCAGCATCTCCTCTGCACAATTAGCACTGCCCATGGAGAGTTCTGGGTGAAGACAACAGGAGAATCAATTTGTAATTAAAACCTGTGTGCCTCCTAAACATCCACTTCACAGAGAGCCTTCTGTTTTTGAAAGAGAATTAACCTTTTGCTACAGAACCAGAAAGATTTTTAAAAATTAAAAAAACAGACTAGAAACCTTCCGCAGTTTGTATTGTACAGAGCAAAGCAGATTCCACAAAGGAACACCCATTTTATCCTGTTGCTAAAGCTTGGTGAGTTCAGGGATCCACTAATATAAAAAGATCACTGAAGAGCCTATTATTTCACTATGGAAAAGTAATAAATTCCTAAAACCAGAAAAGCTCACCACAATTATCACTGGGAGGATGTTCTGGGTTTTAAACCAGAGTTGTCATTATAACACTTAAAAAATTCCTGTATTTCACCAGAGATATGTGGATGATTCCAAAGGCTGAGGACATGTTAAGGTGTTGACTCAAAAACTGGTAAATTCTCTTAATTAAATCCAGGAAGATGATTTTGCAATAAATATAACAATTGTCTGATCAAGTGGGCACTTCTGGGGAGATGGGATGTGTTCCATATTGTGTGTGTAAAACATTTCAGCTGCACTGGGCACAAATATACAAATATAAAACACAAAGTACCTTTGTGTTTGCTGCTGCTTTCCCATCTTCCTCCAGAGGTTCTGAAAACTTTTCTCTCAGCCTTTTCCAGTTATGAATCTCTTCTCATTAAAGATGAAGACTGAAATATAAAGAAAGACTGGTTTTAAAGAGTGATGGAATTTTGTTTGGTGTTAAAGAAAGCTTTCTTTGAGTAATTCAAAAGACAAAGCCAGATAAAGGTTTGTTCTTTTTCTCTGCAGACTCTGCATGACATCAGTTTCTAATTTATGATATAAAATAGTCCTACATTTTACCCTGCCTGAGTCCTTGTGCCATCTGCATAATGCTGCCTACACAAAACCCCTTAACTCCTTCAGGCAAAAATAAAATTTTATTATTAAATTTGTCATTAAATCCCCTTATTTGATTCTTACAGTAATCATTATAACAACAGCAGGAATTGGAGTGTGTACAATGTTTCAAAACTAGTAAAGCTATAAACATAGGAGGTACCAATGAACAATTTAGCAAGCAAACCATTATTAATGTGCTGTCCCCAGATAATCTGCTGCCACTGTTCAGTATCAGAGTACCTGAATAAAAATGGCTTTTTTTCCCCTAAAGTTTGAATTTTCACTGAAATAAATTGCTTTTTAAACTGTTTTGGTGCACCTTTCAAAACACAGAAACTTTCCATGTGTTCGACAAGGATATAATTGAGTAAATACCCCTAAATAAGGAGCACTTTATAGGTCTGCTACAATTTAAAATTATGTTCTGTGGTGGTTTTTTTTTTGCTGAGGCACACAAACACAGAGTGCAAGGTACTGGAGGAGCATTGTCTGCCTGCAGACAGGACCCAGACAAAGCAGAGCCAGCCCTGAAAGGACTCCGGGCTCTGGGACAAAGGGACAGAGATGAATTAATGGCAAACTGATAACAGAGTGTCAAACAGGACCCTGCTCAATTCCTACAAATTCCACCCAGCAGGGAACTCCTCAGCCAAGGTTTGGGTGGTTTGGATATAACTCCAGCCCTGCTGCAGCTCTCGGTCCCTGCAGGCAGATATTCAAGGTCTTTTCTCAAATTCAGTCGCATCAATTTGTTCATGACCAGTCAGAGTCAGAAGTGTTGGACCCTTCACTGATATTTGCTGCCTTCGGGAATTTGTCTTTTCCTTTTCTTTAGAGTAAAAACCTAAAAGATCTAAGTAAATACTATTAAATATGATACATGATGAAGGTATTAATTAACTATTTATATACAAGATGATGAGCTGGATCCTGCTCTTCTAACCTAAGCAAAATACAAACAGCAAATGAAATTCTGCTTCAATTACTTAACTGGATAAGGTCCTGGTACAGCAGGATCCCTTTGTGCCACTACAGCAATTCAATAATTTAGGAAAACAACCTCTCAAAAGAACTCTCTCCAAAGTTACATTTACTGTCGGCAAAAGAGGTGGAGAAGGAAAGGAAAAACAGCTGCTTATGTTTTACTTGTTCAGCCACCTGTTAACTGAAATGAATGAATAAACTGAGCACTGCTGGGGAATCCTTGGGTTTCCTGAAGAGTGTCCAGAAAATCAGCTCCCATTTGAAGACACGTTGGTGACTGATTTATATAAGTTAAATTACAATTATATCCTATGCAAAATATAAATATATCAGACTGTGAAAGCTAAGAACCTGTTTAAAAAAATATAAAAAACTTTAAGCAGTGTTGTACTCTAATTCTAGGCAGAAACGAGCTTGAAAATTGACAATAACATTGGCAAAACCTGTTATTTGAAAAACCCACCAGCTGTGCACACATTTGCAACATTTTCCCCCCTTCCAAGACATTTCTAAATATCGCCTTCAGACTTTAACAGCAGTGCAGATCCAGTACAAATCCCTTTGTGTGAGCAAAGATGTTCTGCTAGAGATGTGGCACACAGCTGCCCACGAAATCCTGAAAGTCTGCAAAGCAACATGGCAGAGGCAGATCTACAATTAACAAACAAAATTTGCCCAGGCAGTTGCTGGATCTGTACCTATTTTTACGCTCCGAGCACTTACCTGATGTCTTTTTCAACGTGTTATAAAGATATTTCCTAAAAGATTTTGGCAAATGAATTATGTAGCTGAAATGTAATAACGAAGGTAGAAATTTGTCCTGTTATCAGTCACACACATTCAAGCAGAAAGCCAGTGCAGCACAGTAGATAGAACTATAAGCTCTGGGATCTTCTCATTCAACCAAGATTGCTTCATACAAAAGTTGACAATACACTAGTGAAAGCCATTGTTGATATTCAACATTTTTTAAATAGCTGAACAGAATAGACAATAAGGCATGAAGGAAAACTTGGATAGGAGGCTGGCCTGGAGTCTGGGTTCAGAAGGGGAAAAAAAAGCATTAAAAATGGACAATAAATATGTGATTCTCATTTTCGTCCTGAATGTGTCAATTAACTGATCTGTACTGTGCTGAGGTTCTGCTGGATTTAAAGAGAGAACAAAATATAAGCCATAATTTTTTAATTTCATCTATTTAAATCTAGGTTCTGTTTGAAATACTGGCACTGGGAGAGACAAATGTTTTTGTCGTTCACGTTCACAACCAACTGATGTAAATTAAGGACTTTGCAAAATCACTGAAAGATCCTCCCATTAATTGTCAGAGCCACCTGCCCAGGCTGAGGAGATCATATATTTCAGTCTTTATATCAGAAAAAGGATTCCTGTGAAATACTTTTTTAAACTGTGAGAAATCCAGTGTTTGAATTTCCTGTTATTGTGTCTGAGCTCCTGATTTCCTCAATATAAAGATATCATTTGAAGGAGTTCATAACATTTCAGAGCTCTTGCACATGGCAGACAATGGCTTATTTTAACAACTGCTTGCATTTGGTTTGTTTTGCCCAAGATTTCAGTGCCACCAGGGGAAAATCCCATCTTGTCCAACTCTGAAAATCTGCATCAGCACAAACTTATCTTATTTTTTTCTGCTGGTACACCTGAAACACCTTGTGTGGACCATACTAAAACCAGCAAAGGATGAGTTTAAACAATTTTATTTCTTGATAATTTAGATATGATAGCAAAGCTTTCTACTTTACTCTTACTCAGAACTGTGTTATTTCTCCAGCTCTGCCTTGGTTTTCACTGTATGCTGCTTCACCCATGCAGGGTATATTCAGTATTGCTTTCTCCAATTTTTTTTTTATTTCTGTTTTTTTTAATAGGAGAACAAGTCATTTCAAGGTATACCAAGCAGTTTATGATGAATGTTGGTAGAGTAATTTAGCATGGGAAGATTCTTGTTTGTTTGTCAACCCTGTTGTATTATCCACTGATTCTGCTCCTGAGTTGAGAACGTGGAATGTAACTCCATTTCAGAGTGCATTTTCCCCTCTTATTTTCAGTCCTGTGGGTTATGTGACTAGACTTTAGACATCACCTACATTTTTTAGCCTTCCTTGAAGAAAGGACATTGCTTGGTTTGTCTATGCTCTGGGTGTGCTGCTCTTCCAGATGTGTCCAAAACTTGACACCAGCACAGACATTTTTTGGGAAAACCAGATTTGCCACTGATGTGATGAGTGCAAGAATTGATCAGCAGCTGACTCCAAGCAGAATGCCAGGGAAGGAATTCTGAGCAGGGAAGGGTGGCCTTGATTACACTCTCCTAAATGGCTGTTACCTCAGTCTCCCTAAAAATATTTCCCATAAAGGCAGGGATTGAAACAGCTGAGGATCCTTTGCACTGCTGCAAAGCACAGTGGCTGCAACCATTTCTATTTCCATTTCCATTTCCATTTCCATTTCCATTTCCATTTCCATTTCCATTTCCACTTCCACTTCCACTTCCACTTCTATTTTCCTTTCCATTTTCATTTCCATTTCCACTTCCACTTCCATTTCCATTTTCCTTTCCACTTCATTTTGCATTTTCCTTTCCACTTCATTTTGCATTTTCCTTTCCATTTCCATTTCCATTTCCATTTCCATGTCCCCTCAAGGACATTCCCCATTTCAGTTGTACTTGCCAACCCTGGCTCTGGCTGGAAGTCACCCTCAGCCAGCAGAGTGGAAATGGATTGAATTGAAGCCACTTTGCTCCAGGTTCCATTACGAGGCATCACCACAAACCAGATTTTCTCTGACCTTGGGAACAGAAGCTGTGAGCAGAAGTGGTCAAATCACCCAAAAATCACAGATCCTTCCATCCCTGCAGCTGGAAGTGCCTCACAGCAGTTCATCCATATCCTTGGATGTTGGAATTTACACAGAGCAGGTGCAATTGCACCAATATTTGTAAAGCTGACTCTTACCAGAGTCAAACCCTGTAAATTGCCCACCCCATCATGAAATATATTTTCCAGGCTGAAAAAGAAGCAAGTTTGTTGCCTCCATTCATGTTAGGAAGAAATCAAGCAAGCACAGGGCATTTTGCTTTGAAATGGCCTTTGAGTCTAAGTTATACAATGATACATCCAGCTCTTTCATTGAAATTAATTGCATTTAATTTCAATTAGTTCATTGATGTTGGTGGACATTTTCACATCCCAGAGGGTCGGGTTTAAACCAGCTAGGGACATGACATCTACATGGAACACTATTCCCTTTTCTCTTGTTCTTATGAGATTATAAAACAACTTTCCCCAAGAAATCTAAACACCAAATATCAGTGTAATTTGCAATACCTTTTCCTTCTTGACACTTAGACTGAATCATTTTCACTGTGGATTGCAATCCAAACAATCACATAAACTTCTGGGTTTCATCAGGGCAGGAAATCTCCTGAATATCTGTGCAAGATCTTTTTATGCAACAGCGCTCATAAGAAAAAACTTGGTTCTAAATTCATTTTTGACTGTACTCCAAAGCTACGTGAGAAGAAATCAGAATATGAACCTGAGCTCTTTTTACATCTTATCCAAAGCTGTGAATCACAGAGCACCTCAGCTTTCAAACAGGCAGAAGATTTAAATAAAGAAAGGAATCCACCACTGCTTTTCTGGGTCAGGTTCCTCCTGTGTTATTACACAGATGCTACAGACACGCTGTCTGTTCAAAATTTGCCTCTTCTTAAAAGGATGAGAAATTCTGTTCTCAAGCCCCCAGTGTTTCACCCAGTGGAATTCTAAAATTGTCAGTAATAATTCTGTAAATTATGTCTACAAGAAAATTGCAGTTCTGTCCTTCTGAAGAAAAGGATTATTTTACCACACAGCTCCGCGTTCAGCTCTGAAAATCACTTATTAGGCTGCCCTTGGCAAATTCACAAACTGCAGTTGTCAGGACCATCATAAAGTTGTATGCAACATCAATTTAACGATAACATTACACTGGTTTTCTCTCCAGCCTTGCATGGAGCCTGTGAATTTGTGGGAAAGAGATATTCAATACCAATGGATCCCTGAACAATGCAGAAAATGACAGATCTGTGTTCTGAGGACATAACATGCACCTTGTCCACATTTCACTTGGGTCCTTTCAAGCAGCTGCCAATCCTGCTTCCAGATAAGTACAGAACATTACATGTATTCAGAAACTGTTTAAATTATTTTAAAGTTTTAGGTTACTACTTTAATTGCAAAGTCTGAATTTTCCTCTCCTCCTAAAGCCACAATCTGAATTCTCCTCTCATTGTTATAATGTTCTGTGATATAAACCTGCTATAATTTAGCACTCAACTGCACTGAATCCCATTATGAAGTCTCATCTTATATCACACAGAGTATATCTGAATATAAAACATAAAATGCTTAGCTTGTAAGGATAGGGAGCTTGTCATCTCTTTCATTTGATCACTAAAGTGGAATTTTGGATTAAAAAAAAGTTGGACTATAATGGCAAGATAATGCTAAATACCCAGATTTTTAATATGACTGACACGCAGAGATAGAGATATGTGTGACCTTCAGAGAAGTTAATTAAAATATGGAGAAAAAAATTCAAACTGCTTTTTTTCTTTCCTAGGGAGTGTGTATTTCAAATGTCCCTGGCCCTAAGCAATGTATGGGGTAGTCCAGCATGTCTCCTATTTGCCCCTTGAATAACTTCCCTCTGGAGATTGTCACTCTGGCACTCTGATACTTACAAATTTAAATTTATGTAAAATTAGATTTATTTAAATTTATTTACAAGTTTATCCTCTTTTGCTGGTGCACATGCGACATTTAGGCTTTGAACATTCAATCTGTTCTCAAGGAATCCTTAAATGGAACATTTGCCTTGACCTTGATAATACTCATAGAAATGTTTAGGTTGGAAAGGACCTTTGGTATAATTGAATCTAATTGTTGTTACTATCTAATGATTTCTTTCTGTAATATTATTATCTTAAATTTGCAGTAATAAGCATATTGCAGTGATAATTATACAGACTTTCTGATTTACTGAATTCTTTTACAGCAGTAAGAAAAGGTGTTAGAAATAATGCCACATACAAATAATAAAATTATTCGCTTGATGAAATATCAGTCTGAAAATTCAGTGAATAATATTTGAGCAATGATCATGAAGAAGCTTAATAAATCAATGTTTGCTTGCTGTGGCTTTTCAAATTTGAGGCAAATTACTTTTTGTACACTCGGTGCTCACTGACTGCTCAACAGCTGCAATAAGTCACTTGAAAATGCCCAGACCTCTGGGATACAAGGATTTGTGAGACCTGAACAGGGAAATAATATTCTTATTTTATTGTTGTATACTTTATTTTACTTATTTTGTCGGTGTATTATCACACCTGTTTCATGAAGTGTTTCCAGGATTGCCCCAGATCTCACATTCTAGGTTGGGGTGGAACAAACCTCAATTTTTCCCTCCTCTCCCCAAATCCAGAACTGTGAATCCCGTGGCAAAAGCTCTTACCTATGGAACAGAAGATTTAATTCAAGCCTTTGTCTTCCTGCTCTGTTCCACCTTTTCCACCATAAGAACCGAGCAGTTTAAGAGATGGAATGCTGTCCTATTTTTTATTGGAGCTGTTCTAGGTTGCGAATTAATTCAATATTGTTTGCACAGAAACTTGAACTCCACCTAGGTCTGCTACAGCTCAAGAGAATGATCCAAGCATGGCAAGAGGCCACAGAGCTCTGTGCTCTCCCAAATCTCATCCTCACCTGGGTTCTTACCACACTGTCCACCCACAGCTGTCCAATTTATGTGCATTATAAAGTGTTTCACACCCTCAGCAGGGTTGGAGAAAGGAAATTTTCCACTTCCCAACCAGCAGCAGCTTCATGCTCAGGCTGTGATGGTGGAAGGACAGTGCTACAAGAGGGGCAGGTTGGAAATCCAAATATTCCAACAGTCTGGTGTTTGTGGAAAGTCACCTTAAACTTGAGAAGCCTCCTCCACTGAAAGTCTTTCCAAAGTGCTCTGATCCTGTCAAAAAGTTTTCATTTCAATGAACTGACATTTTCTGACAAAAAAAAACCCTTTGTCTAAACATCCCTTGATAGCACTGATGGTAAATATGGGGGTGAAAGAAAAGACTTGCCACGGCTGGAAATAATATTTATAGAAATGATTGCAAACACAGGTTTCCATTGAGGAAAGGAAAAAGTGCTAACAATGAGTGGCTAAATACTCGCTGCTCACATAAAGACACTTTTTTTTTTCCCTAGCACAATCGTGGAACATAAGACA
Organism: Bombycilla garrulus; assembly: GCA_013400315.1. NCBI lineage: Eukaryota > Metazoa > Chordata > Aves > Passeriformes > Bombycillidae > Bombycilla > Bombycilla garrulus. The sequence continues at coordinate 339,544 of VXBU01006987.1, forward strand.
TGGAGGTGGGCTTGGGGGAAAAGATGCAATAAACAGTGGATTCCTCTTTTTTTACGATAAATTTTCATAAAAATATCTACAAAAAGGCCAAGTTAGCAGTGTTGGATATTACAATGTATTTGATTATTTTTTTTCTTTTTTAATATAAAATTGTCAGATAATCTTGTCCTGTAAAAATACTACATTTTAAAATTCACCGTGGAGCTGTCAGGCTCCCACAGCCTCTTAGAGCTGGAGCTGGTACTGAGCTTGTGCTCCTTGTCAAAATTTAATGAGACGACCAGTTCTAAAATAATTGAATTTTCATATCAGAGCGAACCAGGATTACTCAGACAATAAAAATGCTGAGTCCTGTACTGTTACTGGCAAATACCTTTTGCTTTGCTCATGGAATCAGTATGTAAATGTTCAGGGTTTGTATTTAAGGCATCTTATGCATTTAGAGTTGTAGTACTGGCAATAATTTCAAATGGTGCTGTTGATAAGTAGCTGGGATTTTTTTTTTTTAATAATGTTCAAGCTGTAATTTGTTTGGTGAATCAGGATAAGCATTTGGTTTATATTTTATATAAATGTTAATGCACTTGCAGTTTAATTACATTTCTTAACTTTCAGCATTTCAAAAGTAGAATTTGAAGGCCACTCCATCAGATTGTCTTGCTTCCACGGAATACTTATGAGTACAGTCCCACTGACTTTTGACTTTAAAAAGTGGAACTGTCCCCAAAGTTAATGCCAGCTCCAGAGGGTGAATATGTGTGCTGAGGCATGAAGAGCAGGACAATGCTGGATGTATTCCTCAGCTTGCAGGTTGAAAAGTCAGAGACAAAAGGTCCCCATCAGAAGTACAAAAGGATTAAAAACCAAACCAAAACCAAAACAAAAACCCCACTCCTGACTGGGATTATTTACAGAAATGCTTCAAGAAAGACTAAAATGTACTTCAGCAATTCAGGGGCTGGTGCTGCAGAAAGGGCTCGTGGAAATAATCAAAGGGCTTCTCAAGAAATCATTAGGCTGAACATTCCAAACAGCTTTATTTCCTTTTCTTGTTTTCCAGAGATTATTGTGAGGTATAAAACTGCAGGAATAAGGATTGCTAAACTTTTCCAGCTGCTCAAATGTCTGGGACTGTCTTAGCATCAGAATTTTGCTTGAGCGTGTTGAGTTTTCAGTGTGTGGCAAGAACATATTTGACTATGATTCACAAGGAAGGAGAGCTCCTAAACAACTCTCAGCACATAAATAAATGATCCTTTATCCATTTTTTCATGAGGCTTCCCATCCCATCTTCCAGAAAACACCCCAAGAGTCTCACTATTAACACTTAAGGCCAAGCTAATCAGCCAGATATAATTTTGTTTCCTTGAACACCTAATTTAACAAGTGTTCATGCATAGCTGCCTCAGATATGCTACAGAAAATCCATAAAAGAGAGGAGAATTCGAAAAATACATTTCCAAACCCAAGAAGAGTCTGTGAGATGAATTCCAAACACTGACAGAAGATTAAGTGAAAGAGTCTCTGCTGTGACTGCTGCCCTGCACCCTTCTGGATGGCAGGAGGAGCCTGCACTGCTCGGTGGGAGATGTAGTTTAACCTGAACACTGAATTTTAAAAAGAAACAAATGCAGGAAAGAGGCAGTCTGAAAGGAAACTGATGCAGCTCCTGTGCTTTAGTCTTGTAAGACCTGTAGGGCCAAGTGAACTTCTGGATTTTTTGGTTGTAATTACAGTAATATTGGTTGGGAAAGTTATTATTCATAGTGCCTTTAAATAGAATTGGGTGGTCAAGTGTATTTGTTTTTTCCAGTCTGCAATCCCACTTCATAGTTACATAACAGATATTTCCATTTTTTTTTTTTCTGCAGAGGAAGATAACCTGTAAATAACACGAGCTCTCTCAGATGAAGCTTCTTTACATCTAGAGCTGGGGTCAAATAATGTGGATATTGTTCCATGTATATTGTTCCAAATTAAGCAATCATAAAACCACAGAAACACAGAACAGCTGGGGTTGGAAAGGACCTAGAAGTCAACTTGGGTAACTTCAGGCTGTCTCTGTCTTTTCTCATTTGCCTCACGCTGTCATTTTCTCAGACTTTAAATTCAGCATTGTTTCTGATATCATGGCACCTGAGTTCCTGTATCCCATTGATGCTTAAAACAGAACATCATATTTACCAGGAATTATACCCAATTTTTTCACTCTGTTCCTCCTGAAAGCTTTTCTACTCGAGTATGACTTCAACAACACCTTACATATTTCTCTCTCTCAATTATGAACAGATTTTGCACGCTGAAAATTGCTGCTGGCAGGAGCTGTGTATCAGTAATTAGGTGTCACCTCTGTGCCCTGGAAAATGCTCTTAAAGACAGCAACACTGAGCACTGGACAACTGCATCAGGTGACTCTAGAAATCAGCAGCTTATTATTTCCTGAAATGGACTGAAAAATGTTAGTTGTAAGAGACAAATAAGAAATAAAATTCTGTGACAGTTTCTTAAAGCCTGCAAAATAGGGAAATATTGCACAGCGAGATCAAATTTTATATTTTAAAACACGGGTTTCTGACCAAATAATGACTTGCAAGAAAATAAAATTGAAATACAGGCACAAGACTGAAACTTTTCAAGGAGATACAAAACAGGATAACTTGAAAAGTTCTCTGGTGTGAACAACTGAAAACTACAGGTTCCAGAGCAAGAGTATCTCCCATTTTAGCTAAAGGATACTGCCTTGTGTCAGAAATAGTTTGTTTCTCATTTTTTGGATGGCCCTTTCCCAAATTTCCAGCAGGAAAAGCTGATGCAGCAATAATGATGTTTGTGCAACTGAATATTACTGCGGGTTTTTTTGTGCTTGTTTGTTTGTTTGTTTGCTTGTTTGTTTGTTTGTTTGCTTGCTTTTTGTTAGTTTGTTTGTAAGGGGTGTTGTTGCTGTTGTAGGTTTTTTAAGTTTTTGATTGGTTTTTTTGGGTTTTGGGGGATTTTTTGAGATGAGCAATAGAATTTAAAGAAAGCTTGATTTTGTGTTGAAACCCCAAGTGGAAGCAGTCAGCTGGTTTCACTGGCTCTGCTGCAGAACTGGCAAGATCCAGAACAGCCAGGAGCAGAAAAACTGAGTAAGTTTTGAGTTACATTTATACCAACTGCACAGGGTGAGTGTCTTGGTTTGGGCAGATGTGGGAGACAACTTCTAAAGGGGTTCCTCTAGAAAAACTAACTTAAGTGGTCCTTTCCTTAATTGGTCTGGAAAAAAAAAAGATTTCTTTAGAGAGAAGTGGAAAAAAAAATGTTTATTCAATAGTCAAAGCAATCCCCAGCATAAAAATTAACAATATTAAATAACAAAATCTTTCACTGCTCTGAGATGACAAATTTAGAAAAGTCTGTCTTGTGGGTTTAATAAAACTTGTGGGTTTAATTAAACTTCTGCAAAAATACTGACTTCTATTAATGTACAAAAATGCATTCAGTGCATTGGCTTTTCAAGGGCTGCCTAAATTGTGATGCAGCAGCTGAGTGAAGGCAGGTAAAGTTCATTAACCTTATTAAACAGTTGAAATTCTCTGGAGGTGAGGACTTTTCAGCCTGAACCTGAAACTCGGTGTTGCTGTAGTTAGGAATGACACATCATTACACCTTCCCCTCCGCTTTTGCATTTACACTGGAGCAACTTCTCCTCAGAGCAATTGTGTAATAAAACATCATTTCTGTTGTATGCAATCAGCCCAAAAATGCATTTTGTCCCACGACTGAAAAATGGTAAAAGAGGCAATGTGGTCTTTTAGCCCTTACAGACTGTAATACTCCGTTTTGTTTCTTTATCTCAGATCAATTTATAATAATACAGTAATTACACAGGGAAAAAAAAAAAAGGAATGATGATAATGTCAGGCACATTTAACCTCCCTCAGTGTCCCATGATCCTTCGCACTGAGGGCTCCGGGAAAGGCCTTCCTGACTTCCTGATAAGTGGATGAGTGATTATCCCCCTTGTTAATGGGCAATGATAGAGCAGAGCCCTCCATCCGGGCAGAATATTCATGAGGGGGCTGCACCGGCCGAGATAAGGACAGAAGGTGCCACAAGCAATCACTTATGAGAACACCAGGGGAGAAATATCCAAATATCCGTGCTGAGGCACACTTGGGGGTTCCGGGTGAGGGTGGCAGGAGGACACACCCATGGCTGCCATTTGGGGACAGGGCCTGTGTTTTACCAGGGCAGGCGCCGTGTCCCTCAGGTGGGAGCTGGCCCTGTGCACCAGGCAGGGACTGGTGATCTCTAAGGTCCCCTCCAACCTGTGGAATTTACCTTCCACACCAGGAGTTTTCTTATCAGGAATCCCCTGTGAAAAGTCTGTGCCAGGCTCAGGATCCAGCAATGAGACAAGCGGGACTCCTGGCTTTGCTTTGCAGTTGTTTGTTATTTCTTTATCACAGTTCAGAGCCTTGGATGACAACAGGCCCTGCTCCCTTCAGTGTCATGTGCCAGAAAGACTCAAAATGGATGATTTCAAAGGTTCTTATACAGATCCCTTATCCAATTAAGTTTTACAACATACCTAACACGTAGCGTGTTCTTATTTTCCTACCAATTCCTAATTATTCTTCAGTCACGTAACACCTGCATTATGACTTTGACCAATCCTGTGTGCTACCAACACTGCAGAAAATGGAGTAGATGAAGAAGAAAGAAGACTGAGTTAACACCCAAAATCCTCCATGTTGTCTTTCATACCTTCCATACTAAAACCCAAAACCTACTTTTTCACCCTGTGACAAACTACAATATCATCTACTATATACATTAACAAAACTCAACTTCTCACAAAGTCCTGGAAGCTTTTTCCATGGCCAAAGACTGAAAGCTGTGCTCTCCTGAGGAACAAAACTCCTCAGGACAGGCACAGGAGATATTCCTGTGTCCTGGATTCCACACCAACCCAAGGTGTTCCATAATTCCATGATAATTTCAGCTCATGTGTCAGGGTGGGATTTGCCTCCTCCTGGAATCACAGCCCCAGATCTGTGCAGCCAAGGCAAAGCTCCTTGTGAAGATCCAGGCGCGCTGCAGTGGCTTCTTTGGGAGAAGAATTGTCCCCATGCCTGAAGGGCTGCCCCTAATCAGAGACTCAGAGAACCTTTAGGTTTCAAGAGGGGAATGACATCACTCTCATTTTTCATTCTATTTCAACATTTTCTTCCCAAATGGGATGGATATCTTGACATTTTTTAATCTTGCCACATCAATAATCTGAAAAATTCGCAATTTGCCAGTCAAATGTTCTCAGGATTTTGAGATGTGCTATTTAATTTTCTTTTGTTACCATTTCTCAATATTTTTAAAAATTTAGTTCTTAAGAAGGAGAAGTAAATTATTACAAAAAGAAAACGTCACATTGATAACTGTGAAATTTCTTAACTAAATTCATACATGTGATGCACTCTCACTTTCTGCTTTTGCAAATCAATGTCTTAGACCAATCACAATTCAGAAAATAAACTGATGATCATAGTTCTTACTAAAGCATCTCTTCTAACCACACAGGACTCCAGCCCAGTAAACTTTGTGAAAAAGTAGTGAATTATGATGATGGGAGATGTAATATTCCATGTCATGGTTGATGGCTCCTCCATTCTCTGCTGTGGTTCCTTCCATTCAAAGTCCTTTTGAATAGCAATCTTTGCCCTGGAATAACTTGTGTAATGTGATCAGCTCAGCCAGGACCAGCCATGATTCACACTGCTTTGACAATAATCTCACTTCCTTGACACTGCTTTTAAGTGAAAAATTAGTTTCTTATTATACAGACTTCTGTTTGTAATTAAAAAACAAACAACTTTTTTTTTTCTATGACAGATTTTTGCTTTCATTAAAAAAAATATTTACCATAAACTCTTACTGGCAAACACATATATTTGAGGGAAAAAAACCCTCAAACCAACCAACCAACCAAAACCTGACCTCCCAAAACCTTTCCTTTTTAATTCTATTCCACTAAAATAAAGCACCAAAAGCTCAATGCTTTTCTCCCACCCTGGAAAGTACCAAAGCTGAGAGGGTTTCACCCCAACATAAAACTAAATCTGAATTGATTGACCGGAAATTCTGTTGAACTCCTACCAACCTTAATCCAAACGACTTCAGCCACCTCCAAATCTGAAAGGATTTGTGTTCAAGCAGGTACAAATTGATGGAAATTCATGAGGTAACTCACACGGACAGGCAAAGCAACAGATTCTCACAGTGCAAGGCTGAAACACAGATTTAAAAGTGTGTGATCACTGAATTGAAAGGTTTTTGTCCTTTCCTCTGAGAGGAAAATCCTGCCTGGTGTAGAGGCAGCATGGAGAGGCAGCTCCACCTGCACAACTCCGATTTCCTGTGCCTTCTTTCGGCTCTGCCAGCAAAAGGAGGACAGAAATCAGTACAAAAACCTTGTGGGAGCCATTTTTGTGCGTCCTGCCTCTGGAGATGCTGTAATTCAGATACACACACACAGGCTGGGTGATGGAAGAGGCTGGGACATTTCTCAGGGTGCCAAGTCCTGAACCCTGGAGGGGCTGGGCTGTGTGGCCACTCTGTGACACATTTCCAGAGATTTCAGCCCCACAGCTGAGGTGGAGCTGTGTCTGAGGGCTGGGCACATCTACCTGCAGCACTAAGCAATATTAACCTTTCTTTACACACACCAAACACGTTTGTTTGTTTGTTTGTTTGTTTGTTTGTTTGTTTGTTTGTTTTTTCTGTATCAATAGAAACACAATTTTTGTTATTTTGGAAGAAAAAAATGTACTAGATTTGAAAACTACTTCTGCAGAAGGCCTTTATCTGCCTCCCCTCAGAAGCGCAGCAAATCCTAATATGATTTATCGAAAGTCCTTGCTTCCAAAAGGCATTGTGGCCACTGAAATAATGAACTACTTGAAAGTCACATTTAATTTACTTCCAAAGAAACAAGCTAGCATTGCTCAAGGTTGCTGGGGAAACAGGAAAGCTGCTTTAGATCAGTTTGCAGCAGAGAAGACTTGCTGATATTTTGCAATTTGTACACGTTCACCATAACTTTAACAATCTCTTATTTTTCAGAAACCCATTTCTGATTTTGTGCTAAATATTTGTCTTCATTCCCATGGCATGGCCTTGTTTTCAGTTGTGGATTCAAATTCATAAATCTGACTTAAAAATAAGCAGGTTTATCACAACTGTGTACATGTTTCTTCTTTGGGGGCCCATTTAGCAAAGAATGCATCCAATTTCAGCCCAAGAGAAACCCACAGTAGGAATAAAAATCCCATTTCTTGGGAATCTACAGTACCAACGTTGTTTGCAATTTCAGGTGATCAGACCCTTCCCAAAATCTTTTATTGGCTGCCCTTGGACTTTCCTGCTTTAAAGAAAAGTTCTAATAATTTCCAGAGTTGTAAAATTCAGTTATGGTGTTCACTTAGTGCTCTGCCATGAAGAAAAAGAAAATCACATTTGAAAGCCACATGCACGAGTCGAGTTCTGCTAATCCTTCTCCTGGAGACAAATCAGGACCCTCTTTTCCATCAGCTGCAGTGCACAGATGGGATTTAACAGGTACACATCCAATTTTATTCTGATTTACTCAAGGTTGCAGTGCTGGAATGAATGGACCAACAGAAAAATGGGGAAGCCTGTCCTTGGCAGTAAGGGAAAATAAAACAGGTCTGCAATGTTCCTCCCTAGAAGAGTTTTCTCACAATATCCAGTTTTATCCAAGAGATCAATCTCCTCAAATCATGTCAATCACATGAGTTTCATGTGTAGGAATAGAAGAATTATCTATTTAATTATGACATTATTTATTATCTTTTGGAGTCCCAGGATTACAGCAAGCACAAATTAAGTTCAAAATTAACAAAGGAAAATATTAACCAATATTAAAGTGCTTAAAATAATTGATGGTATTGAGTCCAGATTGCTCTCAGTCTTGTAGAAACAAAGTTTAGAAAATAACATAAAACAAGAGATAGAGAATATCTCTGATTAGTTGCAGCTCATGTCTTAGTTTTTTACAGATGCTTGGGCAGTAGGTGATGTGTTTCGAAATATCCACCAGAAGAAAAACCAGTTTTTCTACCAACACACTTTTAGTCCAGTTCTTGGACATAAAATTTTACCACTGCCCATTTTGCCTGGTTTTATTAATTGCTTTTCCTCTATACATCTCATCAAAATGCATTTTTTATTTTTTTTCCTCCCTATTCTTTGCCTCATTACACATTTTGAGACTTTTGGGGACATTCCATCAGATGCTCAGTGAATTTTGCTCTGGTTTTAAATCACCGTATTCTTTAAGGTGGCATTTTTGACTGAACGCTATATTTTATTTCTTTAAATCACGATGCTTTTAGCCAGTGGGATGAACTGAGGAGAGAAGAAAGCAGAGGGATGCCAAAGGTAACTGGAAGTAAGAGTGGAGGTTTGGACCGGGTCAACTTTGAATGCAACGTGGACAATGAATAACAGAAACAAGGATTGAGAGGAAAAGTCTCTGAGAAACTGAAGATAAGGTAAAAAAAAAGGGCTTGTTGAAAAAAAAACCTGATCTTAGAAGAGAAAGATTTACTTTCGGTGCCTGCTGTGCCTGGAAGGGTGTGAGCAGGAAATCTGCTCCTGCCGCAGGGCATGCATGCCTCCCTTGTGCTGGCAGGAGCGGGGACTCCTGCTGCCCTGGAAATGTGCCCTGATCCCAGGGAATGCTGGAGACCTGCTCAGAGCTCACTGCCCAGCCCCTCACACATGGAAATGTTGTGATGGAGGATAACAGACCCGGCAAAACAGGAGCGGGGACCTGGGTGTGACCCTGAACGGGTCAGTCCTGCGCCATCTGATAATGCTTTTTATATTCAGAATAGTTTTCACCTAAAAAAGGTGAAAGGTTTCAGAGCTGAGAATGTCCTTTCCAGATTTTCATCTACAGCACAGAGCAAAGAGAGCTCTGGGAAGGAGAAGAAAAATGGAGATGCAAAAGGATGTTTAGGACCAAAAAAAATCAAAGTTGCCAAGTATAACCTGGTTATTCACTGATAGATCATTTGGAGCATAATCATCTAGTCCAACCTGAAGAGTAAACCCCCAGGAGAGAGAGAGGGGCTCAGGCACAAGGAACTGGCTTTTCCTGGGGCACTGATGGATTATCAAACATAAAGGATTCCAGGAAACGCCCTCTTCCCTGTTCGTTGTGACAAAAGATGTATTGCTGATATATTGCTACAAAAGTGGGTAGCCAGGGCAAATTTCAGAAAGAGCTCTTGATGGCCATTTACTGAACAATGATGATAAAATACCAGCTAAAAGCAGCCTTGTAATCCTGGACCAGGAATGATTCACTAATTAAAATTCACTTAGAAAGTATTTCACAACGTAATTCACAACAGAATTATGTACTTTGTATTGTCACCCCTCTGGTGTTAAAATCAATATATTCCTGTGGTTTGATGGCATTCTTCATTGCTTAAAAATTACCTGAAATGTTATACTGGATTAATTAATGTGAAACAGATTTTCTGTGAGGGGAAAATAAAAAGACAGTTAATAAAAGAAAAAGATCAGGAGCTAATTAGGTCCGGTGAGTCCCCAAGCTGACTCACTGAGGTCAGTGCCACCATCCTTAGGTTTATTATACAGTAAAATCGATGTATTTTATATTGTTTGTGATTTTATTTGATGTGTGTTACCTATTGTTAGGTAGTGCCCGCTCTGAACAACACCTTATTACCTTAGAGCCTTATTAATAAGGGTCATGAAAAAACACTAGTTCCTTTTCTGGCCACAAAAGCTAGCAATTACTGAGAAAAGTTCTTCTGTGTCATCTTTAAGACAATTCATCAGATATCTGGATGATAACCTTGTTTTCTTCAGTGAAAACCTCTCACAGCTGCCATTGCTCAGAATGCACCATCTGATAATACTTTTTATATTCAGAATAGTTTTCACCTGAAACTTTCAGAGCTGAGGAATTCCTTTCCAGATTTTCATCTACAGAGAGAGACACAGAACAGCGAGAGCTCTAGGAAGGATAAGAAATAATGGAGATGCAAAAGGATGTTTTAGGACCAAAAAAAAAAATCAAAGTTGTTAAGTATAACCTGGTTATTCAGTGATAGCTAATTTAGACCACAATTATCTACTCCAACCTGAAGAGTAAACACATTAGCGCTGGAAAACATCACCTACTGGAATAAATGCAGATATTTATAACAATATTAAGAGACTCTATTAAGAGATTTCTGAGAAGTCTGAGTTTTATACCAGGAAAACTCCACTTATCTACTGTTAAATCAAATTTGTGAAGTGCAGACTCCTTCGTGCCTGTAGCACTAAGAATTACACAACTGTGAATAATCACACTCAGAACAGGGCAAAAATGGATAATAACTATCTTCATATTGTGTTATTGTACAAATTAGTATATCCTGCATCTCTTTGGAAGGAAAATGAGGCATATGTTTTTGTGCTGTGTTGTAAACCCAGCAGACAATAAAGTGATCCCTCATGAGAACACAGCAATGCAAAGTGTTGCCTTGTGCCAACAGGAAAAAAAAAAAAAAAAAAAAAAAAAAAAAAAAAAAAAAAAAAAAAAAAGAAGAAGGAAAAGGACAAAATGACCAGAGAAAGCATGAAATTCAATGGAGAAAGTGATTTAATTACACAGAAAAAGAAAGGAATATTAATATGGGGGAAAACACTCTTCTGTGAAATTAAGGGTGTCTAACAGATAACAGAAAATAATTTTTTTTTAAAAAGCCATAAATTCTACTTGGTAATGTCAATTTAATTGAAAATGCTGCTAAATCTGCCCATATTACATTAGTGTGCATGTTAAGATTGGTGTGTCCATAAAGGCACTCCAAGAGCAGCACACAATGCCATGCTAATAGGGTTAGGTGCTCAGAATATAAGGTAACATAAGTGCCATTTGATGCAAGAGTTGCTAGGGAAGGCTATTTATTTTTTTTTTTTCTCCCTGCCTGTTAATTAAGTGAATTTAGTGCTTTTGAAAGGTGCCAGATTGACAATCGCGGGGACTGAAGTCCTCTATTCATGGCGCAGGCAGAGCGCGGGCGAGGCTTCCTGAGGCCGCCCCTCAGCCTTGACCTGCGGGCCTCACCTCCAGCGATGAGCCGGGCCGGGCGGGCTCGGCGCGCTGGGGAGGCTCTCACAAAGGTGCTAATTAGGGCCGATTGTCAGCCCGGGTTTTGTGCCCGAACACCTGTCCATTAAGGACCGAGCGGGGAACACCAGCTTTTCTCGCAGCCCCTAACGAGGGAGGGGATTTTCCGGCGCTCTGACCCAGCGCCGGCGCTGAGGGGATGCGGATAGGAAAGGGGGATCAAGGATTGCGCTGGGTCTCACCCAAGTTTGGGTTTTTTTTATAAAGGGAGTAAATGGGAAAAATATATTTTTTTTAATTTGATGTCCATCCAGCTGCCTTGATGACTCGTTTTCCAGAACTCTCCTTCTTGACTTCTGCTTTTGAAAAGGGAATTCTATCATGGCTCTTGTTCCATTTTAAGAGGACATGGAAGGCTCAGGGCAAAACCAGAGGAAGGCAATAAATATTCCAGCAAAGCAACTCGTGCTGTCTAAGGCTGATATAAACCTGGAGAATGAGGGTGGTGGCACAGCCCCCACTTCCCTCTGCCACCGGCAAAGGGTATCCATGTCCATTTGAGAACCAGAGCATGGGAAGGGTCTGTTGTTGAATAAAACATCCCAAAGGACCAAAGCTGACTTCTGCTGTTCTTATGGGTTGTTTGAGGGCAGAGCTTACAATACTGGTTCTGCCAGAATCACTCACAGCACCTAAGTTTTTGGATGATTGGATGCACATAATGATATGTCAGATATTTTCTTTTAATTCTACTTTGATGCAGCTTCTATTCCCTGGTGATGATTATCAGTCTAGAAGCAAAAGCTCCCTGAAATCCTGAGCCTTTTTTAAGTTCCTGCCTTTACTTGATTTAGCAGAGGCAAGTCAAATAAAAATCTCCCTTTAAATAAGTGAAGAGCTGAGTTGATTAATCTACACTGACTAATATAGCACAGGTCACTTTGAAATAAAAGATTCTTTAAATGTGTATGTTTAGGGTTGGGGTTTTTTTATCAGAAAGGGCTGACTCCAAAGGGCTGACTCCAAGCCTTTATTCTTTTTCACCTCTGTAAAGGTGCAATAGAGATACAGCAGCTCAGTGTTCTTGACATCAGCAAACAGGCTGAAAAAACATTATCAGGAGAGAGCCAATCTCCCACAACAGTTGAATAGTACTCGCCCTGGTGAAAAAGGTTTGGGTGAAAGATGAAATGAAAAATGTGTCTATAGCTGCTTGCAGCAAAACCTGCTTTTCTGGAGCACTTTTGCCCCCTGTCTTGAGTGTTCTATTGAATGAATAGTGGGTGCTTTATGTCACTTTGTTGCTGAATGGAGCAGTCTACTTAGCATGAACTTTTTGATGGCCCTACCTTCAGAAATGGTGTGCAGAGGTTTCATGGATTATGCATTAGTCCCATTTAACTTTCCACTTGAGGATAACGCGGGCAGCAGCAGGTCTAATAAAGACTGAGCAGAGAGAGGCGAGTCAGCACCAAAACCTCGACATTTTTGCTCACAGAAATAATTTCAGGTGTCCCCTGCATTAAAGTGCCTCACCTAATTGTGATGTATAGCATCACATCTGATGGGACAGATATTTGGTGATGTTTCTTCAGTTTTACTCAATTCTCCCTTGAAAACTGGGAAATCACCTCTTGGTTACTCCCCAGGGTTTTCAATCTGCAACAGCTCCTGTACCTAAACATTCAAATAGTAAAAATCCTGCACTACGTCCACTTGCTCTCTTAGCTGAGGTTTCAAAAGATGGGTGTGAGTTAGGAATCCCTTTAAAACTGTGACAGCCACATAAAAACTGCTTTAAAATATGCCCAGCCTGCTCAGAATGCCTCAAGAATAAGTATTAACTCTTGATTCTCTTCAGACTTTTGCATTGAGGTCTCACTGGGGCATCATTCCAGGTTTTTGTTTATTTCCATTGATCAAATTTTTAAATATTTAAATTTAAACAAAAACCACGAAAACAAACAAACAAACAAAAAAACCCAAACCAAATTAAAAAAAAATCTCAACAAATGGAAGGAAAGCCAAGAAAACATCAGTGTTTTCCAGAACTTAAAACTCAAGATTTGAATAATGAAATCAAATATTCACCTTCCTGTTGCACAAAACCAGTCCAACTCTTAGGTGTTCATCCTAAGAATCATCTCATGGCATTTTCCCTTATAATGTCCTAGGCATTTTATGGACATTCCTGGATCATGGGTTAAATTTTAAAATAAACTGACATGGAATTTTTAGGATGGTGCTGGGAAATAATGAAGTGTTCATCAGAGTAAATGATCTTCCAACAAAGAGCTGAGTAGCCTGGTGACAATTAAGAGCCATAGTGAAAATTGAGAGAGGCACGAAAGGATATCAATCCTATGAATACTGACATGGATATTTCTGCTGCCAGCTGACAAAAACAAAGTAATTAATTGTTATAGTAAATAAGGTGATGAAGACACACACACACAGAGCCTGGAATGAAAAAGCAACACATGCAGGACATATCCTCTCTTTAAAGAGTCATTCTCAATGCTAAAGCTGATTTGATGAGGACAAAAGGAATAGCGCAGATGAATCAAGGTCAGAAAGGTGAGTAAAAATAAGACAGTTATTATGTCTTTTCTGAAAGCAGAAGCAGATTAGAAAATAGGTCAGGGAGTGCAGGGAAAACGTTATTTGTATTCTGTCAATTTGCAAAGGACATGCATAACTGAATGCAGTGAATTGGTAGTAACCTCTTATTCTAGTCCCGGGGAATGATGTATTCCATATTATTTCCTTTTATTTCTTTTACTACATTACATTTTTAAAAATATTTTCCTGCCAAAAGCAAATTTCTATGGTGATGAATGCTGCACAACCAAGCAGTAGGAGAAAGTTTCTGTTGTGAAGACTGTGGGACACAAAAAGGAGGAGCTCTGGCAGGAGGAGGGGATGTGGCAAAGCAGGAAATAAAGCTTTTCTCCATTTCCCGAAGCAGTGCCATACCCAGGAAAGACACGGGCACTTAACAGAGCCACTAAGTATTGCTCCCCTGATGTGACAAAATGGTTGTCTGATAACAGACATTTCTTTAGTTGTTTAGAAATTGGTAATTCATTATTTCATCCACTTCCTGCTGTCTTGGGTTTAGCCTGCATTCCTCAAGAAATAAATCTAAAGTGTACTGAGGGAGCTATTTAGTCTAGAGAAGAGGAGATTGTTAAAGAATCTCATTAATACACATAAATATCTCCAAGGAGTGTCAGGGGATGGTGCCAGACCATTACAGTGGTGCCCAGCAGCAGAACGAGGTGCAAGGTAATAAACAAAACACGAGAAGTTCCAGCTCAGCACGAGGATGAGCTCCTTTCCACAGAGGGTGGCTGAGTACTGAAACAGCTGCCCAGGGAGTCGTGGCATCACTGGATTCATCCAAATCCCACCTGGACGTGTCCCTGTGTCCCTGTGTCACCCACTCTGGGTGACCCTGTGTCCCTGTGTCACCCACTCTGGGTGACCCTGTGTCCCTGTGTCACCTGCTCTGGGTGACCCTGTGTCCCTGTGTCACCCGCTCTGGGTGTCCCTGTGTCCCTGTGTCACCTGCTCTGAGTGACCCTGTGTCCCTGTGTCACCCGCTCTGGGTGACCCTGTGTCCCTGTGTCCCTGTGTCACCCGCTCTGGGTGACCCTGTGTCCCTGTGTCACCTGCTCTGAGTGACCCTGTGTCCCTGTGTCACCCACTCTGGGTGACCCTGTGTCCCTGTGTCACCTGCTCTGGGTGACCCTGTGTCCCTGTGTCACCTGCTCTGGGTGACCCTGTGTCCCTGTGTCACCCGCTCTGGGTGACCCTGCCCTGGTGGGGGCTCAGTCTGGACCCTCTCCAGGGGTCCCTTCCAGCCCCAGCTGCTCTGGGATTCTATGCTGCATTTGTTTCACTCCCTACTCCCAAAGCTCAGACAAATTTCCCAAAGTGGCAGAATTCTCAGATGGTCCACGTTTTCAGACTTTCAGTGATGAGGACAACCCGTGTAAAAAGTCCATATCTTCTTCCTCTCCAAGAGCCCAGTCATCATTTCCATCTCCCACCATCACTTCCATCTTTCAGAGACATCCAGGATTTCCCCCATTTCACCCTGGAAATGTCAGCAGATTTTCCACCTCTATTGGAACTCCTTGATCATAATAATTATTGCAATCTGTGCACAAAACCAGCTGATTTACAGCTCATAAACCAGCCTTAAATTCACATCTGCATTTTATTCAGGAGGAGATGGCTGGGGAGAATCAGCTGCAGTTACCAATATTCTTCCAAACTGATGCAGAGGGCTGGGCAAATCCTGAAATCACTTCACTGAGGGATGTGCTCCCAGAGCATTGCTGGCTCTGCTCTGCTTCTGAAAACCTTGATGCAGAAAATGGATGGTCAGACAAACTCAAAACCTGCTGTTAACAACTGAGTCGTGGAGCAAAGCTCTCAAAATAATACTCATAAGTATTTTTTTTAGTGCAATAACACCTCTTATATAAAAAGACTTCATTAAAACAAACAAACAAAGGAACAAACAAACAAACAAAGGAACAAACAAACAAACAAAGGAACAAACAAACAAACAAAGGAACAAACAAACAAACAAAGGAACAAACAAACAAACAAAGGAACAAACAAACAAACAAAAAAAAAACAGAAAAAAAAACCAACAACAAAAAAAACCCCACCTGCTAATTTCAATTGTTTTAAATATTGACCCTACAATATATTTTCCTTAAAATGAAGTAATATATTTTAGATGAACATGTAGTAAACATGTAACGAAAAGAAAACAAGTAATCATTTTTTTTCAGAAAATAGTCATAGTGAGTATATTTTAACTTGATTTGAATATCTGTGAGTTGGTATTAGAAAGCAGAGCATTTCCACAGTAAGAGACATTATCACAATCTGGTTTTGAAAACAATGCGAGGTTGCCTTAAGATTGTGTTTTTCTTCAATTATATAAGGAAGAGATAAATGCAACTAATTTCTATATACATAAAAATGCATTAAAGCCATAGGAACTGTATTGTTTTGCTTTCAAAGACATTTAAAATTAGTTTTGCTTTTGAGAGCTTACTGCCTTTCCCACAGACTTCCTCCAAATTCCTGCAGCATGTACGGGAAATGCTCCCTAGAATGCAGATTTCCTGGTGGATGTGTGGATTATTTTTCCTTAATCTCAAGTATCAATGACTGGAATCTTATTCTAAATAAGGAGCTGACATGTGTAACTAATTTTCAAAAGAACTTTCTTTAAGCTTATTACCAAAGCAACTGCTTTCATTCTTAAGATGTGGGCAGTATAAGTGAAGGTAATTCCTTTATCACTCTGCATAAAGTCCTTTATTATGCTGTGTACTAGCCAAAAAAATGAGTAAAGTCTGATATATTCACAAAAATTACTTCACTGTTTTATCACTTTATTTCTAGTCAGTATTTATTGTGGAATAATGCAGGAAAAAGTTTTCAGTGTGCCACATTTGCCATTAGACATCTTCACATGAACTGTTTCTAGTCTCAAAATATTCAGCCACTGTCTAAGATTCAATAAAATATTAACATAGTTAAAAACCTAAATTTTTATGTTTTGTCTGTGTGGATTTTGTATGTTTTAATTTTTATTGCTATCTTTGGCTTCTACCCTCTTCATGTGAGCTTTCAAAGGAGAGAATCAAGGCAGAAGGGAACAAATCAAGATTGGAGCAGAACGAGAGCAGGGGAACTGTGTTTAGAATTTAACAAGCCTGGTGATTAAAAACTTCTGATCATACAATGATTTGTTTCCATGGGAGATACAGCTCTCAGGATCATTTTTAATACCATCATTTATAATACTTCAGATAGTTTTGAAATTAATTTTTCTCCCATCAATACCTGTTGGTGTTTAATTTTCGCAGGACTGTTTTTTGAGCTGAGCCATGACACTTCAGGAACTTTAAGGTGCCTTTCTCTGCACCGGTTTGCCCACAAATGCTGCAGAGAAATGCAAATAGGAAGTCCTCTAAAATACAAACTTCTCGTGTAAAATGAAGTTATTAAAATTGCAGATACACAGCCCTCAGGTTAACTGCTCTGTAATAACAGGAGTGTATTCAGCAGCTACAAAGGCACAGCATAATTTCTTTAGGAGGCAAAGACATTCCTGGGTGGAAATGAGTGCAGGAAAATTCTCTGCTATTAATTATGTTACTGTTCATTCATTGGGCCAAAATGGGTGGAATTATGTATAAACATTCTTCATCCTTATCCTCTGAGCCTCTTGGAAGCAGTTCTGGCTGATTCTGGAAGGAGTCAAGGTAAAGCTTGAGGGTTACACAACCATTTAGTAAAAAAGTAAAGGATAATTTACCTTCTGCCCTTCCTTTTTTCCTTCTCTTCTTCCCTCCCTCTCTCTCTCCCTGAAACAGTTAAATTAGAGTTATTTACAATATCAGGCCAAAATATGAAAATATTCATAGTGAGTTGACTTCTGGAATCTTAATCAAGAACATTGTGTATGAAAATTCTGTAAATGTTCTTGCAGGGACAGCCAGAGAAATTATCACTGCCATTTAGAAAGTTTTCAAGATATTTTAACTTTTGGTTTACAGAAAGAAGCAGCCAAAACCTCTGGATGTAGGAATCCACATGACCAGAAAAAACCAGGATTTTACCCCCTGCTCGCACTCAAGGCTGAGGGATGGTAGACAGGAATTTACCTGAAAACTCACACCAGTCAGGGAGCTCCCCTTTCTGGTTGTTTCTTTGCAGGAACAGGACACTGAATTACTGAAAAGTGGTAAAATGCCGTGAGATTCACCGGGCAAGCAGCTGAGCAATAACAAACAGGACCTGCATCAGTAGTTGTATTGTAGATTATTTTCTCAACCTAAATATATTTATGCAAACACGCTGAAGGCTGAACGCTCTCTTTTGTTGCTGGGCCACACATCAGTCCGCTCCTGATTTAAAATGCATGGCTAAGTTTAAAACTTTAGTAAGGGCCAATCTCTGAATAATCCTTTAAGGATTATTGTAATTAAGGGACTAATCCTTAGATGTTTCTTAATTTGTGTCCGTTTTAAAATCGAGTGCCACTTCTTTCATCACAAAAGAGAGAAGAGGTGAGAATGACAAAGGTTTAAACATTAACAGCCTTTCCTGCCACCTCATGCAACACAAACAGGTAGAATATTTAAAATCAGGAGGTCATTAAAACCAAACCGGAGCACAGAACCCATCCCACAAAACAGCATGACTGAAAACCAAGAGAGATTTTAAACCTGGAGATGTGTTGATGGTGAGAAATATTCTGTGTGCAGATAAGGCAAATACAGTTTAAGGACAGACATTTCAACTTGTGAACGTTCTTTGCATGAAATCTCAAATGGTCGTTTGCATCAACCCTCTCCTTCTCCCCAGCAGAAGCCTGTTTGAAGAATACACCAGTGACAGCAGTTTTTCGAATCACCCCAACATTTATATTTATCGTTTATCACGGAAAGCGAATTGGGCAACCTAAGCTTGAAAATTTAGCACAGAGGGAGACGATAAAGTAATTAAATTCTTGATGCACATGAGGGAAGCTTCATGTTCTAGTGTAAGGAATGTTGAGGCTGAAGACAATCAGCTAAAGGAAGCCATGGAGTGGCATTGCTGGGCTGAAACACCTGCCAGCAGTGCACAGTGCACTGTCCCTGGGGATCTGCTGCCACTGCTTAAAGGTGCTCATCAGCTCTGCTTGCAGCTCTCCTGTGTAAAAAAAAGGAGGCAGGAAAACCAAGCAATGCTACAAGGTTTGGAAACATCCTCTTCTTCCCAATTCCAATCTAGATCTGGGCAAGACACAGACCTGGATGCCTCCGTTCCTGCATCTGCAAAACGAGAATTGTTTATAAATATTTACAAAGGAAAAAAAAAATAAACCACCCTAGAGATTGTTATTATGGGCAGAAAGAGAATGAGAAACAAGCAGTTGGTGCATCTCGTGCTGTGTTACGTTTGTGTGGATGTGCAGCAGTGGGAGCTGTGTGACTTGGAGCAGGGGTGAGAAATCATTAGGAGACGTGGCAAAAGGCTCACTCCTGTTTATACCCCTTGGAAACAGCATATCTTATTTTTATTTCTCCCTGAAACACGTAAGTATTGCAAAGATTCCATGCTGGATGTTTTGGCAGGCCTGCAGGGGCAGGTGTTGAACATTCTACGGGCTCTATAAGGATGATTCCTCCATGATACACATTTCTCTTTAATACAGTTTACAGAGTTGCGGGTTTTGTTGTTGTTGTTATTTTTTGTGGGTTTTTTCCCTTTTCTCTGTGACAAATTACATTGTGCTTTATGGAAATGTAACATTTTGTATGAATGGCTGGCAGCAGCCATGTTGCATAGCAATGAGCGAGACAAAGTAGCTCCACTCTTATTTGCAACTGGCTCAGACCTTTCCATTAGCAAATTAAAATCTGTTCAAATTTATTTACTAATATATTAGGAGAAGCTTCAGGCTAACCCCTGTTGACCTGTATTATATAGCAAACAACTGTAGCAGTGAAAATAATTAATAGAATGTATTGCACCTCCTGCTTGTTTCTCCATCACAGCCCGGGGTCGGCTGCAGAGAGGGTTTGCCATCTGCATTCTGTTACAAGGCCACATTTACTTAAAAATTATCAATTATATTCTGAAATTACTTCCTTTAATTGAACTCTCCCTATTCAAGGCATCCCCTGCTTTTAAAGCTTCTAAAAGCATGCACATGAAAATGTTTTCCTTTTCAGAACTTAAGGGGAACTTGCTGAGTTACCTGTGGATGCAAAAGGAGCAAATATGGAGCAAATATGCCGCAGCAATTTCTGGTTACATCAGTTATTCATTATCATACTTGTGTCATTAAGGTGCAAAGCATTGCATGACATTTTTTTTATTCTGTATTTGCTATTATAACGTTTTCCAGAGAAGCTGTGGCTGCCCCATCCCTGGAATTGTCCAAGGCTGGGTTGGACAGGGCTTGGAGCAACCTGGGATAGTGGAAGATGGAACCGGATGAGCTTTAATGTCCCGTCCCAAACCATTGGGTTGTTACCCTCATTCAGCCTTTTCACCCCGGAGAGCAGCTAACTCTGAGATCTTCACCTGATTGTTAAAGGAGAAAGAGATTACAGACTGAAGTGTAGGTGCCAATAAAGTAAATGTTGGGGATGTGCAAATGCTTCCTTTCTATCAACACACACAGCTACAATAAAAGCTGTCAGAGGGTGATCGGCTGGTAAGATCAGCTCTACTCAACAAACACAGGTTTTAAGAAGGAAGTTAAGGTGTTGCTTTAATATCTCAGTGAAATATTTTTGTATGTATACAGATATAGAAATAAATACGCACATTAATGGTCAGGGTGACAAATTTCACACAGTGAATGTAGGCCTGTTTTATTATTATATGAACAAAACCAATCATGATCTCTGGAAAACATTTCTTTCTAGACAATTTGCTTAGTTCTTGATAACCTCCTTTCTGTATAAAGGCAAACAGATTAATTAACGAGTGCTAGATCATCACCTTCCAAGTGTCTTTAGAAAAAGATATTGTTAACAATCTTACAATTATTTCTATAAACAATAGAAGATCTTGTCTAAAATAACTAGAAAATCGAGTCTGATTAGGTGTTTTTATTATAATGTATTTCTTATATGGAAAGAAGGGACATCAGCCATTACAGGTCACTGTTGACCTCTTGTGGTCTCGTTCTGTGGTTACAGGAAAACTCCAAGGCCAGCCAGGATTTGGACATCGATGCTCCTTGTGGGCCCCTTCCAACTCAGGATATTCAATGATTCTGTAATTCTCTGACAGCCAGGAAATCCCTGGAATTCTCTCCTTAATCTTAAAAAGAAAAACACAATATTATTTCTGCAGCCTAAGATTGGAGTATAAATCAAAATTCCCAACAACCATGTTTAAATCAATTCAATACTTAAAAAAAAAAAGGACTCTCACTGCCAGCAGTCAGCTCTTTCTTTTCCAAAATGGAATAGAACAAAAATTACAAAAAAAAGAAAAAATTTGGAAAGGATACAATCCAACACGATCTTCTTCTCTATGAAGTATTCAGCTAACCAGGAAGTAACAATTAGCAGCAGGAGAAAAGGCAATCAGTGATGTGCTGTGTAATTACTGTGCCCCAGGTCTCATCTGGAGAGCAGTGAATCCAGCAGGGATCTGTTCACTGCTTCCAGCAGTCTGACTGGAGTTCTGCTGGGTCAACTTATTTACATGGCAGTCCTCACCCTAGCAGACAGGCAAACACAGACAATTAATTATTTACTTATCACTGACGTTAATATTGTGTTCGAATGAAGCATCTCTTGAAGCAAAGCTTGTAAGGGTCAGCGCTTTGTTTTGCAGGGGAAAAGTGAGAGGGAGAAGATGAGAAATAAGATAATAAAGATCCAGATTTGTTCAGCATTGAAAAAATCAGCATTTAGGCCCCTCCACAGGAAAGAAGCTGTTCTAAGCAATCATTCCCTCTGGAAGCTCTACAAGCTCTTAACTTTCCGTGCTACTCAAAGATTATCTGATAAAAATTCAATCTCTACATTCAAGTGAAATAAAAAAATCGTTTAGAAACTCATATTGGCATACTGTCTGCTTTCTCACAAAGAAAACCAAACCCAAACATGTTAACAAACAGCTGAAAGAAAGCAGCATAGTTCTAATTGTTACTAACAAAAATAAACAGAGCAGAAGCCCCCTCCATCTCAGTAACAGCAACTGGAATATTACCAAGAAAGCAAAATTCTGTTGAGCTACACATATTTGCTAAGAAGATTTAAATTTGCACTTTTGCGCTAAGCAGGAACAAGGAGAACTGTAGGTGATCCCATGGGGTTTTTCTTCCCTGCAATTTCATGTTCCTGCCACCCGTAAAGATAAACATTTCCCAATCCAGTATTTCCCAGCATGAAAACATAGGCATTGCTCTGAAAGGAATATTCAATACAATTGTGAAAATAATGAATTAAAAATGGATGGACGCTGTTGTGTCTGCTCTCCCTGTTTTATCTACTGGCACGTGTCATGTTTCCTCTGGTCCACCACAATTTCAGCAGCCACACAGCACGTGGTTCAACATCTGTGACCCGTCTGCGACTCCAGGCTGCAGAACAGCCCCCAGCTGCTTTTCCCTGGATGAGAGGGTGACCGGGCAAGCAGGAGCCCTCTCCTAAGGAAATGAACAAAATTCTAAACTGACTTAAAGAAATGGAACTGCGGTAATTCACAGAAATGCCACGAGGTGGCAAGTTAGGATTGCAGTAAGCGTCTTGTACCCTCGCAGCTGCGGCGAGGGAAAAATCAAACTGCAATCGCTGCGATGGGAGAGGTGCGTTCATAAGAACCATTTATACAATCTAATGTTCCTATCAAAAACAAAAAGAGTTTTGAATGACAAAAATAATTTAGGAATTATTTCCTTTCTCCGTCTTTAAACTCAGCAGGATTCTCTGACACAGGCTTCCAAGAATGTGGTGAACTCTCCATCCCCGGAATTGTTCAGAAACCCTGTGGATATGGCAGCTGAGGACACGGTTTAGTGGTGAGCATGGTGACAGTGCTGATGGCTGGTGATCCTAGAGGTCTTCTCCAACATTAATGATTCTATAATTCTATTTTCTTCAGCAGTTTCTGTTTTGTTTTAAATAACAGCAAAAATAGAGAACCTCGTTTTAACATATTTAAACATCACTGGTTTTAAATGTGTAATTAAAAAATATATACATGACCATTCACTTTCAGTGAAATGGACCCCAAACTACATGATTAAATGCAAGAAAATGTTTTTTTTTTTCTTGAGGACCAAGCCAGAGTAGCTGTGGCAATAAGTGCCAGGAAATGTTCACATCTGCAAGCACGTTTGTACCTGAGGCTGTGGAGAATCTCCACTCCACACCAGAACTGCTCAAGTGCCAAAAATCCCATTATTTTCATAGCA
>VXBU01006987.1:382661-436860 GCA_013400315.1 Bombycilla garrulus
AAAAAAAATTGCTATAAGTTTCTGAGGTTTTTTCCCTCCTCCCCCCCACCAGTTAACTGTAACAATTACCCTGTATTTTTTATATGTTGATGTTATACCAGTTTCGTACAGCTCACCCTTTCCCCTTCCCCACCACTGCTGTCCAAGACAAACACCAAGGGAGGGAAAGCCTACAGCTTCTAAGCAGCCACCGAAACCCCCCCAAGCCGAGCCGTGCGGCACTGGGCCACATGCAGAGCCAAGCTGGGCCAGAGCAGGCGCATGGCAGAACGGGCCCCGCGGCCGGGCGAGCACACAGCAAACCGGGCCCGCACGGCACGGAACGGCTCCACGGGTGCGGAGGCTCCTCCTGGGGAGGCACAGGAACTGGAAGTGTTGCAGGCGGCGGGCCGGGAGCAGCGCCGGGCGAGGCAACAACCCCGAGGCGCCTGTTTCAAAACCTACACAGGGCAGAGGCTGCCGGGGACTGAGGCCATGAATATGTAAATAAAGAGACGCAGTGAACGCCAGGTAGAATCTGGGAAGGGAATAACACCCCAAAACCCCGAACCTACATAATATTTAGAGGAACTAGCAACACATCTCACAGAAGAAAGAAGAGAGCTGTCCTTCCATTGACTGTAGTAGTGTCGCCGTGACTTTAGGAAGATTGGATTGAGACCAGGTCATGGGTTTCGTAAGAGCATCATTAGCCTTTCCAGGAACACTCGTGAAAAAGAAAGGTCTAGTTTTGCGGCACATCAAAACTAAAGGTCTTCTTACCCTGAATTGAATTATCGGGAGAAGCGGATGGATTGTGTAGTCCCTGTGAACACCCCACCCTCAGCTGACCCTTCTCAATAAAGGCATTAAAAGAAGCTGGTTTCCTGCCCATTTATTTCAATAGTTACATATAAAAATGCATTTCCCCCTCTCCCAACGCCTCTCCGCCCATTACCAATGATAATGCAAAGAGTTGGAGGGCTTTTCCCCCCCTCTTTAAAGCGATTATGCTGATGCGCACCCCGTGCTGCCGACTCGCCGGCGCGGCTGCTGCGAGGTGACAGCTCCGTGCGGCTCCGCGGGGCTCAGAGCTCGGCGAGGTCATCACTGGAGAGAGCCGTGACGCTGATGTGAGCCGGCACCTCGGCTGCTTCCCCGCCGCCCTTGCCCCGCAGCCGCAGCCTCTGCCGCTCGCGGGGGTCACCGGGGGAGGCTGCCAGCACCGCCTGCCCCAGCAGCTGGTCTCTCAGGAGCTCGCTGTTCCAGACCTGGCGGCAGACGAGGGGACACGAATGAAAGCGGCTGAGGCAGCGCTGCTGTCACGCTCTGCCGGGAAGAGCTGCGCTCGAGAAGGGTCACCCCCGGTAACCCCCTGGAACAGCAGCGAGGAGCGGGTGTGTGCCTAAATTTAGCTAATTGTCTAGAGAGCATGAGGGAGAGTCTGGATTTGCATGCTCATTTACATAGACTATGCAAATAAGGAGCGAAATGCAGCTTTTTGCTTTCTAGGTCACAGCCTGCCTAGGAGAGGAATAAAAATGACCTTTTTTACCTCATCAGCAGTAAAACCTACCTAAAAGAGCCTGTCTGCACCATTCTGCCTGCCTATCCCCACCTCTGCACCTCCTCAGGGTTAGAGTTTTAGAGTCTGGCCCACAGACTGGACTGAAGCCAAGTTTTCCTGGACTGCATCATCTCAATGCCAAGCTCAATTTGTCCAGCTAGTGCTGAGGTAAACAGTGAGGTCTAGTTCTCACAGGTCTAGAATTCAGGGTAGAAAACCTCTTAATGATAGCCTTAGCTTTGGTTTCATTTCAAACACTCTGGACAACACTTGGCTTTGCTTTTCTCTGGTTCACTAGGTACAAAAGGGGCAAAAGGGAATTCTGTCGATTCTTTGAAAGCCTTGGAATGAAACATGGCTTGGAATGAAACATGCCTTGTGATCCCAAAGTGCCATCAGCTGGTGTTAAGGAAGAGAAACAGCAGCAGAGCTCCAGGCAGAGCCCAGCAAGAGGAGCAGAGGTTCTCACTCTCCTGGCTCTCACTCAAACGAAGGAAAAGCCGGCTCAGTGAAGGCCAGGGATGCTGCTGTGCCCTCCCTGGCCTGAGCAGCTGCCCTGTGGCTGCCTCACCTGGATGGTGACAGGACTGTCGATGTCCTTCCTGTAGAAGATCACCTGGGTGTTGAAGACAGGGCTGGTGGTGTTGTGCTGCACTGGGGAGCGCTGGCTTTGGTTCTCACACTTGATGAGCACGTAGGGATCTGCTCCTGGAACACAACCAGCAGCTCAGCTCTGGGCACACAGAATGGCAGCTGAGAGATGCCCAGAAACCCAGCAGAGACAATCACCTCCCGTGCCTGGCAGCACCAAGGACAGGGCACCAGAGCATGTCACAGCACTGCTCCTGCCCAGGTGAAAACACAGAATCATGGACTGGTTTGGGTTGGCAGGGACCTTAAAGCCCATCCAATTTCACCCCTGCCATGGCAGGGACATCTCCCACTGTCCCAGGCTGCTCCAAGCCCTGTCCAGCCTCACCTTGGGCACTGCCAGGGATCCAGGGGCAGCCACAGCTGCTCTGGGCACCCTGTGCCAGGGCCTGCCCACCCTCACAGGGAACAATTTCTCCCTAATATCCAATCTGACCCGCATACGTGACCCCCTGCAATTGTTCAACGTTCTAGAATGCTTTGTTTTTACACTGAGCATTTTTATTTCTTATTAAAGTTGATATTCACTTTCCTTTACAATAAGAAGCAAGAACCGTTTTGGAAACACCAAACACATTCAAATAGAATGGGCCATTCCACTTTCAAATTAACTTTTAATTAAACAAAGGCAATACCATGTTTTGTATTTTAACATAACTCTGTCCATTTATTTTATTAATGACAGAATATCTGTTTTTTTCCACACCTTGCAACTTCTTAGATACTGATTTTAAATAAACACTGGGTATCTGTAAGTCAGGCTCGTGAGAGCTTTTAACACAAATTTTCACCATCTACTTCCACTTTTTTCTACATTTTTTTCACCATCTACTAAAATACCACCACAACCAGAAGGCAGCTCAATTTTAGGCAACTTTAGCTTTTTAACAAACCATACCCAGATGATTTCCCTCAAACACATCACTCATTCACAAGTCCAGGTACCGACATCTCACACGAACAAACCACACAACAGCTGCACCCAAACCGGCTGCAGCCCCTTCCCTGGACAAGGCGGACACGGATTTTTCCATATGTTGCTCTGTGGTTACACCTGGCCCGAGCTGCCAGGGGCCTGTTTCCCTGACAACCCCTCACAGCTCACGGCAGGATATTGGCTTTTCTGACGGGCAGTTGCCTTCCGTGTCACTGAGCTGTGAATTCAGCTCTGGGCCATGGCGTGGCACCACGCCGCGGGGTGGAAAAGCTGCCCTCTTTGCAAAGCAACGTGGAAAACGGATCAGGATAAAACGGGGTCTTGCCTGTCGCCCCAATGGTGTTAACAACTTTGTCAGAGGGCAAAGAGCAGAGCAACACCCGATCATTAACAGAAATTAAGAGATAAAGAGCACAAGGAGGGGTGGGGAAAGGGCACAGAGCTAAAGAGGTGACAGGCACATCTGCTGGATGGATGAGGGAGCAGTTAATGAGGGCACTGGCTAAGTGAAAGGAAAAGGAAAGAAAATATATGAAGGAAACATTCAAATTCTCAGCAAGAACTTGAGAAACAGAGGGAGGTAGAAGGGGGACACAAAATATTCCTGCCCCCATGATGTTCCAAAATGTTCTGACCGCATGATGGCAGTGATGGATGGGTCTGCTGTTCTAGGAAAACTGGCTCCAATTCCACAACAAAAAGAAGCAATGGGAGAGCACCGGGGGATCAGATTCTCAGCTATGGACGGCCCGGTTCTGTGCCTGGTTTATTTACAGGACAAAGGAAGAACACAAAGGTCTGCAGGAGTGGAAAAGCAATGTCCCGGTATTGGCCATGAGCTGGGAATGAAACTGGAGCTGCTGCTCAGGAAACAGCTCTGGCAGTGGGAGGAGGGCTGGGTTCAGCTCCAGGACACACAAATGGCTCCAGCTCTGCCCTGAACCCCACAACAGCTCCTTTACCTCAGTCCTGGCCATCTCCGCTGCTGCTGCTGCTGCTTTGGGAATTTGTAAAAAAGAACAGTGCCAAGAAAAAGGTTGGAATCTGTAAAAGCCAGAAACACCTAAGAATAATGGCATTTCTAAGGCTTAAAGAAATCTGGGCTCAGTAGTCTAAGGCTTAATTTTTGGGTTTTTGAGAACTGCACTGATGATCTAACACCCACACCCTGCAGCACTGTACCAAAGCAAAAGGCTTTCTGGAAAACATTCCTGAGGGAATTCCTGTTCCCAGCTGCATTCCCACTCCTCTCTACTGCTCTTACCAGAACCTGCAGAGCTCTAACACCCCCAGCACTGGAAAAGGGCGTGGGACAAAGAGCAGATGCAGGGCTGAGACACAAGCACTGCCCTGGCAATCACAGCAGGTTGTTTCTGCATCTTGCAGGTGAATCTCTGCTTCTCCTTCCTGCTGCTTCTCAGGCTGCTTCCACTAAAGATTCTTGCTTCCAGGGCTGTCACCCACCACACATCTCAACACTCAGCTTAGAATGGAAGTGCTGAGAAACAATTCAATGAGAAACAATTCAATTCAATATGTAAATCCAACATGGAACATCAGCAGGAAGACTTAAAGGTGCAAAAGGTGATTTGTTCTCAAAGAGAAACTCGGGGGAAAGGCCTGACAGACAGTAGGGAGAGCAATTTTTAAAGCAGGCTTGGGAATGAGTGACAGAAAATCCTCCAGAACAGAGTTTCCTCATCATCCTGCAGACCTGCCACTGTGCTTGGCTCACAGACAGCTGGATCCACTTCAGAAAACATTGCCTTGGAGAGAGGTGCCTCCGCAAAGAGCATCCAGGACTGAGTCTGGGCCGTCAGAGTCATCCACTACTCCTGACAACAGCAAAACACCCACTGCTTTGTCCAGACAGGGCAATGGATCAAAGACAGCACCAAGGAGGAGCTTTCCAATAAACATTTAAAATAAAGATTAAATAAATCTTTTTATTTAGAGCCAGGAACAGGGCTCTAAAAAAAACCAGCACTGAACAGTGAAAAATTACAACTGTAAGACAGAGAGCAGGAGTAGAACATGGAAAAGCAAACAACAACCGGGCAAGTTTCCTAATGAACTGAACATCAGGTGCTATAAAGCCATTTTGGTGTCCTTCAGGACACTTCCTCTGACAGATACACAGTCATGCACAAAGCATTTAACCCCTGTTCTACCTTACCCACCTGAAAATGGTTGTTTGAAGACCATAAAGTCCTCCCTGAAGTGCTCTAATGAGGTAAATGTAACACACTACATAAGTCTGTGCCATTCAGCTGCCTCCTGGGTATTTTCCATTTAGAAAATACACAACCCTGACAGAAGAACCTTATTAATCCTCACAATTGGCTCCTTAGGAGGGTCTGGCTGCTCCTGCCCATCCTGACCAGTTATGGACCTGCCCATAACTTGCTGCTGTGCATCCCCACATTCATCTGCTCTCTCCCCTGGAGCAGGTTTTACAACATGATAGACAAACAAATCCCAGAAATCCTCTCTGTTGGATAATTTCTGATTGCTTACGTATCAACCCAAATCATCTTTAGAGGACTGAAAAGCCAATCCCACTCTCCCAGACTCTCTTTCCACTTACCTCCTGAACTGTCTTGTTTCTGCAAACCCTCGGCAGAGTGGACTTTGATTTGGGTGACTCTGCGTGGGTAGCCACAAAGAAGACTCCAACACGTCATTTTAGGCCTATCTGCCTTCAGCTCCCTGAAAAATCATGGAAAAAGCAATCTAGGCAAAGAATGTCATGCAAAGAATCAACGGTTGTGGAAATCTGGCATTTTTAGAAGATGAGATTTGTAGTTTTTCCTCATCTGCCGTTTTTGAATTCCGTGGTGCAGAAATGACAGATGTAGGAAATAAAAATAGAGCAAAGCAAAGTAAAACAAGTTTGTGTTATCTTTTGTGTGGAAGCAAAAGTGGTGAAAAAACATCAATTTTAAATAGCGGAAAACACTATCAAATCAAGAAATAAATGCAGTGGGCCTGATTAATGAAGCACTGGTTCTGCTCTTGCAGCAACCACTGCTTTCAGAGGAGATGGTCCCAGAAACAACAAGCATCAGCTGTAACCACAGGCACCAGTGCTGTGTCCTGACCTAGAACTGGAGGCCACTACAAGAACTGAAGTAAAAAAGCCAAAAAACTCTAAGGAATGGTCTAAGAGGTCCCTAACTAAACTTTTCCTGACCATGCACAAACCTGGAGGTTCTCAGAGGTGCCCCTGACGTCTCCAGGGCCCAGTTCTGGAGCCACATGAGCCAGTGAGTCAGGGATGCTGGAGGACAACCTGGCAATCCCTTCCATTGAAAATACACACACACATGAAAAAAAAAAATTTAAAAAATCTGTGGTGCCTTAAGTTTTAGCTTTTATATTTTTTTCAGACTCAGTGCTGTTTTAATGTGCAGTTCTGGGTTTCATATTAACGGTTGGTGAGCTCTCTGCACAGAGTAGGTAGACAAAACAATTCCTTTCTAGCTGGGGAACAAGGACAAATTTAAGCTCAAGAGTGGAAATGATAAGAAAGAGAGAAAGAACAAGGAGGATGGAGCTTCATAACCTGAAGCTGTAATTAGACAATTAACTCCAATATGCTAATTGACCAGAGCTTACAAAAAGGTGAGACCTTATGACTGAGCATCCATTTTGGGCCCATTGCTGGATTGCTTGGGTGCAGCCCCAAGGGCTTCCTGCACCGCCCAAGCTGGAATCTTTCAATAAATCCCTTTTTATTCTTTTACTCTGCCTGCTCTCTACTTCCAAGTCAGCCTTTCTAGGCAACAGCTGCAGCCTGAGGCTGAGGAGGAGCTGCTGCAGCTGTGAGTGCCACGCACCTGAGTTTGGAGGGCACGTCCGTGTAGAGCCTGAGGATGAACCTGGTGGGCACCCCCGGGATGTAGGTGGTGGGGACGAGGACGTAGCGGCCTCGCGGGAGGTTGCGCCTCAGGAACACGCTGCGGGTGTTGGAGTAGGGAGACGTGGCCGCTCTCTCCTGCACCGTCAGCTGGTGCAGCCTGTACCTCCTGTTGTCCTCCACCTGCAGCAGCACAGGGGTTAATGCCAGCAGGGAGAGCAGGGCTAACGGGCAGGGCTCTCCCCCGAGCGCGCGGCTTTTCACAAATGCCAGCTGCAATAAAGGCAAATCGTTTGGCAAGTGTTTTCTCAGCCAGTTAAGCTGTGGCGGGTGAAAGTTTGAGGCTGTCGAAGACAGGAACCCACTGAAAGAGATGATGTGATGCTACTGCAGAGCTTGGAACGCTTCCAGAGAGGGACACGCACCCCAAGGGCTGCACCTGCTCAGACAAGGCTGAGATCCCTCCGCCTCCTTCCTCCAGCCTTTCACAGCAGGCTCCCAATCCAGATGCACACAGCTGGATTTTCCTTGCCCTTTCCTGAATAAAAAAGCCACAGAATAACCATTCATGTTTTGTTCTAAGCCTTGAAGCTGTGCTTAACTCTTAACATCCTCTCCAGCAGACTGGTACTGGGCAGAGCAGAGTTTAATTCTGAACCAATTCTCTCTCAAGCAGCTCCTGGGGCAAAGGCAGCCCTTCATTCTTTTCTGGCAGCTCTCTTCCAAAGGCCTTTAGTCATGTGTTAGAACAGATCTAAAATAGAATAATTATTGATCAGAAATAAAAATGGAGCACTGAAACTTTTAGGAGGGTGTGATTTTCTTTTTCAAGCCTTTCCAAATTACAGGCATGAACAAGGGAAATTATTCTGCTTTCTGAAATGACACTTTTCAGTATATGTGGTTAACAGGTGATTGGCAAATGAGTAGGTGTGATGCAGATGTCAGCAGATCGAACCAACAGTTAAAAATTGACTTTTTTTTATGGTAGGGCCATAGAGTTAATGTAGTCTCAGGAGCTGTAGTTACAAGTGACAGGATTACTCCAATCTTCAGTGAAAGAACAGAAAAATTGCTGTTTCTTTGCTTCCCTCCTTCTCTGAGTTTGAGTGTTTTCATTTTACTCAATTTGCCTTGAGAGTGCAATTAAATTACCTTTTGGGATCCCTGTGGTTCCTTTCCCCATACATTAATTTCCTGCTCCGTAGTCCAGCTTTTGAAGACACATTTTTTTTCTAAGTGGCAATAGGAAAACTGCAGACTTTTCAACCTCATTCACCTGGCTGTATTTGCTGATGAAATGGAGGCAGAAGGAGAAAAAACCCTCCATGTTTTAAACGTTAACATAATTTTGCCTTTCTCCAGAAAGTTTGGGGGCAGGAAAAGCACTTAAAATCCTTTTGCAAGGGGCAAAAATTAATTATTTCAAAGAAATCAAATTTATTCAAATAGAATTTGAGCTGAACTAAATTCAGTTGAGTTCCCATCTCATTGTCAGGGTGAAGCAGGACTGTGGAAGCTCAGGACTCCAGAACAATGAACTAATACGATTATGCTGAAGTCCCTTTACTGTTTATATAACTTATTTTATACAGTTTTTATTTTATAAACTTTATTTTATACAGTTTTTACAGACCTTGTACACAACTCCAATTAGTTAATTGTTTTCTTACCAATTACTTTATTCATTAACAAGAGGTATGTTATTTAAATCTCTTTATTTATCTCTTTATTTTGTTATGTTAAATCTCTTTATTTTTGGTTAGTTTATATATTTTATTCACTAGTTCTTGTAAGAGAGATCTCTAATTTATGACAGGTATAGTTATTTTTCATCTAAAAATAATTTGTTGTCTAATAAACCTTCATTTTCAAGATTGTTTTCACATGGGAACCTGCAAACCAGCTTAGCTCGCACTTAGAAATGACAAGCCAGCTATTACTTAGCATAGCAAGGCCTGATTTTATAAAGCCTTTCTATATCATTTATCTACCTGCATTACAACCCAGGAGTGAGCAAACTGAACAAACTCTGCCCCAGGCTGGCTGCCTACCTTGAGTATTTCAAAGCCAATTGTGATGTTGTCTCCTTTCCCTTCTTTCTTGTACTTGCGGCGATCCTCCTGCTGCAACGACACCAACACTTTGTCCTCGGCCTTCTTAACATCAAAGAGGTACTGAGGAGGAGAGAGAAGAGAGAAAACTCTTGGGATTGCCTCAGCAGGCCGAGGGAAAAGCCATCACCAAGGAAATGTGTGCACCCAAAGGAGGGAAAGGGAAATACATCTGGGGGAGGAAGGGAAGTTCTCCACGTAACAGACATCCCCAGCAATTCCCAGCTGGAAAATTAGTGCTAATAATAAGGATCTTAAAATAAAAAGTATCAGGTAAATAAAAGGTATTGATGAGAATGGTAAGCTTAGTGATAGGACATGAGGGAATGACCTTGAGGTGACTCAAGGTGGGTTTAGACTGGATGGTAGGAAAAAATCCTTCCCTGTGAGGGTGTGAGGTCCTGGCACAGGTGCCCAGAGCCCTGGATCCCTGGAGCAGCCTGGGACAGTGGAAATGTCCCTGGTGGGATGAGATGAGCTTTAAGGTCCCTGCCAACCCAAACCACCCCAGATTTTCCAGAATTAGATTCTCTGATTCACAGAAAGGAGAGCCTGGGACAAAGCTACAAAATAACTGGAGTCAGCAGGAGGACACTTCATCTGAAAGCAAAAGACAGAAGTTTTATTTAACTATAAATCAGGAGTGAGATTAAAAAAATAAACCAACAGACTCCACATGGGGTCTTAGATAATTTTCAATTCTCCTTTTCACTAAACAGCACCTGTAAATTTCAAACATCTTTATATAGGGCCTGCAAATGAAGGAATCTTTCAAATCTTATTTAAAAGGCACTTTGCTCTGCATCTACAGCTCCTATTTAAGGTGAGAATGACAGGAATGCTAATTTTGGACTTCTCAGTTTTCCTGAATATCCACTAAAAAAACAGTTAAGAAAGGCTCCTGCACCTTTAACATGCAAATATATTATCCAAACTGTTTACAGTGAAGTTGAGTCAACTTGGGTTTAAGACAAATCAAAGGAATTTATCTCAAGTTTAAGCAGCAGTTCCCATCTTACTAAATCCGACTTGAACAGTTACATTACTAAAAACCTCTACCACACCAGTTCATAAGTATGAACAAAAGAAGGACAGACANTATATTATCCAAACTGTTTACAGTGAAGTTGAGTCAACTTGGGTTTAAGACAAATCAAAGGAATTTATCTCAAGTTTAAGCAGCAGTTCCCATCTTACTAAATCCAATTTGAACAGTTACATTACTAAAAATCTCTAGCACATACGTATGAACAAAAGAAGGACAGACAGGTGTTTCCTTATATGACAAAAAATTAAAATAATTTGTTCATTGTTAGAGACCCCTTTAAATTTTGCTTTGTGCACGCAGAGGGCAAACCCGAGTTGTCAGGCCCAGTGGAGGGAAGAGGACATTATTTACCCCAAGTCTGGACAGATGCTGTACTCTCCCAGCCTCAAAGACATTTAAATGTGAAAAAAATAAATAGAAACAGAAACCTGCAGCAGCGCACAGCTGGGTGCCATGTGCACCACATGTTCTGATTTAAGCAGAATTCACTGGCAGCATGGAGAGGAATATCATCATTGGTTCAATTCCCCCTCCCTTCTCCTTCGACTGCCGCTAAAAATCAATTATTGAGCTTTGCTCTGAGGTAGATATTGAGATTACCTTGGTTACAGAACCATCCCCATCCCTCTCCCTTGGAGCTCTGCTGAATGAGGCCCCATCCCAAGCTCTGATTTGTTTTTAATATCACTATTGCAGCAGAAAAAGCACAGGGACTCTCCCAGGGCTTGCAAGAGAACCCAGAAAGTGAGATATAAACATGTAGCAACAGCCAGTGGGGGACATTTTAATTCTTGTCCCTGTTGAACCGTGCACTGGGTTACCCCTCAGGCAGCCCAGAGCGTTCCAGGGCCAGGGAGGGGTGGGAAAGCAACAAGTGGAACCAGGAAAGTTCTCCTGTCTGAGGACAGCTCTGCAACTGTGACCTTGTTGTGATGGTTCTCCAGCTGTCTCGATGGGCAATGATCTAGAAGTCAGCAGGTGACTGTAGAATACACAAATACTTGGCTGAAATTGCCTTATCAAAGGGACTGGCAGTGTCAATCCCTCCCTGCACAGAGAAACCTCGCAGGAATGCCAGGAGAACAGACAGAGATTATCTCTTCATTATGGTGGGTGTGCCACAGTAACCTGTCATGGCCCTAAGATAACATAAATATGTTCCAGTACTGCTGCTAAGAGCCTTTTAATCAACTTTTATCAATTCCAGAGATAACACTGGAATACAGAGGCCTTCCACTGCATCAGGAATTGCACTCAGCTGGAGCTGTGTATCTGCTCTCTGTGACAGCTAAACACTTCCAAACGAGACCAGACAAGCATTTGGAACACATCCAGAATCTTACAGGGCAATACCTGAATGAAATCACCCCCTGGAAATGAGGCACTGACAGAAGGCAGAGCACGATGAGCTGGGAGTCTGAGATCTGATCTGAGCAGCAGAGGCTGCACTGCTCCAACATTCTGCTCTGAAAAACAGGCTGCAGGCAGAAACCTCCCTTGCACGTGCAGAGAGGCAGATCCAAAAACATCTTTAATTAATCTGGACAGAAAGAGCCATTTTCAAAGCAGTAACTAACAGAGTAAGTGCCCAGACCCCACGGACACTAACAGCAGTTATATGCCTGAATTTGCATGTGCTGGGAGAGAGAAGGGCAGGAAGGTGGGAAAGGGAGCAGGGATGGATGAGCAGATCAACTGAATAGCTTGCAAAGCCAGGCAGGCTGAGACAAGGAAAATTCTGTAATGCTGATGAGAGGGTGAGCTTGGGGAAGAGACCAGGTACTTCCAGAATCTTACATTAATGCCAAGGGATACTAACTTAATACAGTGCATCAAATCCCCAAGCTGTTTAGGGGAGTTAGGTGAGTTCTGTCATTAGAAAATCAAACTTGTTGCCTTTCTATGACTGGGAAAATGAAAGAAGTCCAGGCAGGATGGAAAGGGTGGTAAAGTATTGGAATGGCTGCCCAGGGATGTGGTGGAGTCCCTGGATGTGTTTAAAAAAGCCTGTGGCTTTTTTAAAAAAGCCATGTGGCACTGGGTGCCAGGGTTTAGTTGAGGAGCTGGGCACGGGTTGGACTCGATGATCTTGAAGGTCTCTTCCACCCCAGTGATTCTGTGATTCTGTTGTGTGTGTGACTCACCAGCCCCAAGCATGATCAGTCCTAAATAAATGTCTAAACCCTTCTGAGAAATTGCACCAAGATCACCAAAACGTGCAGGACACAGCACACTCCCAGGGCAATGAGATTTTATTTTTGTAAAACAGGGTGGATATTTCAGGAGGCCCAGCTAAAGTGGATACGCTTCAATACCTCACAAAACTTCCCACCTGGGGGCTCTCTGTTATCAAATACCTCACAAATAGACAGTGCCTCACAAAACACAGGGATTCCCACCTGGGGGTTCTGCAGGAAGGTCTCTCTGTTATCAAAGCAGCCCCCTGCTCGGTTCAGCAGGGGCTCTGGATGCTTTGCCCAAGCCCCATACATCATTTTCTTCTCCCAGGTCTTGTGGAGGCTGAAGTAGGAGGTGTTCACAGTCCTGCAGATGTCCACATCTGTGAAATTCTTACACCAGTCCTCAAACGTCATCCTGTTCCACGGAACACCAGGGGAAGTAATGGTTTGTTTAAAAATAAACAGTGATAGTCACACAAAGAGCCAAAACAAAACACAAAATCTTCCAGTAATTTGAAGAGGATGCATTGCTCAGCTGTCCATGGGACAAACTGATTCACTGGAAAGCTTTCCATGTGGAAATACTTGTGGAGCCACAGTCACAGAGTTTTAATTCAGAGCAGCATCACTCAGTGTGTTTGGTCAGATCAGGATCCGTTCTGTTGCATCTCCTAAGCCTAAAGAACTGTTTGAAGCTCCCAGGCTGGATTTGATACCACATTTTACAAAGGCCAAAGGGATCACCTGCAATTCAAGCAGGATCCACTCCTCATAATTACAGTCCTTGCTGTAATTCTGTCCCTGAGCACAACTCAAACCCCTGCACTCTGGACAGAGCTTTTATTTAACCATATCTCACCTGTGCCTGCTAAAGGAACGGGCTGGACTGCAGAGCAACAGAAAAACAGCTTGGCTCTTTGAATTAACAACATGGCCTGGCTTATTCATGGCCCAGAGCCAAACCCTGCAGCTGCCAGCCCTGACAAAGCCAACAGAATTCTTTTCACTCTGAGCCCTGCCAGCTCACTTGATGCAATATTGATCATCCCCTGAAGCACCTGCTGGGCTGAGGATCTAAGATTTAAGCAAGGTCAAAATTAACAGAGCTCTAAACATTGTACAGAGAATGATCACTTCTCATTCCCATGCTGGAAAACACCAACCAATATCCAAATTCACTGGATGCAATTCTATTTTTAGGTGCCCCAGCCATGGCAGACCTACAGACAGGAACAGCAGTCAGTAAACAGGGTGTGAAATGCACATAGTACTTCCTCAGATATTTTTATCCATTTCAAAATTAAACGGGTCTCAATATTGGGCATTGTGTCATGTAAACCAGCACATGTTCTCCTGGTTTCTGAGAGATTATCCTAAATGTAGACAATAGATTTTGAGAGCAACTAATTTTGTTCTACTAGTTTTAAATCCATTTTTATTATTCTTCCCTGTCATCCCTTGGGAGTTTGAAAGAAACAGACCTTGGGATAACTTTCTCCATCTGTTTTTGAAGCTGTTCAATGGCAGATTAATGAGAGTTACTCAGTGTAGCCAGTGTCTCCAAATCCTTCACATCACTCCCACTCACCAGAATTCTCCATCATTCTTAACAGTGAGCCCCAAATTCTTGCGCTCAGAATCGCTGACTTTCTTCCACTCTTCAGAACTAAAATAAACAATTTTTTAAAAATCAAAACAATAAAGATTATTAATAACTTAAAATAAAGACTCTTACCTGGAAAAAAAAATTGAAATAAAAATCTCTCTCCTGGTGCATGGCTTTAAAAGGAATATCAGAGTACTGAAAGGGCAGATGATATTGATGAAAGTGTGAGGCTTTTAGGAGGAGTTTTAAAACATTAATTGATTTGAAAGCTACAAAAAGAGATGAATAGGAAATAGGCTCAAGTAGAGCAGAACTTTATTGATTTCCTATGTCACACCCTCCATTAGGACTCTTAAACACTTAAACAGCTGGTTTCCAAGGTCACAGGAGATCGACTCCATTCCCTGAAGGCCCCTCAAATGAAACCTGGTTTTCCTCCTCGGGAGATTATTGAACGCTTCACTTAGACCAGAGTGCTCTCTTTGTCTTTTAATCACCTTAATAAAACAGGCCTGAGGTCTGGGATTTCCCCGGGGGGCCTTTGAGAAGAAACTGCTGGAGCCTGAGCACGGTGTCCAGTGCAGGGGAACATTACAGTGCACAGACCCTTCGGGCACACAGCCCCTGCAGGCACCTGCTGCCCTAAATTCCAGCAGCCTCCTGCTGACACCCAGACCACACCTCATCCCTGATGGGTTCCACCAGACCAGAGCCACAACTCCTCCAAAAAAGCACGTGGAGGCTAAAGCTGAAGGTGGCAGGAAGGAGGGAAAGGAAGCTGTCCACCCTAAAAGACATTTTCTTAACCTATTTGGAAATTGTCAATTTAATTCTGTTAGACCAAAAGCCACGGGCTCAGAGTCCTCAGTGCTGGCATGAATGGCAGCTGTGCCAGACACAGGCTACTGGAGAACCCTTAGGGCTTCAGTTAAACAAGACACAGCAGCTCTTTTGTGCATTCTTTGCATTTCACCCAGACCAGTCTCTCTGAAAGCAGCAGATTTTTGCTAGCTAAAGCATGGATTATATGAATTTAATATGCTCTGTTAAGAACACTGCATTGTCAAATACTAAATGCTAGCTGGTGAGCCCAGTGCTGAACTGTCACGTATTTTTCATGTATAAATCACCCATGACGGGAGACATCCCCTCCAGCAATTTCTCTTGCTGTGGAGGTACCTGCTGAGCCCATGGCCCACATGAAAATTCACTAGAAAGTTAATTAGAAAGAAATCACAAACATGGCACTTTTAGAGCATTTTTCACCAGTCACCTAAATTATCTACGAGACTTTTACCATCCCCAGCAGCTGGAAATGAGAGATGAGAAACAGAGTCAAAGAGACGCTCAGTGGTGAAGCTGGGAACGAGCCTCATGTTCCTGACTCATGAGCTGTTTTTCTTCCCATGTTCCAGTGTGCCAGAAAAATGATGCAAACAGTAAATAAAGGTCCAGGGAGCCACAGACTCCTCCAGGACATGCTCATTTTCTCAGAGGAAAATGGGCAGAGATGGCACGGAGGCTCAGCCATCTCTGAGTGTGCCTCACGAAGATTGTGTATCTCTGTTTAACCACAAACTCCAGCGGCCCCTGCACAGCTTCACCCCTTCGACAGCTCTTACCTGTCGCTCCAAGCACCGTGCCACTCCTTTTTCCCCCAGGGATTCCTCAGCCTGACCATGAACAGCTTTTCTGCCTTGAAGGAGAACACGAGCCTCTCCCCGAGGCGCAGCTTGCTGATGGCAGTCACGGAGTAGGCGTGGCCCACAATGAGCCCCATCTCCGTCTCTGCTTCGCTGGGGCGCCCCGGGGACTCCTTGGGCAGGAAAAATGACAATTCAACAGAAACAACTCACATCTCTGAGGAGCCCGACAGCTCCAAGTTCAAGGGGAATGACAAGAAAAATTTGTTTTTTCGTTCTCTTGACTATGCAGGAAAATACCAGCACTGGGAATTAGAACTAGGGGCTCACTTGTCTGGTGCCAGAAAACCCCAGGGCACAGGGGAATCCTGCCTGCTGCAGCCAGTCTGTCTCCTCCTGGTTTCAGAGTTAGAGACAGGGCTGATGGAAAATCTTTAGCAGCCCTTCTAAAATCCTGTCATATCTACCAAAATCTTGTCATCACTACCAAAATCTTGTCATCTCTACCAAATGGCTCTTCTGGACACTGATGACTGTCCCCAGACTGTCTGTGGGTGTCCTCACCTGGACACTCATGAATTTAGCTGGAGAGTCCAATGGTTGTTCTTGTGTTGGAATAAATTTGATAGCCAGGAAGAACTACTGGCAGTGGGTAAAAATGGGACAGCGCAGGCACAAGTGAAAAAACTTCCAAGCCATTTGTGAAGCCTGTCCTGTACCTCACTCACTCCTGGCAGGGTTCTCTTATGTGACAAAGGGAAGATCTCTAAGGTGCTTTAGGACCTGGGTTTGCTCATCATAAACTCCACATAAGAATCCCAGTTTCCAGCAGTGATCAGGTTGTCCCTAAACTGTCCCTAAATTAACCCTAAACTGTCCTGTTTGATGACCTAGTGCTGATGAGATAATGATCCAAGAATATATAAAAGTATTAAAGCTCTGAAAAAGAGCACAATTTCATTTAATGCATCCAAATCTCCCGATCTAAGCCCAGAAAAGCAGCACCATGCAAAGATATTGGAGTTGTTTTGATGGCTCTGGATCCACATTCTCCACACCCTCACTGAATCCAGCCAAGCCACTCTTGAGTCTCTCTCATCACTCATAGGGCCTGGAAATACTCATTCCCTCGGACATCAAGGAAGGAAGATTTGACTCAGCGCAGATCCTTGTAATTACCTAATTAATGCTCAATCAAGCCTTGGGTGTGGTGGAGAGAGCAAGAGGTATGAGCTCTTGGTATTGCTAATGTAAATATTTGAACAAAAATCTATTATTTATCATTACACATTAATATATTAGTATAAATATATGAATATCTAAATATAAATAAGGACTTATCACGGTTATGAAATGCACATAGTACTTCCACAGATATTTTCACCCATTTCAAAATTTAACTGGTTTAAACAGACAAGGTCCTTGTCCTAAGGCAAATGTTGCACTGATATAACAGTGCTCAGTCCCCAAAGGTAAGAAATCGCATTAAAAAAAAAGGGGAGGAAGGAGAAATTCCTATCAAATTGGAACTGACAGATGGTCTGGCAACTGCGAGAGTCTCACCAAGCCCTGTGTGCCTCTCACTGACAACAGCTCCCAAAGAATCAGCTCAAGTGTTCCCCCAGCCTGGCTGGCATTCCCGTGGCTCTGGGCTCCCTCCAGTGTATCGCTCTCCCTCGCATTTTTCACAGCTAAAAGCAAACAAGGAGCCCTTGACAGCACGGCAGTCTGGAACTTCTCCTGCTGCCTTCATCACCCCGCAGGCTTTTCTCGCTGCTGGCTTTTCCCACCTCATTCTGAAGATACTTATTTATTTCTTTATTCAAATGAGTATTTAAACATCTCCTGTCTGTTCAGATTTCCAAATGGTGATGCTCAGGGCCATTTTCTAATCCAGGGAAAATGATGACATGTTTGTAAGGCAGCAATGAAGTCACTCGAGTATTAAATATTCTACACCTAGCAAGCTCCACTGTGTGTATATTACATCAAAAAGTGACAAATGCAGGCAAACTTAGGAACGGCCTCTCTGTAATCAATGTTTAGAAGCATTTGTGTTTAATTTGGAAGGCAGAAACATAAAGCCAGGAATCAGTGAAAGCATTACAACTGCCTAATTAATTGCTTTTAAATACAGCTCCCTGTACCGAGTCAATCACCTCACCAAATTCTTGTTAAGAAACCGAATTGCTCCAGCATTTGGGAGCAACCTATCATTCCAGAAACAGTGTTTGCAGGAACAATTCACACTAGGAAGTCTGCCCTGCCAGCCCGGTCTGAGCAAATCAGATGGAATTCCTTCAAATCAAAATTCAGGCCTTATGAAAAAAAAAAAAAAGGTGAAACAAAACCCAAAGACCTTGAAGCTTTTGTGTCTGAGGTGTTTCCTGATGTTGCTGGAAGGGACAATTCAGCAGCCCTGTTCTGTCTC
Source organism: Bombycilla garrulus (assembly GCA_013400315.1). Classification (NCBI taxonomy): domain Eukaryota; kingdom Metazoa; phylum Chordata; class Aves; order Passeriformes; family Bombycillidae; genus Bombycilla; species Bombycilla garrulus. The sequence goes on from VXBU01006987.1 coordinate 400,677, forward strand.
AGGTTAGTTTGTGTCCCAGAAGGTACCAGGAGCTCCTCTTTGGTGCCAGGCCCTGGTGCAGGACAGTGCATGGCCAGGGCCAGATCAACAGGTAACATTCTCAGGAACCTCCAAAACCAGCTGATTTTCTGTTGTTCTTGACAATTCCACAACTCTCTCCATACTTACAAGAATTTCTGACTGAATCATCTTCACTTATGGATAGGGAAATTAAAGCAAAAAGTTTAAGTGATTAAACTAAGATCAGCCTTAGCTAAGGTCATAAACTGAAGCAAGGGCTGTGGGAGGAAGATGCTGAAGTGCACTTGAATGCCAACCCTGCAGCTCCTAGAAAATTATCCCTTTTCTTTGGGCTGCTGGATTAATGGTTCATGATAAATGATTTAAAAATAATTTTAGAGAGTTCTTTTAGAAACTATTCAGGTACCACTGCAGTTATGTGATAACAGCTTTGGACAAAGTGAGGATTTCAGCACTATCCAGTCAGGACCTGACACTGATGCCTAGAAAGGCTGACCTGGAACAGAGGCTAGAGAGAGCAAAAGGAATAAAATAGGAATTTATTGAGAGGATCCAGCTTGGGCAGTGCAAGAGCCCAGGGCTACACCCAAGTGGAATCCACAATGGTCACAAAATGGATGACTGGTCATGATTTTGGTCCATCAGCAGACTGGAGTTAATTGTACAATTATAGCCTCAGGTGATGAAGCTCCACCTCCCTGTTTTTCTCTCTTGTCTTCACTGTTGTTTTTACTCTTGGGCCTAAAATTTACATTGGTTGTCCTTGGTCCCAAGCTAGAAAAGGAATTGTTTTCTCTACCTATTCTGTGAAGAGAGGTTACCAACACTTAATATAAAGCCCAGAAGTACACAGTAAACCAGCACAGAACCTGAAAAAATATAAAAGCTGTAACATCAACACTGCAGACTTGTACAGAAGGGGAGTTCAGCCCAGTTGTCAGTGGTTTGCCTCCTGTGGCCAGGGGCTAGAGCAGGAGGCTGGGCCTTCAGCCAGGGGCTAGGCCATAGGAGGTTTGTGAAGCACAAAGCATCCTTTGGGGGCTGTTATTCATCCACCTTCTAGCACAAGACTGCAGAGGGGTAAATCTTCCTCAGAAACCATCCCCTCTCTACTGACTACAGGAACCTCAGGGCCGTGGCCTCCTAACACAGGCACTGAGTTACCTGAGCCTCACGTGAGCCAGCACAGGCAAGTTCTGCAGCTTAATTCCCGTGGGGAGATCATTCAATACATTGAGTATATTCAAAATATTCAATATCAAATAGCATTACCTGAATAACCAGGTGAGCTCAGCATTTCAGCTTGGCTCCACTGTTACCCTGGCTGCACTGGCACAAGCAAAGTCAAGAAGCCTCAGCAGCCCAGTGCCAGAACTGTTTTCTCTAAAGAGATTTCTCTAAGAAATAAAGCAATGGAATGGTGCTATCTGATCTGTAAATTAGGGTGGGTTTACCTCAGGTTGATTCACAACTGTGACCATTCAGAAAAAGGAATTTCAGACACAGTGAAGTGGCAGCACAAGCAGCTGTGACTGTATTTAGTCAGCCTGGAGCTGGAAGCACTTGCTAGATTTCTCCATACAAAGCTTTTCCAAACACGCAAACGAAGGGCATACTCAATATCCCAATAATGATATTTCTTCCAGAATATTTTCACTGAAATAAACCCTGAAAATCCAGCTCTCTGTACTCACTGAAATGGAGCAGCTGATGAACCCTCCTCTTTTATGCACTTTCATCAAGTCTTCAAACAGCTTCATCTGCTCAGGAATAACCTCACCATACTTGCCCTCTGCCAAATTAATGGATTCTGCCACTGCTCCAGTGAAATCCACCAGGGCTTCTGCAGCACAGCCTCCATCCAGGGCTTGGTAGGATCCAGCCAGCCTGGGGGCAACACAGAACATTCTCAGTGTACAGGGGGCTGGAACAAGCGCTCTAAGTCGGCTTGAATGTAGGGAACGTGTTTGTGTCTCACCAAGGAAAAAACAGAAGAGAATGAAAAAGCCAGAGCAGACTGCAGATAAATCTTCCCTGGTTTCTAGGACTGTTAGCATTCAGGAATACACATAATCACAGAATGATTATGCAGGTGCTTCATTAGAGAGCTCTGGTGTCGGGGTACAATACCCAAATCTGACTCCGCCATCAGTTCAAGATGAGCACACTTTTATCCCCTATTTCTACATGACTACATGTTAATAATTAAACTTATATTCTATTGTATACATTCATTTCATCCAAGCATGGATTCTCGTGATTTCCATCAAAACTCCCCAACATCGCTTCTCATGGTTCTTGCTATGGTTTCTAAGCATATAACAATCATACCATTTCTCATAATCATTAAAATGGTTACACAGGTGCAGTTAACAATCATCTCATCTATCATGATTATACAGGTGCAATTTCACATGATCTAGCAGGCCTAACCTTCACCAGGGCCTTTCAGGCCCAATTTTCTCCCCTGAAAATCCCATGATTTTAGAAACATTTTAACCCTATACTGTCAGGACCCTTAAGGATTTGGGCTGTTGAATTAGACTGCATTGCACTCCTTTATGATTTACATCTTTAACAGAGGTTAAAGAAGGAGTTTTCAGTCTTTTTTAAGTTCTCTACCAGCAGCAGAAGTAAAACCTATGGAAAGTCTGATAGAATTGAAAGCCAAAGTAGACAAAGGGACAACATGAGGACTGCAAGGACAACAAACCAGCTCATACTTAGCATAAGCTTTCTCCAGCAAAGCACTCCAGAATTCATTTCTCACGTTGGAATGGCAGTAAATCAACTCCCCGTGCTCTGTTGGCAGCAGATCATCCACCACCACCTCTGTCCACTCTCCAAAGCACCAGAAACGGAAACGGAAAATCCCAGCATACTTCCTTGGGTTTTTAGGGTCCCACTCCTGCTCATTATAGTCTGGAATCACCTGAGAAACCATGGAAGGGGAAGTTTAGTGAGTGCACTTTGCTGAGGTTTATTCACAAGGCAGAGTGCCTGGGACATGTTAAAGAAAGGGAAGACTTGAATCCAGCAAAATTCACCCCTTGTTAGTCCTAGGGAGGAAAACTTTGGCTGATAGGCAGGCAAACAGCCAAGGTTAGATTGGTTTGTTAGCTCGGTTTGTTAGCTTGGTTTGTTAGCTTGGTTTGTTAGCTTTATTTCCTGCAGCACACACACCAATCACCCACCTGCTGCCAGAGGCTTTTCCTCAGAGCCAGGCAGGAGCACGCAGCCACAAACCAGCAGTTGCCCAGCTTGCCCTGGTGGAAGTCGTGGGAGCTCATTCCATCCACGAGCAGGTGGGGGTCTTCACACAGGTCCTGGCAAAGCAAACCAGAGATTGCTGAGACTCCAGAAATGATCACAGCATCCTTCCAGTCAAGAAAAGCTGCAGGAATTGATGCTGCCGACACCTGAGCTCTGAGCTTTTCCTTGTCAAGCCTCTAAAGGGGGGGAATGTTGCCTTAAGATTTTAGCCCTTATATTTTTCAAATCCTGTGCTGCAATAGTGCATAACTGTACACTTCATATAAAGTGTTAGCTACTGCTTTCACACTTCGGTCAGACAAAACAATTCCTCTGGGCCTGGAACCCAAGGACACCCTACGCCCTCAGGCCCCAAAAATTATAAACAAAAGTGAATTGTAGGGGGAGCGAACCGGGGGAATGTGACTTCATTACGTGAAGCAGTAATTGGACAATTAACCTCTGATATGCAAACAGAACAAACTTGTATCTGTCTGAAAAACTCGCTACATCTTGGGAGTACCCTCTGAGAGGCTCTTGACTGCCCAAGGTGCACCTGTTAAAGGCCTTTAATAAATACCCACTTTGTTTTCTTTGTCCAGCCTCTGTTCTAGGGAGCTGCTCCAAGGCACCGTCTCCACTGCCCTTCCTTTGGCTGACCCACTGCAAACCTCCTTCACCAACAGCCTGGGTCACTGCAGTGACCCCAACCCCTCAGCAGGAAGAGAACACCTCTTTGTGAAGCACACCTTTTATTCTCTGGGTCTCATAATTCTCACGGATCTGGCTCCTGTTAGGATTATTTGTCCCTCCTTCCCTGGCTCCATCTCTGTGCACATGCAGATTCCCACCAGAGCATGGCTGGATCTTCCTGGGCTGTCTCCCTGCTCCTCCCTGGATTTTCCCTTGCACTAAAGGGAGAACCTCTCAGTTTTGTGGGCCACGGGAAAGCCACAGGGATGCATTTTGCAGCAGTGATGTGTTTGTCCCCACGAGATCCTTGGCAGAGGTGTCCTGCTGAACGGAGAGGGAACATTTCAGCAAAAAGTAATGGGATCATCCCTGAGTGGTGTGGAACCTGCAGAGTCTGCTCCTGGCACTCTCCTGTCAGTCACTGCTCTTCCTGACTGCCTGACAGATGGCAGAGCAGGCTGTGGCAGGAAATTCTGCTCTTTCACAGTTTAATAATCCTAAATTTCAACACTGTGCAAATGATCCTATATCCAAGCATATGCAGAATAAATAACTCCATATCACCTCAAAATGGCAGGAAATCCCAGGTTTCCTGCAGTCTGTCCTGTCTGCCATCAGCAGCAGAGGAAGGAGCTGTGCTCCTCACCCATGGATTCTCTCTGCCCTTTGCTAATTAAAGATGATGACTCAAAAAAAGCAGGACTACAACCCAAGCCTGGCTACAGACCACAGGCATCTTCTGGCAAATCAGTGCCAAATGAACTCATTTCCAGAGAAAAGAACCACTCAGTGCTCAGCTGATGGTTTTAAAACCTGGGCTGGTTCAGCCACTGGCACCTGAAATCTGCTCACAGCATGGAATTCATAGAGCTGCAGCCGTTTTCCTTCAGAAAATTGTATTTTTGGCATGAGACTTTTCTCATTAAATAACAATTGACATGTTAAAGGCCTTTTGGGAAACAAGCAACTGATCATTACACGACACTGCTCTTCTGTCAGGAATTCTTACATGTCTGCACTTAGAGAAAATTCAAAGCTTATTAAGAGACCGTAACAGAAATCTGAGTAACAAAATGGTGCCTGTGAGGAAAACTGACCACGTACAAGGTGCTCACGAGCATCATGGACAGGAATGGCAGCAGGACCTGCAGGCTGGCACTTCAGGGATGGAAATCCACCTGGCTGCAGGGCTGACATCAGTTGGCCACTTGGCTTTCGTGGTGCTGGCACACATCCCTCATCCACGTGGGCTAGATTCAATTTTATATCCCACTTCCTGGCATCTCTGGCATTAATAATTTCTAGTTTGTTTTTCCTTTCAGAATGTTATTTTGTTGGAATAATAAATGAGGGATGAATGGAGCCATTGGGGTTAAACCTGTCCAAACTTTTCTGTCACTAGTGGAAGCCAAAACTTTAATTACTTTTAGAAAGAAATTAAGCACTGCTGTGTATTACAAAGATCTTATTTGGTTCGTTTTGATAAAAATAACCACATTTTTTAATTGAAGTGTGTCTCACATCTCACAAAGTCCTCAGAGAAAAAACAGAGCAGCATGTGCCAACTGCCAAAATTTATGGATGAGATCAGCATTTGCTGAGTGCTGGGGTCCAAAGCAAACTTGGAACAGCAGATCTCAGAAACAGCACCTCCCTGCTTCCACCAGAGCCACCAAATTCTCCATGCCCTGCTTGCTAAACCCCTTCTGATTAAACCACCTGAGAGCCTGGAGTTCTGGGGCGAAAGAACAGTGTAAGAAAATGCCACCAATTGTGGGTTTTTTTGTCATTAATTCCCTTTTCATCAGAACAGCTCCTCTGGGGACTGTCACTGCGTGGCTCAGATGAGACACAGTAACACTGGGACACAACCTAGAGCACGTTTCAGCTCTTTGCCCTCTTCTGGGCTTCGTGAATTTCACCACTTGTGCCATATAGGAAATTCTTAGGAATGCTTCTATCTATCTAAGCCACAATTCCCCCAACACATGTTAGAAATGTGCTATTTCAAGATATTATTCTGCAGTCCTTTTGGGATCTTTAAGCAGTTTTGGTTGCCCCGAGCATACAAAAAATAGAAATTAAAATAATATATATACATTAAAAAAATNGAGCAGACTCATTTTCAGTGGCTGATTTTTCTTCTTAAAAGACAATTATTGTAAAATAATATATATATATTTAAAAAATTAAATATATTTTTCTATAATGTTCCCAGAAGTTAGGATATATAATGTTAATTTAGGATAGTTGAGGACCAGCTAGTTACTATCAGAGGAATTTCCAGGAGGAGACACTGATGTGAGATGTGATCCAGGCACTTCAGAAGTCCTGATCCCTTCTCCCTCTTGCTGCCTAAACCCCAAGCACTGGGGCTGTGAGTTCCACCAGAACCTCCTCCTTTGCAAACACAATGGTTTAACCCAAATCCACTTTCTCAGGATCATCTTGCATCATCTGTGATGTTAAAAAGAGAGAAATATCTTCCCATTTCCAAGGAAACGTTTAAAGGCAGTTTCTGGATCTTACCACACATCATTCCTGCCTGCCAGCCACCCTGTTTCTGACACGCCAGCACAACAGAAGCAGTTGTTGCAGTATTTGTGCCTGCAGGGAGCATCCCACCCTCCACATGCAGAGCTGTCCCCTCACAAATGTACACAGTGAAATAAACACCATCTGCAGAACTCTAATTGGGCTGGCCAGAGCCTGGAAGTGAGGTTGGAGGTTTCAGGGCCTCACGGTTTTGCTGCAAGCCCCGATGCTCTCATTGTCCCACCAGGCTTTCATTTGCGTGACAGGAATCTGTTTGTGTCACCTCCCGTCCTTGCTGTGTAGGTTTGAAATATCTGACAGTCAGACACTGATGCTGTCAGGAATAAAGTGGCTCCCAAACCCCTTTTTTCCTGATTTTAAAGGGTCCCTTTATTCGTAACAGAGCAACCTGGTCAACTGGTTTGCAATCCTGTCCCAGTCTGGATCCTATGGAATTCCCATACGTGCCTTCCCAGCCCCTCATCCAAGCAGGAATGAAAATTCTGATGAGTGCCAGACTAAGGGAGATTCCTGTAGCACTCCAGCAACACAGCTTGAGAGTATTCCAAGTAATTTCTTTCACCAGCTATGCAACCCCATGACAGAAGATTTGCAAAATAATGTGGACCATGGGAGACAGCAGACACCCATTTGACTGGAGCCATGAAATGGTTTGTGTGTTGTTCTGCCACAATTCCCTAAAATTAAAAAAAAAATCAAAAAAGAAAGGATAGGGTTTTTTATTTAAGAACAGATGCACCACTGAAAGTACCCCAGGTGACTGTGCATTGATATATGCAGTGACTCTTAGAGTAATTTAGTTAAAGGAGAAAATTCGCCTTACCTCTCCTGGTGTAAGTATTACCAATATTCATGAACTTAAAGTTATGCAGTATTGGTTATAAAGAGGGAAAAAGACATTCAGAGGGTTAATTAATTAGCTGTCTTCACAGGCATTAGCTGAAGCTGCACTGTACAAAATATTAACTGTAAAACATGAAGAGAGATCTCAAACGTCAAAGAAAAGGGAAAGATGATTTTTTAACAGATTAGGGTCTGTCAACTGTCTCAGAGAAAAACAGAGATTCAGTCAAGGGAAGAAGAAAGAAGAGCAGTAGTTGTTTGTAACTAAGATTTTCAAAGGTTTCTGTAGGATTTAGAGCTGACTTTCTCCAGCACCCTTTAAAGAACCCAGCCCTAGCATGAAAAATAATCCACCTTTGCTTGCACAGGAGACCTACAGAGCAGGCACTGTCAGACTGATCTACTTAAGCCCAGTAACCATTCCCTTACAATTTTTAAAGCAGGTTGACTTCAGCCAGAGCTGAGAATTGTTTCCATTCTCTTCCCTTCTCCCACCCTCACATCAATCTGAGTCAACTCCTGCAGAGACAGTGCAGGGAAGCAGAAAGGCAATTCTTTCTGAACACGGATGTAGAAGTTCAGCTTTGGCTGCAGCTGACACCGAACCGAGCTCATGTAAAGGAAGGCAGCAAAGGCAGCACGCTGTGGCTGTGGAGCTGAAGAGGTAAATGGGATTGTCCATCCCATAATAAGCCCAGCTGTGCTGGCATGGTCACAGAAGCCCTCCCCAGAGCAGGCTGTGTGCCAAGGCATTTGCAGTTAGCCCCAAGAAGCAAAACGACCAAGCCCAACTGCACTGGATACTCCAGTGAATGCAAAAAGAATTTTACAGCCTTGTTGTGGCTGAAAAAAATCTGCCTGTGGAATGAAAAAAGAGAAGTGACCCCTCAGGGGACAGTTCACAGAGAAATCTTCATCCAAAAAATCCGGGTTCAGATGTGACCCGACTGATACAGCCCTTGCTGAGACCAGGAGGGGACTTTTGGCAGCGCTGTTACACCATGTAAACCCACAAAAAGCAGGTGAAGCCCAGGTTTCTGTCTGTACACCCTGAGTCAGGATGTGCAATTCCTCTGCAAACTCTGTGCCCATCATCCAGCAGCATCAGTTCCTGAAAGTGAGATAATGCCCAGTGCTGCTCAAACAGAGACTGAGCAGCACGTGGGCAAGGGGAAGAGCACGCCAGAGCCCCAGCCTTGTGTGAAAGAAAACTATTTGGGGATTGAGAAATGCTTCTTCCCCCTCCTCCTTCTCCACTAAATCCTGTTACAAAACCAAACGCATCACAGACATTTTTATAGTGTTCTTTTTTTCCATTTTCAGTTTGGGGCTAGTGGTGACTAATACTCAGTCCATGGGTTTCAGCCTTGCCCTGCCTATGGGACACGTGTGTTTGGGGAAGATCTGAATCAATGTTTTGGAAGAAAAATCCCCAAAAATTGGAACTGGACAACATGGTGTGTATCTTGGCTGTCTGCAGGTTCCACCTGACCCCTGGAGCACTGCAGCTGCTCTCTCCAGAATGCTGGCAGGCTGGGAAGGGCTCAGTGATGGGCCCTAGGGCTGACCTTTTCCTGAACCTCCTGACAAAGTGTTTGCTGAAGCCCTGCCAGCCCTCTGCCACTGCGGCCCAGAAATCACTGCAGACTCCAGTGAAAGATTTGCTGCTCTCCCAGAACCCTCAGACGAGAACAAACCACCTCGAATCACCTCTTGCTGCACTGTCTGAGTTTGTGATGCTACAGAATTGCAGCACATCCATAACACCTCTAGAGAAAAGCTGCCTTGCTTGAGAATAACACTTTGTTTCTCACTGAATTTACCAGAATGCAGCCTTTCCCTCCTGCCCTTGTACCTTCTCTAAACTCAGTACCATGATTTGTGTGACTTTTCCTCATCAGCAGGATCAGAGATGCCATTCTCGGTACAGGATTCACCCCAGGCAACATCAAATTCTCTCAACCAGATGTCCAAAGTGCCCTGGAAGCAGAGCTCAGGTCCTTTCAAAGGGCAGTGCACAGACATTCCCCTGCCACTGCCATGCTGCTGTGACACTGCAGAGAGGCCTGTGTCTCTAGACATCACATAAACCAACAGTTCACAGCAATTCCAACCCCCACAAAACTTGATTTTCAGCTATTCCAAAGCTACAACAACTGCGACATAATGTGGGGGAGGGAAAATTTTATCAAAATAATCACAAGTATATGTTTAAACTTCCTGTTTTAAAAGGAAAGTGATCGTTTTCCATCCTAAAGTCATTCCATTTTGGGGTCACTAACCTGAAGTTTTCTTGCAAAATGCCTTTACAAGGATTTACTCTGATTTTGAGGTGGTGATGCTCGATGAAAACCAGCCAGATGTAGTAGCAACATGTAGTAGCATAAAGAAAATCTGAATGTAGCCATGCACCAAAGCAGGGGAAATGTTTTTGCATTAAATGCAATAGAAGAGGATGGCCAGGGACAAAGCCAGTCCTCAGAGCAACTCCCTGACATCATTTCCAGAAACACCCTAGCATGGCCGAGGTCAGACATGGGCTCTAAGGTCCCTCATCAGACTCAAAGGCCACCCACTGTTTAGCTCCATCTTTTTATTGCTTCCTCAAAACATGTTTGTCTAGCAAATTCTTGGATGAGTTTCCTCAGATGGGGAATAAAAACAATAAGAAAAGGAGGCTGGAAAAAGTAACACACTTTTTTTTAATTTTTCACAGCATTGAGATATATAGCACTGGACCAGTGTGGAATAAACTATTCCCAGGTCAGTACTCCTGACTGTTCAGCTCTGGTGGGGAGGAAAATATTTGTTTGCCTGATAACGAGCATCATTTTGGCTCAGGGGCCATGATCTTGTCCAGTCTGACTTTCTGCTGTGTCTCAGGGGGCTGGCAACTGATGCAGATGGAATTCTCCATCACTGCCTTTTATGAGGAAGGGAATTTGCTGTTTACAAAATACTATCAGGCAGATTTCAGCAAAGTCACTTTTTTTTATTATTATTACATTGAGTGTTTTATGGCGAAAACTAAAGTCAAGTCATCTAAACATTGTCTGGAGTGAAAATTCAGATTAACCTGGGAGATGATTTGTTTTTCCTGAGAGGAGATATTTTCTCCCTTGCCCAGTGGCAATGCACAGACTTCAAAGATGGAAAAGCATAAGCCTAAACACCACATTAAAGAGCACAAACCCCTTCAGCAACAAGTTTGTCCTTTCCTTTTCCAGCAGGGTTTGCTTTCAGTCTAGATTCCACTACCTACCCATCATGGCATTTATCTCAGATACTTTCTTAAGCATAAAAATCCTTTATCCTCTTCTCCCAGACTCCTCATTGTTTTCAGACAGCACCTTGAGGTGTTCTCCCCCTTATCTGCTTCAAACAAAAATACGAGAATGCCTGGGATACCAGTTCAAGGCAAATCCAGAGACACCTTCCACAGAAACCTTTGGAACTGGGATCCACCCCACACCATCCTGGGCTAGATGTTTGCTCCATAACAGAAAGAGGAACTGTAAAATGACAAAGCCCTGAGCATGACACAAGCTTCTTAGACTATGAGTTGAGCTGTATCAAATTTTGGATTTTGAATTGTTTTTTAATAGAAATTTTGTTCTAGCCAGCACAATACAACTTTGTCGGGCCTATGAAGGTCAGAATGCATGGAGGGTCTCTGTCCCAGCATGACACATATCAGACTTAAAATTCTAGTCTGGACATCCTTTCTGGCAAAGATAAGCCTTAGAACATGTAAACCAAAGTATTTTTTTCTTTTAGGAAGATAAAGAGTTCAAATCCTAAGCTATAAAGATATTGCCTCAAAAGTGACACAGCAGCATTCATTTTCCTCCTGAACGCTGAAAGCACTTTTACAACTCAGCCAAATCAGTGTGTCATAGAATCATAAATTCACAGTAACTACCAGGAAGGATGTTATTTACACATCTTGAAAACAAACAGCATCTTCTATCTCTAAAACATCTTTTTAAACTTTGTCTTGGAAAGATTTTCATTTAGCAATAAAGTTAGCAGCATGCGAGATAAGTTCCTTCATTTTCAAGTGATGACACTGAAAAACCCACATCAGTGACTTCCAGAGATTATTGAGCAAAATCACAGTTGCTGTATCTGCCAGGCAATCAAGCCCGTGCTTTTCCCTCTATGTAGTTAATTTTGTCTTGCACAGATGGCTATTAGAGTACTAAAATGAAAAAAATATGTTTGGATAACATACTGTTGTACAAAGTGATCTTGAGGATTTCTTCTTTCCAGTCTCAAGAGAATTTCCAGGCTAAACCAGTCTGAATATGCTTTGATGTTTTTACAAACCCTGCATGTCACTTTGGATGTTATTGTTGTGCAACTTAAATGCCCAAACCATTGAGAAGCCAGAGGAACTTGGATGCTTTAATCACTTAAGGACTTGTGAAAACATGGAGCTCTATCACTGTTTGAATATTCAATCAGTTTCCTAGCACCATTAATGATAATTAATTTTGGGTTCTCTTCTGCTTCAATCCAAAACAAAGACTAGAGCAGATTCAGTCAGACAGATCCACGGACAAGAGCCTTTGGCTGCCTGGGAGGACTCAGCCTGTCAGGGTGTAGTCAGAATATTTTCTTGGTCATGATTTTATCCCAGTTGAAGCACAGTGAGTTTCATCTTCGTGATTAAATTGTTCAGATTTGGAAGAGACTTCTTGCTTGCAAAGACAGAGTAAGAAATTTTTTTCCTTATTTATATTGTGCTGTTTCTTTCCACAGCTCTTTCGCTGCTTGAGCTCATTTTTGAATTTCCCAATGTGATATAAATACACTGAGTTGAATTCAGCCCCTCGTTTCAGATAAATTTCTCTGTTAAACACTACCATCAGTGCCATCACTGAGAAATTACCCTCCTGATTTACCAGCTTAGAAATCTTTGGAATCCAAATAATCTCCCTCCTATCTTTTGCAATGACTACTGGCAGCCATAGGAATAATCACTGTGCCCAACCTCACAGCACTTCCCAGATAACACCAAGTCTTTGATTTGGAATTATGGATTTGAAGCTGCATTCTGGGTCAAACAAAAGGAATCCAGACCTCCAGTTCCTGTTGTGTGTTCAAAGCACCACAAAATTTCCTCTAAAGATGAAGATTCTTGACGAATATTTAGGAATTGCTGTGAGAACTCCATCATCTTTATTTAATCAGGGACTAACAGCTGAAAAACACTAACAGTGAAAAACCTAAGGAAACATTTCTTAACTCTCAAAAGACAGGAGAAGGGCCTGTTTCTAATAATGCTGAGGTTTGCCAGTGTTGCTTTTCCCTTGTCCTACAACATAAGTATTTACAGTTCAGCCATTATGTTCATTGGGGGCGATGTTGGTTTTTAATTTTTTGCAGATTTTGGAATGTCTGCACAAGTAGCTTAACCTGGTGTCCCTGTGTCTTCCAAGCACACCCTCCCCCTCAGGGCATGCAGCTTTCACTCCGCCCAAATGCAGAGCTGCAGGGCAGATTCTCAGCTGGAAATCATCAGCACTTTAGCGAAACCAAGGGCTGACGTTGCTTTGTAGGTGCAAGGCCCCTCAATCCACCTCTGCCCACGGGCAGATGCAGTTTGGTTTGGTTTGGTTCATGAGACATTCATCATTTTAAGGAAATAAATGTGCTCATTAAGACCGGGAAGGAGAAATGCCATGGCTGGATTACATCTGAAATATTTGGATTAAATTTGAGTTATTTCTCTTAGAGCGCAGACAGCAGCTGTTTGAGCCATTAGATCATGTGCCCAAATGTGAAAAGCAGCTTTTAGGCAAATGTCGCTTGTGAGGAGTTTTATTTGTGGAGAGCAGTCAGTGAGTGAAGGAGGAGAGGCCAGAGGACGGAGGTGCTGCATTCACATCTCCATTTAGGGAGGAAAATCAGATGACCGAGGCTTAAATGCCCTTATGTGAAGGGAGGAGGAAACAGACAGCAGTGATCACGCACCGCAAATGCAGCTCTGCACAAAAATGGATTACCTATAGGGTTTTCCTACTGAGAGAAAATTCCTGAATTCTTGTCTTTTATCAGTCCCACAAGTGCTTCCTTAAAGCTCCTGTGGTAAACTTGCAGCAGCAATAAAACTCTGTGCAAACCAAAGCTCAGCCCACAGGTGAATCACTGCTAAATGACATTTAATTTTTTACTCACCATCACAGGACTGAAGATTTACTACAGCCTTAGGAAGAAAACCAACCTTATTTTGATAATTATTCACTGTATCAGAGTAGAAAGTGCTGTCTCCAGACAAAAATGAGACTTCAGTGTGCTTTACACAGCACAGACACCTTATTGGCCAGACCTCAGGGAGCCACTTGTCCCCCCCAGGCTCAGGAAGGGTCACCTGGAGCAGGCAGGGCCCAGCTGCTCCTGGACAGCTCCAGACAGAAATTCCATTTCCTGATGCACATCAGGAGGTGAAGATGGCCTCTGCCACCTCCAACGCTAGTTAAAATTCAGTATATGAAAATTGTAAGAACCCTTGCTCTTAACAAAAAGTGTATTTTTCCCGAGGAACATTTTATTTCCTGAAAGCTGGAAAAAATGCAAATTCAAAATGCTTTAGCCTTCATGATTAAATTAGAAACAATTCCACATACAGGGAAGAAAGCAGTTCTAAAAGGTTCTTTCAGCTGTGAAGGATTTTTAAAAGCTTTTTTTTTTTTTTTTTAGCCAATAAAGCATACATATTTATTTAATCTTTAAATAGCATTAATCTTGAAGGAAACATACATTTGCATCACAAGAACACAGCACAAAATTCAAACCATTTACTCGGCAAATCAAAGGTAGAATGGCTTACTAAACCTCCAATTCCAGCTCATCCCAAATACCCTTTTAAATATGGAAATAATATGACAAAAGCATGAAGCTCTTCACACAGACAGCATTTTTGGGATGTGGATGCTTTCCACTCTTGCTGAAGAGTGTTGACAGAACAATACCTCAATTTCCTTTGCAACTGGCATGTTTAGGCTGTAATTTTTCCTTCAGAGAAGTCAGACATTTAATTCTTTTAGAAGACTAAATCAATGAACTAACAATTACTGTAAGAAGACTTATGCTAGCTGGGGATATAATCCTCAGGCTTTTTGTTTTACAGTCTCAAAATAAATGTTACCATGTCGTTCTTACCATCACCACTTCGCCTCAGGGCAAACAGAAACTGTTTGAGAAACCAATTTTCATCTAATGACAACTGAACCAACTAAATAAAACCTGACATTTTAAAGTTTAAAGAAACATTCAGAGCCTTGGAATTGTACTGTTTATGTTCTAGAAATGACATTGAGGTCGTTTAATATTTTTTTCTTTAGAGGAAACAACCACAACAACATGAGAAAGCCTTCATCCAGTCTGAGGGAGGGAAATACAAACTGGAAAAAGTGCCAAGAGAGAAGATAACAAAATACTGGCATCTGGAGAGCTGTCTGCTTGGCAAGCATGCATGTCATCTACAAATGTTTGCCTTTAATCATATTCCTGGAAGACTTGGGTGAATAATTCCACTGAGCAAGTTGCCACTTTCCAAAAGCTGCCACTTCATGCTCTGGAAATAAAGGGTGCCCACCGTGGGGTTTTTGCTTCCTGTGATGACACAGCCAGCAACGAAGGACACAATTTAAACCAAAGAGTTTTCTGACGTGACACCAGGAATGGGATTGAGCCATCAAATTGATGTCATATGGGGACCACTCAGCCACCAGGCTGCACTGGAGAGGTCAGACCTGGAGGCTTTCGAGTTCCTTGCTGATCTCTTCTCGGCAAGCCCCATCTCAACAAGATTTTCCAGGCAAAATAAAAAGAAAATTATGAAATTCATAGAATAAGGGTGAGCAACAGCTCGATTCGGGGAACATTTTGGCAATTCCAAGAAGAAACATGTCACAACTTCCCCAGCTGAAAACATTAAGGACAAAATATTATGGGAGGAGTGATTTATCCTGTCAGAAACCACGATGGAAACATGCCAAACAATGTTTTCATGATGCCTCCCATGCTCAGCCTGTTGGGGGACAGACAAGGTGACAAACAGAGCACAGTGAGATTCCCAAAGCTTTGAAAGGAGCCAGGGACCAAAAACCCTGGCTTTTATATTATTATATTATTATAATATTATTGAGGTGCACCAGCATAAATTACTGGTGGGAGCAAAAGTGAATTAAACTACATTTATAAGTTTCTATTGTTTAGAAAAGGACTTTTTCTTAAAATAACACCCCCAAGAGAACAAAACAGTATCTGCTTCAGTCTCAATAGAGCTTCTTAAATTAAACACTCATCTCAAAAAAAGTGAGGCCCTCACAAGTTCTGGAGCACTTGTGTGCTGCCATATTGTCATTTTTTTCATTTTTCAAATTAACAACTAGATGCCTTCAGGGTGAAGCACTCTGCCAGAGCTGGGCATTGCCAGCCTGCTGCAGAAAGGTGAGGAGAAACACAAAACCCTAGAACAACGCAGAATTCCTGATCCTGCTCCTGATGGATGTTCACAGCCACAGAAATGGAGCCCATCGGAATGAAATTGTCCCAGGTTCTCTTGTTTAGAGCCACAGCACCCCGCACTCCCCTCAGCCTGGGTGTGCCCTGCAGACCCTGCCCTGGGGAAATGGGACCTTGGACAAGGCTCACACAGCTGGACACCATCCCCGAGAGTGGAATCCCAGCCCCTGCCAGCAACAACTGCTGGGAGGGATTCAGGGAATTAAAAGATCCCTCCCTGTTTGTTTGGCTCTGAGGGGAGGCCTGGGGGCACCACACACAGCTCTGCTCCACTTCCTGGCTCCAGGAACCAAACAGCTGGGAAAGAAACACATCTGCAACAGCCCTTGGTGTCTGGTCACTGCTCAGTCCAGTTGCTTCTCCTTGGACCCATCCTCTTTCCAATCACTAATTTTATACAAAAAAATATATATATTTCCCTTATAAAGCTACCACCATTCAAATTTTACAGCACAGACTCTGGGGCTCTGCCTGCCTTCAGATCTGCCCTGGGGTGACAAAGCAAATCCAAAGCACTGCTTCACTCTCCAGCATCCTGCTTCCCAAGGCCCTGTCCTGTCATGTACACACATCCACGTGCAGACACCCATTTAACACATCCTGCCTGCTCTGCCTTCATCCTGAGAGGAATGATGGATTTCTCTTCACAAACAAGCTCGGGGTCTGCTGGTAGATAAAACCAGCACTGAGAGGTAAAAGGAAATGGGAAGGGTTCCACTGATTGATGAATGGAAAACGGGGATTTGCATTTACAAACAAACTACAGGGTTGCTGATAGATTAATTGGATAAATTCCATAAGAATTAAAAATTAAAGGGAGAGTTATACATTAGAGGGGAATCTCAGGTATCAGGGATTCTGGGAAGTCTGCACCTCAACTTCCTCAGCCCATGGGGAAAGAGAGAGGGAAATGGGGCCAGGAAATTGGATAAAAAGGGAGGCTGTGTCCTCCAAAATGTGAGGGACCCCAGGGGAATGCCCCACGGCCTCTCCCTTTATTCCAATAAAGTAAAAGGACTCCTCTGTCTCCTTTTTGGACATCAACCTCTGGTGCGTGTGGCTTAATTTTCCTGACAATTCCCTCCCAGCCCACCTTCCAGGCTTTATTTTTGTGGTAGAAATTGGGTTGATCTCATCACAGACAGAAATGCCGTTGCAAATGAATCAAGATTTCAGCTTGCTGGGGTTTTACATTGGTGAAATTGATAAGTGTATGTGAAGTTCATACTGTTTAATTTAAAATTCTCTTTAGCAAAATGCAATCTGATCAGAAATATTTGCTGTTAACAGGATTCTCTCAGGGTCCAGTGCCCATCAGATTTCCAGAGACAAGCCTGTTAATTATTACTCTGAGGCTTCGGTGACAAAGGTTACTTTAGAATAATAATAATAGGCCAAACCTGCAGACAAAGTCAACACACATTTTCAGTTTGTCTGGTGATAGCAGAACACCTGCAGAAGCTGAGGCAGGGCTGGCAGCAGAGATGTCAGAGCCACTGAGAAAGAATTATGTTGAACATGAATTAACACAGTGGCCACAACCTGGGCATTTCAACCCTCCCATCAACATAACGTTTCCTCAAGTGATTATCATGGATTTTTATTATTATGGATTTTTATTTTATTCAACAAGGTATATTTTGTGGCAGCTCTCTCTTCTGCTGTGGCAATAAAAGCTCTTCCCTTTGCACTACAGGTTGGCTCCATAAAGGATTAGCTAACAAACACACAAATAATAATTTCAGCCTGGGACACAGGAGATTCCTTTGGAGTCTCCCTGCTTCCTCAGGGGGCTGCTCTCAGACGTTCTGGGCTGTCAAGCACGTTTTACATGCCTGATGTAACACAAATCCTCTGTTTGGTTCTTCCTTTTCCATCCAGCTATGAAAAAAAAAGTGAACCTCCCCGTTGTGAAACATACACACTGCCAAAAAAATCCACCTTTGCTATTTCTCAGCCAAGAAAAGGCAATGGACTGTAGGAAACAGCTGCCTGGAGCTCCCTACCTTCACCTGCCAGCCTGCTAGCAGGTGTCACATTTTCTTTTCAGAATATGTTCAGTAAAAAAAAATAAAACAACCCAACCTCAAAACTTTAGGAGAAAATAATAATGGGAGAAGGGGGAAAAAAACCCAATCAACCAAACAAAACAAAGCCTGTGATGTTTTTAGTGAATTGTTTGGCTGGACACCATCAGAACATGCTGTTCCAAATACCTTAAAACACCAACAAGGGAAAGACCTTTAGAGCTGAAAAATGTTTCCTTGCCTCCAAGAAATATTTCAGCTTTATTAGCATATTTGGGGAAAAGTTACAACATTAAAATGAAAACCAGAAAGTATTTTAACCCAAAATATTTTCCTCCCACAAAAAAAGCCACTATTTCTCCCCTCCATTTTTACAAAATGTGTGTGCTCCTCAAAAAGATCAATTACTTGGAACAGCTGGGACTGTTATTAACTTCAAATTGATTACAGGATCTGATTAGGGTAGCACAAATAATGACAGTGTTATTCTATCATTATGTGCTCGATGAGAATTTCCATTCTTGGTTGGTAAAATGAGAATTTCAGTTCCAAGGGGCTCCAGTTACTTTTTTGATCTCTGTAGATCAGTGCATCCTATATGTATTTGAGTTATTAGAAGTCTTCTTTGGATTTCAAACCCCCTCCAAAATCCTGGCTGCTAAATGCTTTAGAAAGTTTTGAATTTCAGTGAATTCCCCTGTATCTCATGCACCAAATTACAATTGACCTCCTCTGTCTCATCACTCCAGGGAAAAACCAGGTGGCCACACTTCTCTTGAAAATGGCATTACATTTCCAGCTGCTGGTGAAAATGATCAAATGAACTGATTTCACCAAATTAGACAAGAAAGACTCTGAACCCAGCTGATCCAGAATTGCAGCCATACAGGAAGGGTTAAGACTCGTTTTGACCTGGATTTAAAGGACCTTGCTCTCCCCTTTTGGACACCTTCTCCACGGAGCCCAATTCCCCGGGATCTCTGTAAACCTTACATTTCCAGTCTGTGGATCGCCAGGATGCAAGAACAGAAATGGCTGCACAGAAGATCATTCACTCCACCAAATCTACCCTCATTAAACAAATAAAGCTCCCGAGGCAGATTTTTAGTCGCTCCAACAAACAACCCCCAGGGTTCAGAAGCCAAGTGCCAGCACTAATTTTACCCTTAAAGAAACACAGAGCACGATGCAGCCCTGCCCACCCCGGGCTCTCAGAGAGGTGGCAGCTCATTGTTCTACCCCACACGCGCACCCATCACCCCTCCCCTTCCCTCCCAGCTCAAAATTAATTCTAACAACGTGAAGACAATTCGACTTAATTGCAACTGCATCATCTCCTGCAGGATCCCGCTGCCAGTCCCGCCGTTTGAATGTGCAGTTGCCAGGGCAACGGGTGCGAAGAGGATGCTTTTGTGCTGCCCCTCGCATCCTCGGGAGCCGCGCCAAGCTCGGAGCTCCCGCAGCTGGGATGGGATGGGACGGGCCGGGATTAACGCCTTCCTCCCCGGGAGCCGCCTGTCCTTGGCGAGCGGCTCCTCCTGCTCTGCAGATGGACACCTGCACGGCAGGGACAGACGGCTGCAGCTCAGCTCGGCAGCACCCGGGGTGCTGGAACCACTCCCCTCAAACGTCAGCAGTGCCAGACTCCATTTGCAGGAGGTTTGGGGTACACGGGTCGTCCTCAATGAGGAAAGAAAAGATTCTTCACCATTATTTAGGATTTTTTTTCTTCTGGTGGTTTCCCATTTGCCTGGTGTTGTTCCCTCACCCGCCCCCTGCACACGAACAGAAGGCTGCATCGTGTCTGGAGGACTACACGGTGCCTGCCTCCACAATTGTAACCTAAAAACCATGATTAATGTGCACAGAAACCTCCCCACCAATCTGTGATTATCTTCCAGGGCAGACTGCTTCCCAGAGTTCAGCTCTTAACAGCTTTCCTATTTCTTTAAGATGAAGGGTTTAAACTTAGGTCAGAGCCTACTTTGCCTATGACCTTTTATCCCACTCTTGAGTCTGCAAGCTTAAGCTCTTCTATAAAAATTAAGGTGCACTGCAGTCATTCCCTTTATATACACACATGCGCAGTTAATAAGGAAATATCTGACTTTAAACTTTTCAACAGATAATGAGCTGTAGCTGAAGATCACAAGCATAATCTGCTTTTAATGGCATGGAAAACTATTTGCAACAACAGCAAACAGCCTCCCTGCTAGTGCACTCAGAACTAATTACAGCACACAAAAGTGCCTGTTGAAACGATCACCAGAGTCATCTAGGAAGTCCTAAAATCCTGCAGTGGCTCTGCACAGCTGCACTCATGGAGTGAATGTCTGGAAGTCACCCACTGAAGGATGCTGGACCATCTGTGGAGGGCAACATCCATGGTGTTGAGATCCAGGATGTGACAGACACATAAGGAAAAGAAGCAGTTCAGGATTGATTTCACCTTAGTGCAAAGCTGAGTCTTTCACAGCCCTTTTCTGCTACGAACAGGTCCCAAAGCAGCACAGCAAACAAGCAAACCACAAGACACTGGCTCACACAGCCTCCAACCTGAAACCACCTTCGTGTCCCCAGCCGTGCTTGAGGCACGTGGAAGGATTTGTGAGCTCCCTCAAAGCTCAGCAGAAGCTCAGCACCCCTTTGAAACACATTTCCTCAGCTCCCAGATGCCACATGTGCCATTATTTCAGTGAAAACACAAATGTCACAGCACCCAGAGCTTTGCAATTTGTGTTTAGCTGCATTTGAGCAAGAGTCAATAACCACCAACAGCAGAGAAATGTGGACAATTCTGGGATAGGCAGGGAAACAGAAACCTAAAATTCAGCTGTTTCAGGACATGTAGCCTTTGCAGAATAATTTTTACAGGAAAACAATAAATATATCTTACAAAGCTTTAGGGGTGAGGAGGAGAGATGGAGAAGGACCCCCATTGTGATCAAGCAAGAGGATTGCTGTTCCATATTTATAAAAAAGTAGCTGAAGGAATTAAAAAGGCACATTCAGATATGAAAAAGCGATCATCAAACCAAGAATCACGCTCCAGAAAGGAGCTGGGGCATGGAGAGGGGATCTGGCAAACCAGGAAAGTGTCAGCGCTCACAGGGGCTGTTACAAACCCATCACTTTGTCACACAGGAGGCAGCAATGCAGCTGCTCTGAGAGGAGGGAACATCACTGCCATGCCAGCTGCTGGTATTTCCCTTTAATATCCACTCTCCTCCAGCCCTGGATCCCCCCAGGCCCCGTCCTGGCAGATATCCCAGGCTGTGATGAGCTGTCACACCACTCCATGCCCCAAAACTGCTCCTGCAGTTTCATGCAAGTGCTCCAAGGCTGAGGCAGTGCCAGGACACCTCCCTCTCCTGCAGGCACCACTGGGCTCCACACGAGTCCCAAACATAAGCAGATGTCTTTGGTCTCGTTCAAACTGGAAATCGGGGTCAGACTGCAGTGACACAGCTACAGAGGAGACAGGGGAACTAAATGATGAAGAGCATTACATCTGAGGGACATTTAACCCAGATGTGCTTACACCTGACAGCCAAGTCTTTCATGACCCTCATTCCATGAGATTTATGACAACTGGGTTACTGTTGAATATCCTGGAGGACGCTGAGACCACAAATCCTGTCACTGTGGAATAAAGAACAATAATGCAAAATCTGTAAAGCTCACCCAGACTAAGTGCCCACGCAGGGATTTGCCCCAAGATTCCTGTTCCAAATGAGAGCAAAATCTTAAACAGGTAACAAGGTAGGGGAGGGTTTAGGGTTTAAATCAGCACTTATAAATATGAAGACGTTTCAGCTCCTGAGACAATGAATCATTTTCTACCAGTTAGAAGCAACCAAAAGCTGGTGCTGCCTCCAGTAAACACGTGAAGGTGCAGAAGTCAGTGCTCCTGAATTCTCTGGCACCTCAGCCCTGGATAGATCACCAGCCTGCTCATCCCCACACCCCAGTTTGGGAAGTGGGGAGACACTTATTCCATTTATTCTTATCACTGTATCATTCCAGAACACAGTACTGCCTTATTTCCTGGACTTTTCATTTGCATGGTGATATCCACCCCTGAAAATGCTGGGAAACTGGTGAGAAGAGTGGAGAATGCGGCTCAAGGCACACAGTGTTTCTAGGAAAAAGGGCACTGGGCTGTGCAGATGCAACTCTCCACCTTCAGCTATCTTTGGAGTTAGTGGGAATTCACTCAAGCACAGCAGTGTCCCTCCTGTGGGCTGGAACACGAGAGGGTTTCTTAGGAAGCAGATCAGCAGCCCTGTCCCACGGTGTCTCTCTGTGCTGTTTTCCTGGACACAGACCAGCTCTGTCTTCCCAGAACATCAGGGTGCAATCACAGCCCTCTCAAAAAGAGAAGATGCAGATGAAAGCAGAATCAGGGCTTAGAAAACCCAGGGCCAAGCGGGGAAACCAGGAAAGCACATGATAAGAGTCTCATTCTGTAGGATCAGACTATTTTCCTTTGTGAATAACTAAAGAACTCTGTTTATCTCTGAAGCAAGCTTACCCACCCTATCCTCACATGCCTGCCTGCCCTGCTTGGGGGATCACTGCTGTTTGTTTAACACTGACAAAGATGTCCTTGAGATTCCATCCTTTTTGAGGGGTCAATGAAAAAGTTCACACAAACCCGAGGTTTAGTTAAAAATAAGACAGACAAAGTACCCATTCAGCAGTGACAGCCACTCCTGGGTATTTTCAGCCCATGCTGAGCAGGACCAGCACACAGAGGCAGCATTAACCAGGACAGGTGGCCAAGGCAGTGTCTTGGCAGGACACAGCTGCCCCCAGCCCCACTTCAGCCTGGCAGAGGGGCCAAACTGCAGGGAAACCACAGGAAAAGAGCAGGACGGGCTCTGATGCTAATATCAGTGGGCAGGAAGAATGTCCACTAACCAGAGGGAGTGTCTCTTACTCTTTTTCCAACAAACCAGCAGGTTCTCCCCAGAGAAAACCTCCCCAGGAGGCTTCCTGCATGAGCTGAAGGAGCCTGGGTCTGGAAGATGCTGCACCTTTGAAATGGTCGTGCTCAGCTCAGTTGTTATTTCCCAGGTTTACCTCAGAGGAACTGGGGTGTCAGCAGAGCCTAGGGTTCTGAAACACCAGTGAAGGATTCACTTACCAGGGGAGGTTGAGATTAGATATAAGGAGAAATTTCTTTACCAAAAGAGTTGTCAAGCACTGGAACTGGCTGCCATGAGAAGTGGTTTTTTAAAGACCCATAGATGTGGTGCTAGGGACATGGCTTAGTAGTGGGCTCAGAGGTGTCAGGGTAAGTGTTGGACTCAATGATCTTAGAAGCCTTTTTCAACCTAAAAGTCTTTTCCAGCCAGGAAGATTCCATGATTCTGTGTTGTTGGCATCAACACCAGAATTCACCCTCTGAACTTCTGGTTGGCAGAGCCAGGGACTGGTGGGATATGGTTCAACATCTCAGGAGTGTCAGGTCAATCTGTGCATGGTTTTATGAGAAATGATAATAAAATTTATGTAAACAGGACATTAATTAATATGTGAGGTTTCCTACATTAACATCATGTTTGATGGGCAATAATTGAATGCAAAGCTAATCACTGACCTACAATCAGACTTCAAACCACTGACCACCACCTTGAACAAACACATATGCACAAGAATGACCTAAAATGGCATCTTTGTCTAGAGTTTAGCTCTTGCTTCACATCTCTGACGAAGAACAAACACTCTTCCTGACCTCACTGTGACTGGTCGCGCAGTATTTCCTCTAGGAGGGATGAAAGACTCCTGTTTACAGGAAAGTGCTCAGAAATAAAAATAAACCCACAGACTTTGGAATGTATTCTTTTTCTTTCCCAAATTAATTGTCCCATTCTTCAGTCTCATGCCTTACTTGGAAAACTGAAATGAGAAGCAGGAAAGCAACCCTTGGACTGCTCACTAGAATTCCAGTAGAGAAGCTGCTGTGAGGAATGAGCACCACCAGGAAAGAAGAAGAAAAAGCAAAAAGGAGAAGCAGCCTCAGGCCATCCTGACAAAGAGTCCAGCCTCATCTGTTGTCCCATCACAGAGGACACAGAAGAGCACCAGCTGCATATGGAGGATATCACATTGGCATCGTGCTTTCTAAGGAATGACACCCAAGTCTGTGCTTCCAGAAGATTAATTCTAATCCCAAAAGTGGACACGGGTGAAGTAAAAGAGAAATTCATCATGCTTAAGGGCAAAAATACTGCATGCATCTCGCCAGAGGCTTCCACTGGCCTCTCCATTACACTTGTCACAGTAAGAGAACAGATGACACTGATGGAAAGGCAGACTGGGAATAGGTTTGTGTTCATCTGAATTGTTTGCTTATGGCTGTGAACTGATTTAAAAATACATGTGAAGCATAAAACCTCAGAGCAAACCAACCAACAGACCCTGAGTATAGGTAGTATCAATGATTTGAAATGCCTACTACATTAGGCACAATTCTAAGCAAATGACATATTTGTTTTCCTGTTAAGATGCCAGTAAAAGTGGCAAATAGACACAAGCGTTCTTGGTTGCTTCCAGATAATAACTGTTCATTTGGCACAGAAAAACTCTGCTGGGTAATTGATGTTTTACACAAATCGGAGGCAAAATCCACTGTGAATTCAGCACAGCCATGCAGAGATCAGATCATCAACCAATGAAGGAAAACTCCCCACTCTCTCTGGGTGGAACTCGCTGCTAAGGCTTCACCAAATTGAAACAGCAGAGGGAGGGGGTGGCAATTCACAAGAGAACAAAGCTTTGCTCAGACACCTCTTGGTGGAAGTTCTGTGCTGGAGAAGACAGCAGGAGTGAGAACACATCCATCCATTACCTTTGGCCGCTTCCACTCCACGTTCCCTTTTGCTGCTGAGTCGTAGTAAAGGGACTGATCCGAGGCTGGAAACTCAGGGTCCTCGAAGAGCCGGCCCTGCTGCAGGCACTGCCCCTTCAGCTCCTGGTACTGCTGCCCTCGGAAGAGCTGCACTGATGAGGGCATCTTCCTGGCCAGGTGAGATCAATATTGCACAAACTACGAAGGCTCTTGAAAATCCACAGCTGATACCACTCCTTGGTCTTTAACAACAGAGCAATGAAGTGGCTGATTTATTTAAAATAAAACAAAACCACCCAGATTATAAATAAAATTATGTTACAGACTAGGAAAGTATAAACCCAAAAAGATCTTATAGATAAGGATCATATTGTTATCTGAACAGAATTCTTATCAGGAGAGTCCAGACCAGGCACAAACTCAACACTTTGCTTTGTCTAATTGATTGGAAAGGTAGCAGAATGAGGCTTGGCTCTCAGTCTGCATCATGTGTGAAGGGCTGTGCCATCTTTCTGTCCTACATTCTTCTTCTGGCCAATAAAGCTTGAATAATCTACTCCAAATCTTATGCCTAATAAAACCAAAACCAGATTTCCACATTTCTCCATCTTAATTTAAGTGACAGTACTTTGGCTTGTACTATTGTCTTTGAACATTATCTTACACTTCAGGGAACTGAATTCCCAGAAGGAGAAAATATTTGCAAATAATTGATGAGAACTGAAAGTATTTTAAAAAATCACAACAACAATAAAAAACCCAAACAATGTGTTCTCAGACCTTAATTCCCAGAATCCTGACTATCAAACTTGGCAAGTTTATGGTCACACCCAAGACCCAGAGCTCAAATAAATTGCTTTACAACATTTTACAAATGAGAAATCAATTAGAGAAATCACTCAGGATAGTTTGAAATTTGGAGGACATGATAGAGGGAGTGCTGAGAGCATCTGAACTTACCCTGTTTGGAAATGTCCCGTGGGTCAGTTCCTCTGCTCTTCCTTCTGGGTTAGAGGTGGATCTCCCCTTCCTTCCTACAGCAATAAAGACAAATGCAGCTTGAATTGACCAAGATCCTGCTCTGGAGCATGGCCCCACATTGTCCTGACAGCCACTTGCTGTGTCCCAGCTGCTCCTCCTTGAGCCACCTGCAGCACAAATTGGATGAGATTCTACAAATCTGCAGGAAAATAAACCAAGGTTTTGCAGGTGTGCAAGTGAGCACAGCAAGAAAAAACACAGAAGAGTGATGAGGAACACCTGAAAGTGTCAAGTTTATCATGGTCTTTGCTCTTGTGAGTGAAAGCTGTTTGTGCATGCCCCATCCCTGGAAGTGTCCAAAGCCAGGTTGGATGGAGCTTGGAGTTACCTGGGATAGTGGAAAGTGTCCCTGCCCACAGCAGGGGGTGGCACTGGATGGGCTTTAAGATCCCTCCCCCCCAAAACCATTTTGTGATTCTTTTACTTTCTGGTTACTTATCTCCCTCAAAAAAAAAACAAAATAAAAAAAAAAAGAAATTAAAAATCAAGGCCTCTCACTTGGCAGGTGGCCTCCCAAGACAGGGTAAATAGATTTGCTTCCCCTGACAAACCAGTTCTTCAAATTCAAGTGTAGAACAACTTGTCAATTTTACAGGGGTACCTCAGGGACCACAGCAAAATAGTCTGACTAATTTGGGTGGGATATAAATTATTTCATGATAACTGGCGTTCTTGAACATTAAAAATTCCCCATGAGCTACCTAACATTCTAAACTGAGCCTATTTGTTTTTAAAATAGCTCCTGGGCGATGAGGTTTCTGTCACTGCCTAATTCATTGAGATGGGTCTTTCATGACCTCATTCCCCTGCCCTTTCTCCCCACCTGTCTGCCAGACAGGTTTGTGTAGGAATGTGAGTCCCTTTAGGATTAACGCTCCATTCCACAACAGCCCGGAATGTTCTGTGGCAATGCACAGAAGGTGGTGATAAAACTCTGCCTGCCTCACCCTGGGCTGCACAGCAGTGCTCAACAAGGGAAACACCAACAAGGAGGAGGCTTTCCCTGCCAGTCTCTTATCCTGCCCCTCTCCAGGCTCCCTGTGACAGCTGCAGTGTGTTCCAGGGGCTCAGACTCCCAGAGCTGCTCATCCTGGCTGCTGAATGGTTCACCCCACCCAGGAGGCACTGAACTGAAGTCCCATCACTATCTGGAGAACCAGGAGGAACCCGC
Organism: Bombycilla garrulus; assembly: GCA_013400315.1. NCBI lineage: Eukaryota > Metazoa > Chordata > Aves > Passeriformes > Bombycillidae > Bombycilla > Bombycilla garrulus. The sequence continues at coordinate 427,672 of VXBU01006987.1, forward strand.
TTTCACAGGAACCCAGAGCTGCCCATTTTAAGCTCAATAAAAATATCTCTTTCTCCTTGGAAAGCCCTCCATCAAGAATGTCAGCGCAGTTTCCATACAACAGCCTGGTGGTTTGAGCGCTGAGGGTGGAGGAGCACAGCTGAGCCCACCTCTCCTGAGGTGTTCACCCACCAGGACATGGCCTGAGGCAGACCTGGCTCCCATTCCAAGGTTTATTTTTGAAGCAGCTCCCAGTTTTTGACCCTCAGTTGATGACTGAAGCTCCCAAACTAAGAACCACACTCCTTCCTCCCTCCTGCAGTCGGGGAACACGGCAGCAGAGCATCCCCTGCTCCAAATCCACAGCTCAGCTGGCACTCCAGCCTTGCGGTGCTAGGGAAACACTGCAGGGCTTGGCAGCTGCTCTGCCATGTGATACACAATGAGCTGTGCACAGTGGACTGAGAAACACGCTCCTAAAAATACTGCACCCCAGCTCAGAGCCACTCTGTCACTCCACAGAGAGAAGGGAACGCTCCAGGAGAGGGACGGGGGAGAAAAGAAGGGGAAAAAAAATCCCTGAAAAGCTCTACAGGTCACCCAATCCCCCATGGTATCAGCAGAAGTATGGAAGGTCTCATGTCACTCAGCTTTCAACGTCAGCTTTTAAGTCTTTCTCTGCTCCTGTTTTTTTCCAGGCAGTTTGCCATTCTGATTAGAAGAATGGCTTCAGCAGAAGAGTGAAGTGGAGCTGGTGCAGAGTCCCCTCTTCAGCCTGACCACGGAACAGTCTAAGTTTTACTTACAGTTTATACTCAGAGATGATTCCTCTGCCAAGCCAGAGCACAGCTAAATCACATTCAGCACTGGGCAAATACCAGCTCCTGGCCTCAGGAGCAGCCATAAATTAAAGGGACATTCACTTGAAATCCAGGTCTTACCAGAGCATTAAGATAAGCTTGGAGTGTTAAACTATCCAACAGTGTTTCTTTACACTCACATTTCCCTGTCTTAACCTTTCCCTCCCCCAGCTGCTACACAGGAGATCCACAACAAACAGCACTGACTGTCCAGACAGGCGTTGAGGGATAACCACACCCTCCTTATCCTCGAATTCATGCAATAAATACACAATAAATTCACAAACCTGAACAGAATTCACCTGCTCTCATCCCACTTTTGTTACTCTGTGTAACCAAGTGACACGCAGGGTCAAAACTCAGGCAGAGCAGATGTTGCAGCTGTTGAGCTCAGCCTTCCCTCTCATTCCCCTCCTGGCCCGAGGGGCGCAGGGACAGCAGGGCTGGGCTTTTCCTCACCAAAACCAGCACTTTCAGCCCCAGAGGCCAAGCAGCTGCACGGGGCCCTCGGTGCCAGATGAAACTCCTCTGCAAGGAGGAGGCTCGGTGTGTTGTAACACATAAATTCTATCACACACCCCACTTTGCTGTTCCAGCTGCAGGACTCTGAGGAATTTCCATGCACAGCACCAGGACTAAAAGGGCAAAGGGCATTTCCAGGCGAGATTTAAGGCTACAGTTGGACACAGCTTGGAAAATGAAACTGCTTCTTCCAGAAGGGGATCCTGAGTTCGGGCCCACCCCAGCCTCAGGCCCACATCCCTCTGGTTCAGGAGCCCCTGTCTGGGAAGGCCATGGAGGGATGCCAGAAATGGTGCACACAGCATATTCCATGCTCTGGGGTAACCTCCCGGGCTGAGAGGGCTGGAATGCCTCAGCCTGGAGAAGAGAAGGCTCCAGGGAAACCTTAGAGCAGCCTTTCAGTCCCCAAAAGAAACAAGGGGTTCAAAATGTAATCCATTTTATAGTTAACCAGTTTTGCAGTTTTATAATATGTTGTCTCTTAGAATGTAACTAGCTTAGTAAAAATCATACTCGGTGTCTATAACCCTCACTATGCTTGCAAAGAATGCAAGACACTTGGCATTTCTTGTGGTAAGAAGAGCAAATATAGTCTAGAGAAGCAAAGAATACAAAAGAACTGAGATAAGAAGAGTCTCAGTGTCTCCCAGACTAGAAAAAGCTGTAAATCTGGAGTTACCAAAAAATTAAAAAAAAGATGACACATACCCAAAAAGAATGTAAAACTGGCTACCATGAAAAAAAAATTTATATTTTATAAAACATTCTTATCTTTATAAAAAAGAGGGAGAGCAACGTTTTACATGAGCAGACAGTGATAGGACAAGGGGAAGTGGTTTTAAATTGAAAGAGGGGAGGTTTAGATTAGGATACCCGGAAGAAATTCTTTCCTGAGAACTGGCACAGGTTGCCCAGAGAAGCTGTGGACTCCCCATCCCAGGCAGAGTTCAAGGCCAGGTTGGATTGGACTTTGAGCAGCCTGGAATAGTGGAAGATATCCCTGCCCAGGGAGGGGGAATGAGATGAGCTCTCCAACCCAAACCCTTCTGTTACTGTATGAACCCAGATTATTTTCATTTGCAGGTTCCAAGTTGTCACCTTAGCAGGAGTAACAGCACCCACACCTGGTTCTCAGGTTTCTCTTTTGTGCCTGCGCTTTGTGCCTGTCTTGAAAACTCACAAAAACCTCCCAGCTCCAAACTCTGCTCCTTCAAGGCTGAATCCTCACCAAACCTCAAAGCCACTGTTTGGACTGCGAGAGCAAAACAGGGACCCAAGTATTTCACTGTTTGCAAACATAGTTTTGTGTTTTCCCAAACATCTGTCTCCACAGTTTGCTTCAGAACAATCAAACCAGTGAGTGCCTTCAAAAAAGCAGCCCTGCAGCAAAAGCTTTCAATTACTCTGAACTGGTTTTCTGTAAAACTAATTAAAGGAACTTCCAGAGCTCCAGCTGGAAAAGGTTAATGCTCTTTCTTGCTGTGCAGTGATCACAGGTCCTTAGAATGCAATGACTTTGCAAATCTGTATTAAGAGTGCAGGGGAACTTAAAGCAGTTGAAAATCTTCCACTTCATAAACACTGTGGTTTCATGATCTCGGCTGTTCCACTGCTACTGCTGCAGCAGAAGCATCTCTTCTGCAGAAATTTACTCATTCAAATTCTTTAAACAGCTCAAGACATTAACTGGGAGGCTTTATGCTGGACCAGCTCTCCTCTCTTCCTCTGCATAAGCCAATAAAAATGTATAAAGTCAGTGTTAAATCCGTGTTGCACAGACATGCAATTGCATTAGTAAGAATATATTCAATTTTGATCAAATTTGCTGCACAGGATAATTTAATAGCTCCCTATCCAGTATTAAGGACCATGAGCCAGGGCTTCTCAGTTGTTCTGGGTGGCAGTGTCTGCCTGAGTGAGTGAAACGCCAAGTTTATTGTGTGATACAATGATTGTGCAGAAGTAGCTTTTCTTTCATCCAGTATTTGCATTTTCCAACAAAATAAGGTTAGTTTGACTATTCTATGGCCTCTGTAACTCAGGAGTTTTACAGGCTTATAAAAAAGGTTTCTATTTTGGCTCAGCTCAAGAATTACCTGCAGGAAGGAGACACAAGCATTTGCTTTCTTGCAGAAACAGGACAGTGCCAACTTTGTTCTGCTACGCAGTTTTGCCCCACTTAAAATCGAGAGAGGAAACCACATATTTTCATCTGGGAGTATCTGCCCATATCCTCTCACTTCTGAGCAGGAATGTGGGGGAGAGTAACAGACAGCGTCACAGCCTGGCAGAATCATCAGGCTACAAACCAAAGCTTTTCCACCATAAAATTCATTACAGCACTTGCACTGCAACAGCACAGTGCTTAACCAGGCTTTTCTTTCAGGTCTCACTGGGACAGGACAGGTTCTGTGGCACTTCAGCTGGGAGTCAGAATTCAGATTGTACTGCAGAGGGTGGCCGCTGGGTCAGGACCAAGCCTGACATTTCCTAAGGCCTGGAGTGGAGCAGGAGCTCTGCCAAGAACCTGCCGCTGATTTTCACAGCTTGTTCTCTCTCCATCTCTCTATCTCACCAGTTCCTGGTGAGAGAAAGTGCAAATTCATTCTGACCCTTCAGCATGGGAGAAGCAAACAGCTGCTGAGGAAAGCTGCCCTTGCAGGCTCAAGGGGGAACAACTGCATCTGGCATGAGCACAAACACCCCACATTTGTAGGGCTGATGGTCCCTGTATGGCTGGTGGTGTGTGGGATCTTTTCAGCCTGAGAACTGAGTGAAACCAATCTACACCTGTGATTGTCCAGCAATGCTGATTTCATAGTCTAAACCACTCAAAGTCCTGGCAGAACACACTCAGAGAGGATAAACTCTGGCTGGACTTCCTCTCCCCTCCTTGCCTTTCCCGTGAGAGTTCATCCCCGAGTAGTTGCCTGTGAAACATTTTTAACTATTCTCTCCCCTCAGGCAAGGGCAAAGGTTTAAAAAGCAATGGGATTAGCAGCAGGGCAGACTTTTGCCTCCACCTGATTTCCAGTTGAAACCTTCAGCAAAATCCTGAAATTCTTAAAGATCATTGCAAGCAGAGACAAAACCTGTGGGCCCTTTCAGGATTTTCCAAAGTGCACAGGTGTCTTCATGTTTCAAGAAACCTTGCCCTTCAGTGGCTACCAGTGAAACCCCAAAATCAGACACATTTTCAATTAACATCAGAGATGTACAGTTCCAGTTATATTTTTTAAAAAGTTATTTAGTACAGTAGATGCCAATTGTTACAATTAACATTAATCCTGTCAAGTTGTCTATAAAAAGCTCTGAAGAAAACGCAAACAGCCACTTGATTCATTCAAGCCAAGGTTTTGTGCTGAAACCACAGGAAACAGCTTTCTTCAGAATTCCAGTACCTCTCCATTCTGCCTTTTCATAAAAGTTAGTTTAGAAAAAGAGATTGCAAATTAATCAGTAACTCCTTACCAGGCCACTCCATTATATTATATATCTACTAATCAATTATTTTATATACAGTACAATAATCTCTCCTTCACAAGAACAATAAAAAAGTAACAAAACCTCCTGAATTTCACAGTGAAAGAATCCACGGTGAGAACTGACAATATTTTGGAAGATCAGAGGCAGGATGGCAAATAGAATTCTATGAGCAGAGATCAAATCACATTTTATCAGTCTGGCCCTTTTCTTTGAAATAACAGTAAAGGATTCCTGTAGAGAGAAGAATGGAACTGGTTATCCCAGAAGAAAGGAGAGCACCCATGCTTTAGCAATAAATTTTGGCTCAGAGTTAGCACAGAGCTGTGACTTTCTGAGAGAACTTTATACTAAACAAACTCAAGTAACCCAGAGCATTTTCTCACTGTGCTGGCTGGAGTGCTCATTATGGTTCGCGCAGAGTTTTTTGTTCGCGGTGATAAAGCGTTAATCAGTAAACACCAGTCAGGCACTCACCTGGCTGGGGTCAGGCTGCTCGGGACACATCCAGCTCCAAAGTGGCTCCTGCAAACACGGATCCCTCGGCTTCTTAACCTGGAATTCTGTGGGCTGTACCAGGATCTCCGGGGGGTGTGTGCTGGGATAACTCTTCCAGGGATGTCCCCAGGCAGCTCCGAGCTGCCCCGAAGTGCAGAGCCTCGTGTGCTCCTGACACACAAACCTCTGGCTGCAGCTGTGAATGAATCCCTGGAGAAGGAGATAAGGCCAGGCTGTTTGGCAAGAGTTGCAGGGTTTGTTTGGAATTTTAATTTTTTTTTTTTTTTTTAGGGAAAACAACAGATTAATGTGCACCGTGGAAAAAAAAAAGTTACATTCCTTATTAGGCTGCACAGCACTCATCCTTCTCTCCCTGTCCCAGTAAAGGAGCTGGTATCACTTTATGGGGGTAACAGAGTTTGGAACCCAGAAAATAATACATTTCTCTGTGCTGTGGCAAAAGAAAAAGTAGGACACAAAGAAATTCTAGACAATAAATGGTTTTGGAAAAACAAGCTTCTCTCCATACTTTGCTCAGCCTCAATTTCCTTTTGGGTAAATCCTAAACATCTGGGTTAATTTGACTTGAATTTTTTCTGATTGAGGACTATAACACCTTTATTTTGCCATTATGTGGCTTTTATTTGTATTTTAGTATTTTCCCAAACATCTCTGTCTCTATAGTTTGCTTCAGAACAATAAAACCAGTGAGTGTTTCCAAAAAAGCAGCCCTGCAGCCAAAACCTTTCAATTACTCTGAACTGGTTTNATATAAATATACTCTTTATATATACATAAATAATAAATCCAATATTTTCATCCTCCATTTAATCCTCATTTTAGCATAACTGGTCTAAGTTTACAAATAGGTTCATTCCTTCTCCTCAACGTTATTACTGAGCAAATCTCCTAGAGGAGATTGGATCTCAGGGGACGAGTTACATCCAAAAAATACCCTGAAGATGATTAGGAAGTATCATAAATTTCTGTACTGCAAGGTTCTCCGTAGGATTATTTGCTCTTTTACCCCAATTCCTTTTGAAAGGCAGGCTGAAATTTGGTCTGAAAGTCCCTGGAAGCTGCCACTACAGTTTTACTACTTCATGAGTAAAAAAGCCTTACATATTAAAGCCATGTGTTTCCAATTCCTGATTGAGTAAGTAGTCCAGAGTTTAAATCATAATAAAAAGCTGATGCCTGTGTATTACAGGCACACTGTGATTCATTTGCACAGCTGAGGGAAGAACATGCAAACCCCCACAAGAGCACAACAAAATTCCACTCTGTGAGCTGATAATAATATTCACAGCTTATAAGATCTGTTCTCTCAGTAGCTGCCTTTGCTTTGATCCAGTGCAGAACAAAACCACGAGAACTTTTTGATGTGAGTGGTGTAATCCAAGAATTGGATGGGATTTGTCTGGGCTGAGGAGGAGCTCTTGCTGCAGGTCTTGTCAGAAACAGAAATTCCTTTGGACAGGCAGCAAGATGAACCACACGGATGGCAACTAATGGAAAAAANACCTTTCAATTACTCTGAACTGGTTTTCTGTAAAATTATTAAAAGAACTTTCAGAGCTCCAGCTGGAAATTTTGAACAAGCATTTTGAACAAACATAATTTCAAAATGCATTACAAAGTTTCATCTGTACAATATATTTATATATTCTCCCCAGAGAATATATAAATAAATTATATATATATANTCTTTTACCCCAATTCCTTTTGAAAGGCAGGCTGAAATTTGGTCTGAAAGTCCCTGGAAGCTGCCACTACAGTTTTACTACTTCATGAGTAAAAAAGCCTTACATATTAAAGCCATGTGTTTCCAATTCCTGATTGAGTAAGTAGTCCAGAGTTTAAATCATAATAAAAAGCTGATGCCTGTGTATTACAGGCACACTGTGATTCATTTGCACAGCTGAGGGAAGAACATGCAAACCCCCACAAGAGCACAACAAAATTCCACTCTGTGAGCTGATAATAATATTCACAGCTTATAAGATCTGTTCTCTCAGTAGCTGCCTTTGCTTTGATCCAGTGCAGAACAAAACCACGAGAACTTTTTGATGTGAGTGGTGTAATCCAAGAATTGGATGGGATTTGTCTGGGCTGAGGAGGAGCTCTTGCTGCAGGTCTTGTCAGAAACAGAAATTCCTTTGGACAGGCAGCAAGATGAGCCACACGGATGGCAACTAATGGGAAAAAAACCCTGAGAAAGAGGCCTCACTTATTGTGAATCATTTAACCTTACAACATCATACCTGAAATCCTCGAATGAGCCCTGCAGCCTTTTGCTTCCTTGGTGGATGTGTCCCCTCCTCTGGACTGGGTTCCATCCGTGGCTGTGCTGCATCTCCTGGTGTCCCCATTTCCTCCCTGCTCTCCTGCACAGCCTGCAAGCAGCCCCTGAGCAGTGCCCACCACTCTCCCCTGCTCCAGACTTGCTGCTTTCCAAACCTGACTCCTCCTGCACCCTCAGCAGCAAACCAGAGCCCAGAGCCTGTTTTGTAAGGAGACACCACAGCACAAGGAACCACCAGAACTTGCTTCTTCACGAGGTCTGCTACACCCCACATCTGGATGTTCAGCACCTTGAGCTCAGAGCCCGTTCACACCTGCAGAAATTCCTGCCCATCACCTTGCACACACACACTCCACTGCCAGGTTCTTGTGTCCCACCAGAGATGTGTTCATCCATTATTCACTTAATTTCATGGGGCAATTTATTAATAAAACATGAGGTGGTTTCCAGCAGGGACTTGACTTAAATCCTACATGTTTACTCTACTCTTTCTAATTTAAGCAGTTTGAACAAAGAAGAGCCCAAGAGGCAGAATCTGAAAACTAAGCAAGATTCACTGAAAATGTTCAGAGTTGTATATCCAGTTGTGCCTGATTTTGCTCAACAACAACATTTTGAACATGGATCACTCATCCTTTGCATTGTGGAATTTTGATAACAGGTTCCTTCCTACTTTCTCCTAAAGCATAAATGACAGGAGGGGTTGGAGTAAGGGATCAGTCCCAGGCTGATGACTCGCTGGCACTGAACCTTCTGCACAGCACTGAGTTAAAGAAGACAATCCCTAAAACAGAAGGCACAGAAGGGGCTGTGCTGTCCTCTCTTCAGCTGCCAAAGGAGCTGAAGTGTACAGAGGAGGCTTTATCCTCCAACCACCTTAACCACAAACAGAAGAAACATTTCTAACAGACAAGGCAGTGCTACCATCGCTCAGGTTCCCCAGAGCAGCAGGGTTTGAAGCGGGTTTGGAGTAATTTTTCAGGCAGGCTGGAGGAGCCGGGGAACACCCCTGCGAGGGAACGGCCCCAGGATTTATTTCCCAGCAGGACACGCACAAAATGCAGCCAAAATCCAAAATCCAGCCTCCCTTCCTCCTGTGAGCCCGGGGAGGGACGGAACGGGCCCGTTGGCCGCGAGGTGGCGGCATCGCCCAGGGATGCGAGGGTGGGAAAGGCAAGGGATGGGTGGGAGAGGCAAGAGAGAGGTGGGAAAGGCAAGGGAGACATGGGAAAGACATGGATGGGGTAGAAAAGACAAGGCAAGGCAAGGGAGGGTCGGCAAGGCAAAGCAGGAGGGGTGTGGGGAGGGCATGGCAAGGCATGGCAAGGGAGGGGTAGGCGAGGCAAGGTAGAGAGGAGTAGCTAAAGCTCCCTTGCCTTGCCTTGCATATTCCTGGCTTGCTTTTCGTTTCCTTGCCGTGCCCTGCCAACTCTTCCCTTTGCCTCCATACCCCTTGTCTTGCCTTCTCTACTGCTCTCTTACCTTGCCTTCCCTGCCCCTCCTGCCTTTCTTTGCCGGGGGTTCCCGGCTGCGGGGAGCGGG
>VXBU01006987.1:437034-460406 GCA_013400315.1 Bombycilla garrulus
GCGGGGAGCGGGTGGCATCACTGCGGTGCCGGGACAGTGACTGTGCAGGGCTGGGATAGCGAATGGCTGGAACTGGAGTCAAATTGTGAGGCTGAGGTTGGAATGTGCGTTCTAGAGCTGGAGATGGAACCTCAGAGAGCTGCGACCAAACAGATCCTGCTGTGAGAACCAGGAGCTGTTTCACCTGGCAGTGGTGGAAGTGGAGATGCGGAGTTGGAGCTGGAACAGCAGAATTGTCAGTGAAATAAAGCTTGTGGGGCTGGAGCTGAAATCACTGTCGGGATGGCAGAGCAACTGTTGGGATGTGATAGCGACATTTGGAATGGTATAGCGACTGTCGGGATGCGATGGGGACTGGTCAGGTGCCATAGGGACTGGTCGGGATGCGATGGGGACTGGTCGGGATACGATGGGGACTGTCGGGCTGTGATGGGGACTCCAAGCCCCGCCAGTCCCAGCCACCCTTCCCACACGGCCGCGGTCCCGCCAAGCTCTGCCCGGGCAGTCGCGGCCCGGCCCCTCAGCCCGGCTCCTGAGGCGCCGCTCACACGGCCGCCGCTTTGGGAACCCGGCGGAGCCGCGGCCCCGCCACCGCAGCCGCTGCAGGAGCTGTTGGGACCCGGAAAGGGCCGGCGGGGGCTCTCCGGTCCCGTTCCGGCACGGAGTTTGCCCGGGGAACGCGGAGAGCGGGCGGGATCGTGCCCGGAGCGGCGGAGGGCACGGCGGGGATCGGGTGACGGGCGGGGCGGGAGCGGGCTGGGGTTGGCCGGTGGATGGCGGTGCTGTGGGGTCTGGTGCGCTCGGGAGCCGGGTCAGCGCCCTCACGGCTGCCCGGGACGGGACGGGGACCCTGCGGATGCCGGGACGCGGTGTCGGAGCTCGGCCCGGGCCCATCAGTGCCCGGTCATGCCCCGTGAGGGTCCAGCGGAGCCTGTGGGGGGAAAGCTGTCCCCGAGTGAGGGTGGGCGGGATGCAGCCCCCTGGAGCTTGAAGTAATATTAAAAGTATAGGCAATAAAGCTGTTTTATTCCATTATTATGTTGCTTTTACGTTCCACTAATATTTTGCATTAGAGTATTTTCAAGCTATTTTTTAATTCTCGTATTGGATAAACCGTTTATTAAATAAAGGTTGTAGGACTGGGGCCACAGAGGACATGAAGCCCTGGGGCTGGAGGAAGACACAAAGCCACGTGGAGCTGAAATAAATCCCACAGGGAAGGGGATGGAGCTGCCCAGGGGTTCCCAGCCCAGCCAGTGGTACCAAGTACAAGCCAGGGGCTCAGAACCAGCCCAAGGGCACATTTTGGGATGGGGAACGTGGGGCTCAGTGGTTATTCCTTGCCCCTATTGCTCACTGTGTGGGATTGTGGAAAGGTGCGTGTTGGGGGTCATTAGCAGCCCCCATTGGGATGGGTGTGACAGCTCATGGAGATACTGAAGTGATGGTAGTGACTGATTCATGTCCTTGTCAACAGCCCTGGGCTGCAGTGAGAACCAGGAGCAGCTTTTAGCTGGAGGCAGAGAGAACCTGAGGAGCTGGAGCTGAGGCAGCACAGCTGGCAAGACATAAACATGGCAGGGCTGGGGATGAAACCCCTGTGGGGTAGGGACTGGAGATAAAGTGAAGATCCTGCTGAGAACCTGGAGCAGCTTCATCTGTCAGCAGGGGGGAGATGTGGAGCTGGAGTGGAAACTGAGCTTGCAGTGAAATAAAACTGGTGGGGCTGGAGCTGAAATCACTGTGGGGTTGGGAGGGGAGAGCAGCTGTAGTCGGGGAGCTCATTGTGGGGCTGGGCTGGAGCTAGAGCAGCTTCACCTGATGGCAGTGGGAAGATGTGGAATGAGCTGAATGGGCAGAGCTGGCAGTGAAATAAAGCGTGTGGGGCTGGGATAGGGACTGAAGGAACTGAAATCACCAGTTCTTCCCCAGCTTCTCCCCAGTGCTCTGGCAGTGAGGGCCTGTGCACTGGTGCAGGACGGTGTTTTTGGGGTGCAGGGACACATCCCCTGCTGCCATTTGCCATCCATATGGGCAGGCAGGCACCAGTCAAGCTGAAAAACACACATGAAGAGAAAACTCCCTGAGGAGCTCACAGAGACAGGAGTTCCCTTCTCTTTGAATTGCCATTTGTATTCCAAGTGTTGTGTAAACATTAAATATTTAAAGCATTGCCTGTAGCACTCTTGTTTCTCGGTGGGATTTGGATAAAGCCATTCCTGTCTCAGGGTCATGAGAAATGTGCTCAGGCTTAGGGCTTTCCCTTTCTCCATCAGAGATGCTGAGGCCTCCAGGAGCTGCCCCTCTCACACAACCCGAAATCAGAGCCTTGTTTAATGTTGGATGGGTTTAGCTCATGTTGGCCCTGTCATTCCTGGTCTGTGGGATGCTGGTGCTGAAGGGACATTGTCCAAGCCTCCCCCAGCCTGGGAGCAGCTCTGCACTCCCAGACAGAACCCACTGCACCAAGCTTTAGGGTTTTTTGCAGTGCCCAGGCCATGCTCACTGCAGTTCACATCTGCTCTGGAGCCTGGGACATTTCACCTTGGACACTTGATCATGCAACACCGTTTTTTTATTTAATGAAGATTTGTCTTGCAGTTTCAGACTCCAGCTCTGCTCTCAGTGCTGGTGGTTTCTTGTGCTGGTAACTCTTAGCAGCTCTTGTAGTTTCCCAGGTGAAACTCTTCACATGGAGCCTGAAGGGTGATTATCCCCATCCTGCTGGCACCTGGACACCAAAGAAATTCTAAGCCGACTTTGGGCACTTGCTGTGTTTTGCCTGTGGTCCCAGGTGATTCCCCAGCTGAGACAGAAACCTGTGGCCACATCAAGAGCTAGAAGTCTCCTGAGTTGTAGCCTCTTGCTCTAAATATTCTTTTCCTACTTCTGGTGTGTGGCATTTAGAGTCACAGCTGATCTATTTTTCTGACCAGAAAAGCAGAGTATGGTGAGTCATTTAAAGGTTTAAGGATATTAAGGGCAGGCTTGGTTTAATGTACCTACACCTGTGTCAGGGGGGCAGGAGGGTGTTTTTTAGTTTCTATTTTAATGGGGTAAGCCACGAGGGGATGCTGCACTGGCCTGGAGCCTGTCCCAGGACACTTTGTCACAAGACACAAGAATAAAGGAATTGTCCTTTAAGAGGAGGGCACGGGAGGACACATTTGCCCTTGCCCTCAAGTTCTCTAGCATGTAACTGCATTACCCCCCTCGTGTCTCCTCCCCACCCAAAGCGTGACCCATTCTTTTGCAGAGCTACAAAAGCTTGGCCTCATCTCCCCACGCTTGGCTCCTGCTCCCGCTGCATGTGCACAAGCAGTGCCTGGGTGGGCGACCTCATTTGACAGCTGATTTCATTATAGATCAACTCTGTTCCTCCCCTCACGTATCTCATGGTTATCTTCCTCCCTGATGAGGACTTCTTAATTAAAGCATGGACAATTTGTGACAGAATGGCATTTTCTGAAGATTTTCTTTCCTGGTTGCACAAATGCATTGCTCTCCAGAGGCCAGGCTGTGTTAATTTAAAATAAAGGTTTTCTTGCTGCACCCTGCTCTAGGTGCTGCTCACCTTTCTAGGCAGTGCTGGAAGAAACACCTTTTACAGGCTGGTGACAGATTTGTCTGTGGATTATTCCAGCCAGGCTTCTGTCCTGTGCTAATTCAACCTTATAAAGCAATGCCTCATAAAATAAGGCGTTGGTGCCTTATTTTTCAGCAAAACTGAGGCCATGTCAGAGTGGCATCTTTGTGCCGCTCCTGTCCCCAAGAAGAACAACTGAGTCCTCCTGTTCCTCCAACCCTGAAGACCTGAGCAGACCCCAGTGCCTCTGGAAGGTTTTTCTGCTTCCCCTGGTGTTGTCTTCCACAGGCTGTGGCACTCACAGGGACCCTGCCCTGTCCCCAAAGGCCCCGAGGCCACATCAGCAAGCGAGGGAGCTGTGCTGCCTCCAGGGCCCTGCCAGTGCTGCCCAGCTCAGCCCACTGTCACACTGGAGATGATCTCAGGTGGCCTGGTTTAACCCCAGCCCCACACAGCAACTCACTCACTGCCTTCCCAGGGCTGGGGAGAGTCAGAAGGGCGAAAGGGAGAGGACTTGTGGGTTGAGATGAAGACAGTTTAATGCGTCAGAAAGGAAGAAACTAATCATGATAAAATTAAAGAGTCTTACAGTGTACAGTGAAGCACAATGCAGTTGTCCAGCCCATGGATGGCTTTCCCTCAGTTTATTTGATAAGCATGACTCCAGATGGTCTGGAAGATCTTTGGGTCAGCTGGGGTCAGCTGTCCTGACTGTAACCCCTCCCAGCTCCTTGTGCCCCCAAATCTCCTCACTGGCAGGGCATGAGAAGCTGAAAAGTCTGAGCACAGCCACTGCTTAGCCATGACTGAAAACAACAGTGTGTTATCAACACCATCCTCACACTGACTCCAAACCACAACACCTGGAGCTGGTGCTACTGGGAAGAAAATGAACTCTCTCCCAGCCAAAACCAGGCCAGGGAATTCTTAGTCAGGTCTCTCATGTCAGAATGTATGAATATTAAGAGCTTATGAGGAAGTTTTTAAGGCAGCTAAAGGTGCAGTGAGCCTGATGAGGCTGTCAAAGCACTGATAGAATTAAAGCAGTGCCACAGGGGTGTTTATCCCACTCTGGGGTTTCCAGAGCTCCCTGGAGAATCTCCCCATGGTTAAGGTTCACTCTCATCCTTTGGGACACCTCTGCTTGGGACACCAGCACTGCCTGGTGTGTTGTCTGGAGCACAGCACAGAGCCAGCCTGGGGTGACAACCTGAAGAAAGCTTTTTAAATCACAAGGTTTGATGGCAGATGGTGAAAGGGAGCAGCAGAGAGCGGGGTCAAACTCTGGATTTGATACCCCAGGCTCAAGGAGCCCAAAATCCGAAAACAGATGCAGAGCATCATTTCCAGTGATCTAAATTCCTTCTCTGTGTTGTCTTCCCAAACCAGGAGAAGCAGAAGACAGCAGCCAAGGGGTTTTTAACCTGGCCAGAAGCCACTTCAGCCCAAGCAACTGATACCACAGAGGGCTGACACACTCGGACTGAGACTTTTCAGGAGCAGACAGTTTTGCTGCTCTGATATTCCAGAATCCCTGATGTTCATTTCTGTCTAGGTCCAGGCTGAGGCAGCAGGAAGGCCGGGCTGGGGAAGCTGAATTTTGCTCTCACTGACACGACAGTAACTCTGATTCCATATGTGCCAGAGGAATTCCTGCTAAGACAGCAGCATCATTTCCAAAGGCCTGCAGTGCTGGTTGGGGGTGCCACACTACCAGCATTTAGATTTATTTAGACTCTCTCTGGAGTCCCTGGACTAGCTGTGATAGCTGCACACAGCAGGTTTTAAATCTGCCATTTTCAGAACATTTTGCATGGGCAGGAGCGCTTCCTCCAGGGTTTTATTGACCTGATCCAGCACACAGTTCCTGAGAGAGACACCAGGGTGCTTTGTTGGCTCCTCGAGTGCACAGGGACACAAGCAGAGAGTTCTCTAAAGCACTCGTTCTGCTTTTCTGGTAACATTTCCTTCAGTTTCAGCCCAAGCACATTCGCATAAAGGCTGCCTTGAGAGTGGTTGTCTCCTGGTTTCATGATGGCAGTTCCTTTTTTTTCCAAAAAATGCCTTTTCCTGCACACAGAACTGCACTGTGTGCTGCTCTGGCCTGTCCGGGCACAAGTGGGTGCCAGCACTTTGCCAAGAGGGTTGATGGGTTGGTAGCCTAAACCTTATTATCATTTCTCAGGGAAGAAAGCTTTTGTCCTCCCTGTGGTTCTGACAGAGAGGCTGGGAAAGGACAACTTTGAGCTTTTTCAGGCCTGTGTGGGAAGGCAGGACAAACACAATGCAGCCCTGAAATCTCACCAAACTTCCCCAAACTCATGTGGGACCGCACAGGCCTTGCCCAGGCCCTGGATGCCAGGGCAGAGTTCAGATGGGGCCACATTTGCTGCTTTGAATCCATTTTTTGAATCCACATTTGCTGCAGTTTTATCTGCAGTGCTCACACACGGAAAGAGCTGCCCTTATTTCCCCCATTTCTCCCAGAGTGAGATCCACATGGGGCTCATCCCTTTAGGCAAAAGGATGGGTCCTGCACAGGTTGGGCTGCTTCAGTCAGGCATATTTGTATCTTAATTAATTCAGGGGTATCAAATTCTCTCCCCAGCCTGGTTTTTTTCTGCATTTATACAAATGGGGCAGATTTGGGAAAGCTGAGGTATCAAAATGAACGAGTGTTCTATAATTCACGAGTCACAGTCAACACACACTTGACAAATAAAAGCCTCAGAAAGGTTTTTATCGGCCTAAATATTGAAACCAAATTTTATTTTTGAAAATGACATTACACACATCTTGCAAATGTACATTTAGATGAGAAAACAATGAGTAACAAATATTGAGAGCAAAGCTATAAAGTGGACAGGTTCTCTGCTGCATGGCATTGCATTACAAGAATACTCAGACCCGGGATGGTTATTACAAGTAGTAAAAACAGTTCACAACACCTCACAAAAATGGAATTTTTTTCCTAGTCAAAACTTCTGACAAAAGGAAATTCTGTTAAGGGAGAAGAGCCATAGGGAATAGAGGTGTGGATCTAGGTACACTTTGTGATTTTGTGGCACGGCTTTTTGGGGTTTCTTTAAGTCCATTTCTTACAAAATGCATCTTTGTGAGCGACCCCATCTTTTCCAAGACTTTGCCCGTTTTCTGTCCTCCAATGCCAACAGAACCACAGCTAATAAACAAGGAGCCCCTTGTACTCAACTCAGAGCTCAGGAGTGTGGAGAAGGAGCTGTCTACAGACCCCCCAAACAACATAATTCCCATATCCCATCCCCACCCCCTCGCTGTGTATCCAGGAAAATCAAAAGTGTGTGCAAACTCTGCAAATCAGGGGCCGTGGGACGAGTCCCAGGGACAACCACTGCCAGGAGCGGAGGGCACAGCTTGTGCCTCAGCTGCAGTGGCCCAGCAGCTCCTCACCCTCCACCAGAGCCAAACTTCCAAAGGCTGGGCTCGCTCCCAGCTCCAGCAGAGGCAGGGGGGCACTGATCTCCACCTGCTGCATCCTGGAAGTTGGATCTGATCTGACGTGCCAAGGCAAGGCGAGAAGAGAAACACGTTCCCCAAGAGAACCTGTTGAGAACTGCTTTTCAAACCTGGTTGTTTATCATTTCATTTATGCCCAAATCTGTACTTTACAACCACGAGAGAGAGAGAGACAAAGAGTAAGAGAGAGGGAGAGAGAGAGAGAATCTTTCCAGGAGGAAAGGAAGAGCTAATTAAGAAGAGAGAGGTACAGGACCATGCATTTACTCTCAAGAGCTTGTTCACGAGCAAGCCAACATTTCTAACACTACAACCACTCATCTACATCTGTTTGCTAAGTAACTGAGTTCTACCTACAACTAGAGAGCGGAAGGGGTCTTTTTATTTTCTTCCCCCTCCCTTTAAAACGTCAATAAAAATGTTTTCTGTACAAGTTGAATGGCACAAAAGGTGGTTAAAATGCTAAATAACTCACCACAAATGGAGAATGCAAAATTAGTTCAAAACATGCATGGACTGTGTACAGGTAAGCAAGGAATCATTGGCATAAAGCTGCAATATATTACAAGATGATACAGTTGAGATCTTTTGGAATAACCTCTGCTTGTTCTGTCCCTTTGAAGAGACCTTCACATAAAAAATCAGCATAAAGGGAATTCAAGGTATGTATCCAAGCAGGAAGTTAACTATGGGAAACGTTATTTGTCTGAAGAGAAAAGCATTTCCCCTCCCCTTCCACACACTCCCCCAAGGTACAAAAGTCAACATGATCAGCATTGCTGCAGGCTTGCCAAAAAGAAAGGTTGGACAGTTCTGGGGTAGGAGAACAAAAGCACCATTTAAATTAATAGCTCTTTGTACAATGTCATTAATTAAATACCTTATCCTTTAAACAAAAACATCCTGAAGTTTACCAATCCCACCAAAATAACCACGGACCCCTTCCCACCCCCGTGTCCTCCAAGGTTATGTACACAGAGTTTAAAGTATACCAGCTAAACTTTAAACCCAGCTGCCCCTCCAACCCCCACCCTCTGAACGACAAGAGAAAATACATCCTGGCCTCTCAGTTATATTATATTGCAGCTTTGTCGTTAATGAGGAAATCATAGGAACTCGATGAATGGCCTAAGACAGCAATTCCGTGGTCAGGCTGCAGTTCAGCTGCACATCTCCCTCCCCCAGCACCTCTGGGGGTGGCTCTGCAGCCCTGGGAGCCACAGGGTCCTGAGCAAAGGCAGCTCCTGCTCTGCACAGCGTGAGGAGCTCAGGCTGAGGGCGGGAGCTGCTCACCTCAGCTTGGGACAGGGCTTGTAAGTGAGAAAGCAAAGGCTGGTGACAGCAAAGCCAGCAGGCTGATCCTCCTTTCCTGTGCTTCCAGACTAGACAGTGTCACAAAATCCAGAGAGTCATGGAGGGGAATGTGTCATTTGGGAGAATAGAAGAGATTTGGCTGGACTGGTTTCTTCTTTCCAAAAGACCCTGGGTGTCTTCTGATTGCTAATCACAGCTGTACCAGGACTGCCACGCTGCTAAAGCTGCTTGGATCACCCACCATTTAAATAAGAAGCAAACTAACAACAATTCCACTTGTCAGAATTCAGCATGTAATTATAACTCACAGGCTTCCTTGTTCTTACATTCAACACTCCTGCTTCACCATATCTAAAAACACCAATTAGCAGTGCAATTAATTCCCTAGACATTCTTCTTTATAGGCAGATGCATCATTAGACATCACACTAAATCTGGAAAAAGCTCCTCTGTCTTAAAGAGAGGGAGAGAAAGGAAAAAAAGGTGTGTGTTCTGCAACCGCCCTGTGACTGTATGGTCAGCATGAGAGGGAAATAGAGTATCACAGGATTTCACCTGCCCCTGCTAAGGAAAGTGAATTACAAGTCCATCCATACCTGCTCTGCAATGGTTGGAAGCAGATGGAGAAAAGCAGCCGTGCTGTAATTAAAAAAAAAAAAAACAACAAAATACTCCCGCAACATAACCTCAAAACCCAAACAACAACAACAATAAACCCCACAAAATGTTTCTCAGGGATTCTCTGAAAATAAAATTGGTCGTGTTGGGAAGTCGGCCTGGAGCCAAGGCTTGGGCTCCCTTTGGTCCCTTTCAGGTATTTCCCAAGGCCGACCCTGTGCACGGGCTCAGAGCCAGGGTTTGGTTCTGGCTCTCCCTGAGCAGGTGCCAGCCCTGTGTCCCCTCCTGACTGCACGTTCCAGGTGAGTCCCTGTGCTCTGCAACACCCCCCGTGCAAATGGGACTCCAGTTCAGCTCCATCCCCTAGATAGAACTCTGGCAAAGAGAGATGGAAGAACCAGCTTGGATAAAATTCAAAAGCAGCCTTGAGTTCAGATGAGTCACCTAAAATGAACCCAACCTTCCTTTTTATTTCAGAGACATTTGGCAATGCTTTTCTCTAAAAACCAAGCCAACCATAAATCTCTAGTCTGCCTGGTACTAGAGTAGAAAAGTACTGGTTGAAATAGAAATACTGCTTCTAGTTCCATAAACCTGCTGGGCTCAGGGCATGTCTATTGATAGACTGAGTGAGGGTAAAGGGAGATAAATCCAACACTCTTTAGAAGCAAAAAAAAAAAATGGAGGAGGCCCTGACTTGCTGAGGTTCCTTGTTTAATTTTTCAATTCTAAAATTTTTAAGGTATTTCAACAAACTATTTCAGCTTTATCATTAACTATAATTAAACTACACAAAATATCTTCCATCTATAACTTGCTATTCAAGGTCCGTACAAGAGATCACTTTGTAACTGGGGTCAGGGAGGTTTTCTCTGCAAAGGCTGCAGCTGTCACCCAGGAAACTGAATCTGCACTCAAGTAATCAATCACACAAGAATTATCAACAGTAATCAGTCTTTGAAATAGGAGACCAACCTTGGACCAAATAGATTCATAAATTAATTACAGAGGAGGTTCTGCCTGGTTAAAGCAGCAGAAAATTAGGTGCATTGGGTTCTATTTGCATTATACCGAGTGTCTGAGAATTTATGGAAATAAAAGATGCAATCTTTACGCAACAAAAAATATGATCTGAGATATGGAGCAAAAAAAGTGTCTGGATAAGTCAGTTATTTTGTGGTTTAGGATTAAATTCACAAACACTATAACTCAACTGAATTCAGGAAAAAGATCTCATGATAAAACCAGTGTTAAACACAGGTGCCCTTGTTCAGCAGAGGCTTCTCAGTGCTGGGGTGGCTGCAGCAGCTCTCACCCAGGTGCTGGGCATTCTGGGCAAGACCAGCATCACCTCTGTGCCCACACAGCCAACCCAGGAACTCTCTTGAGAAAAGCCTGTCCTGGCTTTTCACCCAGCTGCCACTCTTGCCAGAGTTTGCTGAGCTCTGTGGGGAGGGATGGGAGGCTCTGAGTGCTCTCATTATTCTCTTACATTGCCCAAAGTGGCAGGTGTGTCCTCCCCAGGCTCAGTGATTGCCATTTCTGATCTGACACAGGGAGGAGTGTGAATAAACCCGACCCACGGCTTGGTGCTGTCCTCCAGCACAGGGCTGGATCCTCCCTCTCCCTCCGAGGGATGGCACATGCTGGCAGGAGAGTTAAACAGCAGCAGGGGAGGAGCTTCACACCAAGTTCTCGTGCCTGCAGCCAGGTTTGGCTTTATTTCTGCCAAGGGGAGAGGGACAGACTGCTGGGGACAGACACTACCCCTGGCCGAGGCACCTGCAGGGACAGTGACTCTCAACAAACAGCCAGGAGCTGCTGCTGCTCTTCTGTCCAAACCCAGGCACAGATCCTCCGTTAGCCCCAGCCTCCCTCTTTGTTTGTGCCCAGAACTTCTTGGATTTTGCCCTTCGTTATTCCCACACATCAGTGGCTCTGCCATGTCCAGTGCTGTTCCTCGTGCTCTCCCTGCCACTGGATTTTCTCTGAAGCTCCAGCTCATTTCATGACTCAGTGCCTATCCCCCAACAAACTAAGGAACAGGCTTTTCCCTTCATTCCCTGTGATTTCCATCATGACATCTTTCCCTGATGATGCCAACTTTCTTTTCTTCAGCTCACAGATTAATTACTGCCAAGATTTGTTCATTCCCTTTGGGCATCCTCCTTTTTCTTCAGTTTGAGTGATAAACTGTCAGACCTAGGGACCTCCAGAGTGGCTCGAGAGTCCTGAGTTCATGGAGATCAAGAGCAAGAGTCACAAGAGGTGAGTTCAAGTGCACCAAGCAAGGACACTGCAAGGCAGCTCTCTCCCATGCAGACATCTGGCCATGAACACTTTCTAAACAAGAAGGTTTTCAACACCTGGCCCACTCTTTTCTTGGTAGAAAGCCACTGAAATAATTGGATTTATTCACTGTTTGTAAACACAAGGCCCATATTTTGACTGCTAGCACAAAGTGCATCTAACAAAAAGAGGGGCAGTGAGGGCTGGAGAGAAATGTGCTGCTGGATGAGGGTATCTCCTTCCTCCCAGGGATGTTGCTGGCTCCCCCATGGTTTCGATGGGGAACTAAAAATGAGGTGTCTGTTTTTCACCATGACTGAAATACTTAAGCATTTTTACAGCAGAGTTTTGAGAGAGCCAGAGGTCTGTGAGAGACTTGCTAGACACAGTTTGCTTCCATAAGGTGTTCAGACTTTGCTGAGCAATGAATACATTTTAAAATCAAGCTCTTTGTATCAGTTTATCTCAAAGCACCCTACCCATGGAGGGAAGTACTGGGACCAGCCCTCTGTGCACTGGGACACCGTGGCACAAGGAGAAGTGATCTGTCCAGAGTTGTGCCACACCCCAACAGCTCTGAAACCCTAATGGCTCTGAAACCCCACTGCTGAACCCAGGTTTGATTCTCATTTGCTCAGAAGCTCATCTACTGGCCAAAAATAGGTGTTGATGTGTTTGACCTTCTCTAAGCAGTGTCCTGAGGGATGGACAGTGGTCTGAGACCTCAAAACTCCACATTTTCACCTGCAGGTGTAGTACTCACACCAGACCCTGCAGCTGGGATCCTGTCAGAGCAGTTGTGCAATGGCTGGAAAAAGCCTTTCTGTCCATTTCCTTATATTCCTTGAAAACCTCCCCTCTCCCTGTTAAAACATGGGTTTGTCAGCTTGGCCTCAGACCTTCAGGCATCACTGACTAGAACTGTTCCAGAGGAAACAAAACTGAACAAACAGGGGTCTGTAATTGCTGCTCCCAGCCTTTCACCTGCAGGCACCAGGGGAAGGCAGCTCTCGAGCCGGGAGCAGAGGAGGAGGAGGATGAAGAAATCTGAACAGCAGAATCAACAACCACTGCAGCAGAACCCAGGCCTGTTCACTCCACAGGGAGGAGCAGCTGTGAGAGCTGTAACATTTCCTGAGATACTGTGGAGAGGCTCAGATTTGTGCAGATGGGACAGAGGCATCAGCCAGAAGAATTCTGTGTTTCTGGAGACCGCAATTTTCAAGAGGTGGGCTAAACACCTTGAGAATTCAAGTGTGGCCTGTCTCCTTTGGTCAAGGAGTCCTTGCTGGGCACGTGCACAGTCCTGTTCTGAAGCCCAAGGGATGTTAGAAGGCACTTGAAGTCTTCACCTTCCTGCTCTCATCACCCCAGGGTGGGGTTTCAGCTGGATCTTTTCCAGGTGCCCTGTGGAAAGCACTCGTCCTGTTGCATGGCCTGACCTGACTCTTTAGAGACACAGAACAAGGATCCTCATCTCGTGCCATCCATTTGCTTCTACAAAGAACCTCCCCAGTCCCAAACACTGTCCCAGCCTGCTTCCATCAGCAACCAGAAAATGAACCTGGAGCCTAAGTCACCACCTGGAAAAAGAAGCTGCTTTGTTCCGTCGTGGTTGTGATCAGGACCTGGCGTGTGGCAAACACACCTCCACAGAGCTCTTCTCTGGTTATGGATTGTCTTAGCTTGAGGAGACACTTTCTAGACTAATTTTAGATCTATTTTACTGGGCTAATTTTTATCCTATTCTCTAAAAACTATTCTGCCCCTACTACAGAAAGAGAACTCGGGGTTGCTTTGCATGGTGGGGCACCACTGAGGTCGGCCACAGAATCGCTCTGGTGCTCTCAGCACTCTGGGGAAGGCTCAGGCTGGAAAATCCACACTGGGCCCCTGCAGAGAAGCTGCCACCTCCAGGGATGGCTGTCCCTGGAACAGTGTCTGGGCAGGGATCCAGCCTGGAACCCAGGGCACTCCCACAGGGTGTGCTGGGAAGCAGCAGGAAGAGCAGCACTGACCTCTGAGGTGTGAAAAAGCAGAGACAAGGCATCCTAGAAAATGTTATCCACAGGGATAAAGAGAAACTAACTCTTGAATGCCCTTGTTTCCCACTGGGAATGCCTGGGTGTAACACTGCTTTGCTGTTTGCCACAATTTTTGGTTCTACCTCTTTTTTTTTCCCCCTTCAAAAGTACTGAACAAGCAAATGAGAGAGAAACAGCAGCTCGACCAAGTGTGTGGCTTTTTGTGTGTTAGCTGAGGATGAGCGAAGTGGAAGTTGTTTTCTAAGCAGGATTCTTCTGTTGTCTATGGAAATAACACAATTAGTGTTTCTAGCTCCTGAGAAGACCATAAATAATGTGCAGATACAGGAAACACAGAGAGTGGTAGGGAAGAGCTGCTTCCAACTCCCGCCACAAAGTAAAATCCCATTATCAAACTTTTTCCAAATCACTTCAAGATATTTAGCTGGTGGAACTGAACTAGCTCCAAATCTTATAGCATGTGAGGCTTTAAACCAGAAACTTCAGGATTACAAATGCTTTACAAGTGATAAAAATCCCAAGGTTGAAGGTTTTGCTGCATTGCTTCATCTTCTACAGTCAAGACCATCACCTGAGTGTAAAAATGCTAAACCTCTCAGTCTGTGCTACTCCTTCCTAACGACTGTGTCTGAAACAGGGATCTTTAGATGCAAATTTGCTAAATTATACTGAATAAAGGTAGATTTCAAAGAAACAAAGCCCTGCTACTTTAAGAGTTTCTGCAATTTGTTTTTAAATACTGTATTGTTTTAAAACAATATAGTCTGAGTGATTCAATTAGTCTCTGAAAGCACTAAAGGCAGCCTCATGAGGCAAATTACACACGGTTTTTATAGCAGAATTAATATGGCAAATCCTCATTTCATGTGGAGCTTTATGTGCTTGTAAATGTAAAAAAAAAAAAATAAAAATTATGAAAGGTGAACTCTGGAGTATATAGTAGAATTACTATCATGTGCTCCAGGATCTCACAGGGTCTGGAATTGGTATAGTATATTGGAAGTAATTACTAATTCACAGCAGTCCAGGAAAGCTTTCTGACCAAACCCAAGCTTAATCTCGTGAAAAGTCAACAGGAGTAAAGCACGTGCTGAAATTTAAGCTTTTCAGTTCTTTCCTGAATCAGGGCTGTCCTTCTGTTTAAATAACTAAGGTCTGATGCCTGTGCACTGTTTCTCTTTGTATTCAAATCTAGATGAGGGACCCTACAAAGCCAAAGATAACTAGTTCTGAATGTATGTAACATTCCACATGCATTTCTGTACAAGAACTCATGCAATATTGGCATTAATACAGACTTCACTCTATGCTACAGCTGAAATGCTCACTGACTTCTACTGCCCAGGCATTCCTACGTAGAAAATTGCTTCTTAAAACTTGGGAGTTTGACCTCATACCCTGTTTTCTTTGTGGCTTCTGCTGGTTTGAATGGCTATTTTTCCAACTGAACAAATTTTTTTTTAAATTATTCTTTTAGGCCTTTTCAAGGTCCCCCTGATTCCCTGAAGGAATTGCTGGGCTCAGCCCCACCACAGGATGATCCTCATGCAAACAAAGCTGCACTCCCAAGGGAGCACTGGCAGGATCAGGTTTTAGATGTGTCACTGGGTGCAGCTCAGGAGGAAGAGCTCAGTGATTCCTTCCTGATGCTCCACCAGGAAAAGCAATTCCAAATAACCAAGCAGAGCTTTGGGCAGGAAGGAAAGGAACCCCTCCTCAACAGCCATCCAAGCACAGGATCACTCCTCCCTTGGGATCCTGCTTTCTCTTACACAAACTGCACTCACAGACACTGGCTGAAAGCACCTCCCAGATTCCTTTCCTCCCGCCCCCAGCTCCAGCAGCTCAGGGTAGCAAAGATTTGAGTTTCCTGGAGGATCTGTGGTGAGTGTCCTGCACTGAGCAGCAAGAGAAGCTGGCTGGGACTGCATGGCTGGTCTCGTGGTTTGTGTGAGGAAAGGTGGCAGAACAGGCTCACCCTGACCGTGACAGGAACGGCCTCTGTCACCGTGTGGCAACAGCGCGGGCTGCAGTTCCAGCCCAGCCATGGCTACTGCTCAGGGTCCCTTAAAGGCAGAGACTCAGCGAGGAACTCTGAGATTTCCACCAACAGAACAGAGGAGAGGGTAAAAGCACGTCAAGTTGTGTCCCACTAAAGCTTTCCCTAAGACAAAAGCATAACCAAGGCCTTTGACATCCTTTTGTTTAAAAAAGTCCTTTCTGCTCATGACCAGTGTCTACAGTAGCACTCACAGGATTAAACAGCCAAAAATTAGCACCCATAACCAAATCTGCACCCAGAATATTTCAGCACCTTCTGTCAGAGGATCTGAAAGCACTTGACAAATGTTCACCAACATTTGGCCTCACAACCCCCAGTGAGGTAGAACAGAGCTGTCCCTGCAGGGACAGACAGACAGATTGAGGCACAGGGTTACTCAGAGACCTGCTCCCACTCAGACACAAAATTCAGCAATGCCAAGGGCTTAGAGGTGTGCTGACTACTGCACCCAAGCTTTGTCCACAGCACCATCCTTCCCCCCACAAACCCTCAACACGAGCCCTTAGCCTGTGAACTAACCCCAGGATTCTATTTACAACATTTAAAATGACCACGTAGCACTTGTGCAGTCAGAGAGTTATTCCATCAAATGAAGCTATCAGTGAGAACAAATGGTTTCTTGTGCAAAACTCTGGGTGTAGATGATCATGCACTAAGAGTGCTGGGTGCAAATTTGGTGCATGATAACTCTGACCCCTTGACAATTCCCAATCCTGGCCTCTCTCTGATAAATCTCTTTTAAAAAGTTGCATTTTAAGTATGATCACACAAGCCTGGAAAGATGCAGCCTGCACAGATTGCTTCATCCCAGCAATGCAAGCAAACAAAACGTGGAGTGGCTTTGGGAACAACCCAGCATTCGTGGAGCATCAAACATCACAAGGGTAAAACCCATCCTAATCACAAGGGGTTGCAAGGCAACGGGGAGTAGGTGTCTATGCTGGAAAAAAAAGAAAGAAAAAAAAAAGGCAGATAGAGCAACAAAGAAAGACTTGATTGCACAGATTTCATTTAGGTAAAGTTCTGCAAGAATCAGTTTCACCAAAGCTAATTCCATGAGGGAGGGAGGCAATGGCAGCTGGCCTAGGATGAAGTTTCAGCACAGTGAAAACCACCAGCCCTGCGTGAGGAGATGAACCTGGCATTCTGGAGGAGGCATTACTGATCAGTAAAAACAAAAGCTTTCGCTAAATAGTGCGAGTTTGTTTTTCTCAGATAGAAGAGTTTCTTAAAATACGGGTTTTAGAACACCACAAAACTTCATTTGTTATATAAGTAGAGAATCGGCCATAGTTAGGAATACTGAAGTGTAAAAAACCAAATACATAGTCTTAAACATTACAAAAACTATCAAAACATTCAATATTTTGAATTGACCATTTCCCCCCCTACACGTGTCTGTTTTGGCAGCAATGACAAGATTTCTAAGCTGAGTTGCTGTTATTATTGTTCTGCAGTTGTGGTTGGTTTTTTTTGTACTTTTTTTTTTTCTGAACGTGTTTTTTAAACAAAAGAAAATTACCAGCTTTTATAAAAAAGAAGGAGCTTGAATCCTTACTCCCAAAACACAGATACAAGGTTTTCCTTTATAAAAAGTGTATTGATTTTTTGCTATAAAAAGTGACCTATAGGGTGTCAAACCTGAAAACAAATTCTCACAGTGTTTTCAGTGTTGGCTGTTCACAAGGCATTACTGTTACAAACAGAGATAGAGAGATACCATAGGGGAGGTATAAATATTTGTTACCAGCTAGCAGCATCCTTGGATTGCATGTGGAAGGTGTTCTACTCCAGATAACTCAGCTGATTTATGGTTTTTTGCTAAATTACTAAAAAAAAAAACCTCAAACAATATTTGAATAATTTGAATTATTGGACTAACCTTACTTAGCATCTGACACAATCATTCCTAATCTCATCCAAGCTTCTGCTGGCATTTTAAGCATCAAACTAGAAATTCCCTTCCTGCCCTCCACAATAAAACCCAGACTCTTTAGAGTGCAAGTGCCAAAATTGGGGCTGTGAATGAGGAGCAGGTGAGCTGGCAGAGGTGGCAGTTTGCACAGGTGGAGAACATCATCTGCTCTGCTCCAGCTTGCAAACTGCTCAGCGAGGGCTCCATTTGCACACCTCCAGGGGGCTACTTTACTCTAACACTAGGAAAACACATGGTTGCAGCAGAAGAAGAAATAATAGAAGAAAATGGGAAATGCACAGAATCGTTGGCACGTCGGCCCCAGGTTTCTCACAATGCCTATTTTGCATCCCTGTAACTTAGAAGAATGGTATCCCTCTATCTCTATAGACTGGCAGGTGTTGGTTTGTGGCACAGAGAGGAGAAATCACAGAACAAAAATGACATTTAACTGTGTGTCCTTTGACTTGAAAGCACCAGTCACCTATCTGCTTGTTTTGGCAGAGGTACTTTGCTGTATCCCAAATGCAATCTGGACATTTTGCTCCGCTCGCTCTACATGGAATCTCCCAGGGAATCCGAGTCATCCAAGGACAGGGGCAGGTACAAGTCCTGTAGGGAGAAAGGGGAAAATGTTAACCCTCACCATCAGCTCCCACCCCTGGCCACGCAAAAGGGAGCAGCTGAGTGGCTCAGTGCTGGGCTCACCAGAATCCAGGGAGTGCCAGGCTAAAATCACGGCAGGCTCCTTGCACAGAGGAGCAAGAGCATCTCTACTCCTGATGACTGTTAGGGGTGAGTATGAGAAGTGTTTTTTTTGTTGTTCTGGATCAATGTGTCCATTCCAGAGCAGCACCTTGCCTTAAACACATCTATTTAAACCTAATTCCACACTAAAGAGTCTTACCGTGGTTTGACAGCTGCCCTCAGGACAAACCTCCAGGAAAATCACGTGTTCCATGATTTGCTCTTTATTTTAAGTAACTTCTAATCAGTTGGAAAGGTTAATAAAATAATCCCAGGTTTATTATTTGGATCAAATGCTCAACCCAGAGCTTTTTCTGTGTCCCTTTCTAGGGTAACCATTTTATTCCACTTGGTTAAAGTTCTGTGTGGGACAAGGTACAGGAACCAGCTCAAGGGCTAAAGATCTCCTGGGACCTTTTGGAACTCTGACCCACACACAGGTAATAACTGTGAGCAAAATGAAGAAAAACCCAAATATTCAGAAAGGAAATTCACAGAAATCTTGATATAAGAAGAGGTAAAATAGGACTTTGTGGTGAACTCAACCTAAGCATTTATCTTGAGCTTTAAGAGGAAAAACAAAAAAGCAATTTCTTCATAAATAGGAAATTGCTCCTGGGAGAAAGACAATGATGCATGAATATTCTGGTAAACTAAAATGCTGCATTTGTGTTTGCTGATTGGCTTAACTTAGTGGAGAAAATCATAGCTGGGTTGGCTTTGCCCTCAGCAGTCACCATCTATTACAAATGGTCTCAGGGCTGCACCGGAAAGGTCAGAAATCAGCCAGCTGAAAACACAGACAAAACATTAAAAAGGTGAGTTTTGCTTGTCTTGACCAAGAAACAAATCCTCATCTCCAAAGTTCTAGATGAGATGGAAAGTTTGGGAAATATTTTGTATCCCTGGTGCTGAAGAAAGGATGCAGTTTGCAGCATTACTTCTGCTGAACTGATGAACTCAGACCATGGGCCAGATTCTGTTCTCAAATATAAATTAATAATAAATCTGGACGCATTGTGTTAAATCTGTTGTGTTTTCTCAAACTTAGGCTGAGCAGCTGAGAACAGAGCAAGGTCCCAAGGAAAACACAATTTTCATTTGGATTCAGCTATGCCTTTGTGAAACAGAATTAGTTCAACCCCTGCAATCTGGCCAGGGTGGGTTCCACATGCTGCTGACTGCAAAACCTCAGCACCAGCAGAATTTCTTAATTACTCTTCAAAAACTTTGAGTCAATGCTTTCAAAGTCAGGCTCAGAGGTACATTCTGTTTCCTGAAGAGAAACCCCCCTGACTTCCTCTCACACCTACATTTGGTCCAAGCTCCAATTCCCGTATCAAGTGAAAATTGTTGGAAGCAGCATTGGGGTTATTCCAGAAATGCAAAGGTCCACGGAAATGAAAGTCAGAACTCAGCACAGAGTGGCCCTGAATAACAGGAACTGAAAAAGCTGTGACAGCTGCTGTACCTTTTAAATAAATCAATACATGAATTATCCATGAGGCAGCACAGGTTTCCTGATCTCTGCCAGGATGCTGTGCTACCTGTTGGCCACTCTGTCTGTGACCAGCTACTGTTCCATAACACAATTACCACACCAGCTGTAAAACAGAGCATTTGTTAAATAATTTAACACATTTAAATTCTTGAGGAGCATCATGAAAGTGATGTCTTGGAGCTCCAGTAACATTTGCTTTGCTTTTGCTCTTTAATGGGCCTGTTTTGCCAACACTTGAGGTTTTCAGGACAGGAGGGTTTACATGAAACCACATTCATTATGATTTTTTCAAATCATGGTACAAGCTCATGGTTAAACTGTCTCCTCTGATCCCTCTGGATGGTCTCCAGCACACATGAACAACTCCAGGGAGGAGTCAGGCCAGTGCTTTGCTCAGCACCTTGCCCAAAAGGACAACTTTTACAGGTAAAGGGCCAAACTCCACTGTTTGAACATCAGGAGCTGCTGCTGCCCCTCAGTGTCACACAGACCTGAGGGGCTGAGGCAGAAGGAGCTGTAGTAAGGTATAAGAAACGTAATACCTTGTGCTTACGGAGGCTCCCTGGGCTGGTGGGCGTGGAGATCGGGGACTGCTTGGATTTGGGGGTGGACAGCTGGCTGCTGGAGGTCCCGTTTGCTGGCAGAAAACAAGACACAAGCTGCAAATCAGGCAAGCAAGGGGAA
This sequence comes from Bombycilla garrulus, assembly GCA_013400315.1. Taxonomy (NCBI): domain Eukaryota; kingdom Metazoa; phylum Chordata; class Aves; order Passeriformes; family Bombycillidae; genus Bombycilla; species Bombycilla garrulus. The sequence continues at coordinate 457,291 of VXBU01006987.1, forward strand.
GATTTTTCTCCTTTGGGGAGATGGAGGGTCTCCAAACATTTAACACCATGGTTTATTCATGTCAGGCAGGAGAAAAAAAAACAAAACAAAACAACAAAACAAGTGAACAGCATATCTATAAACATAACTCCAGCATTTCAGCTGCTCAGGGTGATTTTAAAATACAGTGAGATATAAAATAAATTAAGGAGCAATATTTCACACAACAAATATTCACCAAGTCAATCCAAGGCACATATCACCAGAAAAACAGAAAGACAACTTCTGTCTTCTCAAACAGTTTAAGGGCAAGACTGGAAAGCGGAGGCTGAAGATATCCTGAATCCTACCCAAGCAATGTCAGGTGTCAATTATACACATTAAAAATTAGACAAACAGAAGCCTGCAATGCCCTGGCTGTAATTTGCTGTGGGTGGGATTAAGTGAGCAAAGAGCCTGATGGAATTATGCTTTCAATTGTAACAGCTCAATCTGCAGATCAGTTGCTTAAAATTCATCAAGTACTTGAGTGTCTGGGGGAGGCTGAAGAAATGTTTAATGTATCCTAGAGTAAAATGTGTGGATGTTGTATTTTTAAGAGCAAAACCAGCACAGCTCTTGCTTTAATGCCTAAGAAAGTCTCACTCCTCCTCTGTTACCTCCTCGTGAGAAATGGGGTGGCTCAGGTTTGCAGCAGAGGTCAAACAGGTGTGAAAAGAAACCTGTGCTCAAAGCCACGGGACAGAGGAGGAGCTGCCAGCAAGTTAAAGCAGCTCAGATGCAACAAATTCATGGTGCTGTGGCTCCTCTGCCTTCACATCCATCCTTTCCAAGCATCTCCTCCTCTGTTAAAAGAGGTTATTCACCACACACAGCTTTTTTTCATATCACAAATACACCTTACTGAGGAAATGGATATTTTTTAAAAGTGGTAGAAATAATGATTTTTAGATAATTGGGGAACAGAGTGACACTTCACCTCCCTATCCCACTCAGATCATTCTTTATTGGTAAGGGGTTGAACCTGCTCTGGAAAGGCAGAAGTTGTTTCCTGCTGGCCCCTGCACTGAGCTGTGCCACTCTACAAAATGAGCCGCTCTACAGGCTGGTGGGGAAAAAATGCAGAGTTCTCTAACTATATACCAAATAATGAAGGCAATTCATTAAAAAAAGAACTTGGATCTCTTTTATGTTTTATTTCACTGAGTGAATTTGTGTTTCCTATTAAAGAAAATGTGGGGAACAGGAGGGCTGATATGATCTCCATTAGCTAGAATCCATTTCCAATTTCTAGAATGTCTCTTTCTTTATCTCCAATTGTCACTGATCCTCTCTAAGCTGAAGAATGCCACCTAACAACTCTGCAAGAAACCCCAATTTCCCTTCCACAAACAAGACTGGAACAGCAGCAGAGCCAGTGTGCAGCAAAATGGATGGAATTGCTGCAGGGCAGGACAGAAATTCCCTAATACAATGAGAGTTTTAAGTGCTACAGCAGGGATGTAAATATTTTATGAGCATCAACAAAAAACCAGATGTGACATCCAAATCAGAAATGGAATGAGACGGATGGATATCATTACAAACACTGCAGAGTTTTGCAGCAGGAGCAACAATGAAGAAGCCCAGTTTCATTTTCTCTGCCTGCTAATGAAGAATAGTGTTCATAAGCAAACTTGTAGGCATTTCCTTTGAACTGAAAAGCAAAAAAATAACAGGAGGCAAAGAGCAGGCCCCAGGTGGTGCACAACACTGCTGCTCCACTAAAATCTGCTGGTGATTTAGGGTAGCTCAGGATCTCACCTACACTCAGCTATTAGGAATTGTCCTTTGGAAGCAGTTTTAATTTCAGTTCTTTGGGGTTTTTTCCACCATTTTTATTCTTTGTGCATTATGGCTTGTACACGGCATTGTATTTGCTGTGCACCATCAGTTTACCTTACAGTGCATATGTCACAGCCTTTAATTGAGGAGCTCGTGCACATTTTCCAGGATCCTCAGCTCCCCCCGTGCACGAGGCAGTTTGGACTCAGGAGAGAAATCAGCCTTGTCCAGCACATGAGAGGGAGGATGGAGAATATTCCTGCCATGTTTGAGATGAGAGATCCAGGTGAAACTGAATTCTCTCTGCTTCCCCCACAGATGTTTTAGAATCACAGAATGGTTTGGGTTGGAAAAGATCTTAAAGCTCATCCCAGTCTTGGGCAGGGACATCTTACACCATCCCAGAATGCTCCAAGCCCCATCCAGCCGGGCCTTGAACACATCCAGGGATCCAGGGGCAGCCACAGCTGTGCCAGGCCTCACCATTCACACAGCAAAGAATTTCTTGTTAATATCTAAACTTGCCCTTCTTTAGCTTAAGTCCATTCCCCCTTTTTCCTATCACTCTATGCCCTTGTCAAAAGACCCTCTTCAGCCTTTTTAGGCCCTTTTTGAGTCAGGTTTCTCACACGGAATTGTTCCCTGAGTGTTGCTTAGGTTTGCTGGGATGACTGTGGGCTCTGGATCTGAATTTCCAGTGCTGATAAGCACCAAGACCTGCAATGAGATTACTGAGATCCATCTTTTGAACTCATGTTTCTCTCCACAAACAGAACTGGAAAAAACAGGGCCCAAGGCTCACAGTGAGTGCTCGAAATGTATGGAGATATCTATTCCTACTATTTTGTTAAATAAGGTCAATAGTCCATGCTTGATTGGGGTTCCAGGATTCTGCAAATGAGATCCCAGTCTGAGGAGCTCGTACACCACAAGGGTGAGAGGAAAGACCATGAAATCCATGGACAGTTTTGTCTCCAGGTCAGGGTTTGAAATGCCACCAAGAAAATAAAGAAAGGGAACAAGCAGAACAAGGACGGCAGGAAGCAAATGTAGAAACAGCAGCTTGTCCAGAGAGCACGAGCCATCCTGCCCTTTGGGACAGAAAAATAAAGCCTCAGGGGTGGAAGAACTCAGATTGCACAGGCATCCTTTGCTCTGGCACCTCCAAACTTCCAGGCACTCGTCTCTGCAGGGCTGGCACCCCTTGTTTGGTGAGGGACCTCTCCTGGGTGTGTCCGTGGGCTGGCAGTGAGCAGGACACAGGGACACGCAGGGGACAAGGAGGGGACAAGCAGGGACATCTGGGGATCTCC
>VXBU01006987.1:460714-488372 GCA_013400315.1 Bombycilla garrulus
GGAACCCCCTGGGTTCCAACAGGGACAAGCAAGGGACAAGCTGCTCTGTCCCGTGTGGCACTCCCCAGACATCTGCTGCCTTTGGACACACTCATCCATAATGAGCCCCGGGAGCAGCCCTCAGCCAGGACAGACGGACACTCTGGGTCTGTTGCTAATTGCTGCTGCCTGCTGAATGTGCTTTTGTCCCTCTGTCCATCAGTGGACCGGGACACTGAGGTCCTGCAGCAGCCTCAGAGCCCTGCTTGTATTCTCCCGGAGCCAAATCAAGGCAAAGAGATTTTCAAATTTCAGTTCAGGTACCTCTGACTCTGTCCTGGTTTTAAAAATCATAAGCTCTCCTATCACAGCACACATGTTTATACAACTGAACCCTTGTTTGGTGTGTCAGTTAGTGTAAGATAAATTCATGTTTTCATAACAAAGAAAGAACGGCGAATGACATCATTATTTTCTCTCCTGTATTTCTCCCCTGAGATTTAGCTCTGGCTTTTGCTTAGTCTGACTCCTTGCTGGAGCAGTCTGTTAAAGAAATTTTGCCAAACTTCATGCTGACCCTACTCCATTTAAATCTCATGGATCAGAGCAGAGGCAAAGAGGCTTCTCCCCTTACGCCCAGTTTTCCTCTGTTGTGGTAGAAGGAATTGAAGGGTGCCCTGCAGGTGTGGTTTAGCATGGATTTCACTGCTCTAAGCTGTGTCTTTTAGCAAAGCTGACTCCCTAGGAAGAAAAATTGAGGCTAGAAACACATAGAAGCTTTGTAAGTCCAGTTTTGCCAGAAGTGCACTGGCATTGCTTAGGAAGTGCAGATCGGGCATTAGTGAGGGAAGGGAGAAAGGATTTCCCTTGAGAATACAAGGACTGGGGTGTGTTCCCATCTCCTTATAGCAAGACACTTCTTTGTTCTGCATTCATTCGTTTAATTTTCATTCAGTCATTTAAATGCCAAGAAAACAATGTTTAAATTGCTTCTGTGAATTTGCTACCTCGCTTTTTTTGGATATCCAGGGAGCTGCAGGGCTCTGGCTGCCTGAAAGGTTTGAGCTTTGCACAGTGAGGCCCTGACACCTCACTGTGAGGAGGGTTCAGACTCCTCTCACCCAAAGATTTTCCTCCAAACCTGCACAGGCATCAATTCCCAGATATGTCACAATGGCCTTGGAGACCTTGGTGGGAGAAAAGGATACAGAAACCTAGACAGAAAATAACTGGAAAGAACAGAAACAACACAAAACCAAGGAAACTCTCATGAGTTTCCACATGACAACCACAGCAGAGTGAAAGACAACAAAGACAAAAGGTACAAATGGGTAGGAGAACAAACAGACAGCAGAAATATTGCATATATTTGAAGTAAAATGGCTTTTAAATAGTTTCATGCATTAAATGGGTGAGATTCTGTGGGGGAAAAAAATAGGTCAGATCATCTTTTATTAATCAGGCTTCATTCAGCTTTCTTTGCTTTTTGAATGTGATAACTCCAAAATCCATCTAAATGTAAATATTGATTCTTAAAAGATGTGTAAATCCACTTAATTTATTACCATTTCAATACAAGAATACAAAATGGTATTCTTTTTTCTCTCTGTCCTGAGAAAACAAGAGTCTTCTATTTTTCACTACTGAAAGAGCTCAGTCTTCTTTAAGCATTAAGCAGGACAAGTGCCAATTTTTTTCCTTTATTGAAATTACAGGAAAGCACGAAAGACCCTTGTCTGGACAGATTAAAGAAACCTGATTTGCTCTTCATTACTGACCTTAACTCCAGGAACTGGTTATTGTTCAGCCTTTCTGGTTGTTTTAATCTCGCCCTGAAAAGCTCTGCTAAGTGTGTTCATTAAAGCTCATCAGATGAGTCACCATCCTGGGCCTGGAGTCGCTCAATCAGTTAAAATCAGGCACACAATAATTGCCATTTCATAGCAAACCCTCTGTTCATGCAGTAAACTCTGGTTCTGGTGGGAATCAGCACCTGATGCTTGTGGACAAGATTTAAAGCTGCTCATGCATGAGCTGCCTCCCACATCACTGAATGTGAATTCTGGGTTTTTGTAAATCAACATCACGTTTCCCATCGTGCCTTCAGTGTGCCTACAGAGCTTTAGCAGGCATTTGGGATTGTGAAAGTGGTTGAATTATGGCAAGCCTGAGTCTGAGAACAGCCAGTAATGGAATCCTGAAGAAAAACTTTATGAATGCAAAATCACCTTAAAGAGAAATATTTTTAAACAAAAATACAGTCTTGGCATGTGCCAACCAATTTCACACTGTCTCTTTAGGTAGCTGAAGAACACCCACACACCCTAAACAAATGAACTGCTTCCTGGGGGAAATCCTTCTGACTACTGCCAGGAGAATTTTCTATTGAATAATCCCATTTCCACTGATGGTTGGCTCTTGTGTGATGTTCCCATGCAATAAGCAGCATGTTAGCATGATGGTGAAAAGGAATTTCTAGTTTGTATCACCTGTGTTGATGCTGTGGGACACCTGAACTCAAACTGTGAAGCTCTCCTGGAATTCTGACATGTTTAATTGATGATTTGGCCATTCTAGTGAGAGGCCATGTCTGATTCTCTTTTGGAACAGAACAGGCAGGCAGGTGAGAGATCAATCATAACCCCAGAAACTCTTCATGACTCCAAAAACTACCAATTACCAGAATTACTGCAGTATGCAGCCCAGCCTTGCACTGACAGCTCTGCATGTGTGCCGCCAACCCACCCAGGTGCTGCTGAAGAAGGAGGGAGGCTTTTCAAATCGTGCAGGCTGCTGCAGCAAATTAGAATTCCCATTTTCCTTCTCTTCCACTACTGAGTGTCTCAGTGTCACATCAATAAACCCGTTCTGCAACTGCAAGGTCACTGTTCTCCTTTAAATAAAGATCGGAAGGAGCCCCTCCTGACCTGTGCAATAATCACCATTTGCTTTGCACAGGAGGCTGCCCTAAATCACTCTGCATCTACAGGGACCATCAGGGAGCACCGTGGGCCTCGATTTCCTGCCTGGGGAATAGAAACTTCTTTCCAAATATTTTTGGGGAAGGAGCCTGTGAGACTGTGGGTGGGACAACCTCAAGGCACAACTGCACTTCACCAACCAGCAGATTCCTCCCAGTATATTTATTAAGCACCCCTGTAGTTCCCAAAGACACCCGAGTTTCCTGTGCAGCCACGGGGGGTTTGTGCTCTTCCCTTGAGCACAGAGAAAGCAGACACAAGAAACAATCACTCACCATCTTGGTGGTTACCTGAATCGGCCGGGGACTTGCTGCGGCGCATGGGCGCGGGGCTCTTGGCCGAGCTCTTCTGAGGGGTGGGGGAGGATTTGCTGCCCGTAGCACCTGCTGGGCTCCCCTTCATCACCCGGCACTCTGGGGAAACACAAACCCACCCTGGTTACGGCCCTGCTGCCCCCTGGTGTGAACAGCCCGGTGCCTGGTCCCCAGAGAGGCGCAGAAAACAGCAAGGGGAAAGCTGATATCATCCCTTGTTCTCTGCTATAATTGTAAGCAAAACAATATTTTTGACTCATTTTTGAAGGCTAAATTATTAAATATTTTTGGCCATAATATATTTATTTTATTTGGGTAAACTTTAGTTTTAGTTTATTACTAGTCAGTGTCACTTTTTAGTTTATTATTACCCAGTGTCACTTCCCAAGGGCTTTTTGGAGTTTTTTTTTAATTTGGTTGTGGTGAATTTAAACATTTTGGTTTTTGATTTTAATTGTAGTGAAGTAAGTATTTGATAGGGTTCTTCTTATTGTGGTTCTAAGATTTTTTTGTAAGAGACTTGATATATAATATATATATATGTATAATGTTTAGGTTGTTTATCATGTATTGGTCTATTAAGCCCCGTGCTCCAAGTTTTAGTTCTGTGGTTTTTTAATTGTTTTGAGTTGTTTGCTCAAGGCCACCAAAGGAGACTCTTCAAGGGGAGGCCCAAGAGAACAGCTCTGCTCCTCTAGAGGAGGTGCTGACACTCTGTGAATGCCAGGCTGGCTCCTACCTGTGTCCCACCAAACATTTTCCGCCCTTCCCTTGGCTCTCATGAGCACAATGAAATGGTCAGAGCTGACTGAGGGAACCCTCAGGCCAAGAAAATCCAGTTAATGTGCTGTAACCCTCCCGTGAAGACCCAGAAACAGGAACGGCGAGAGCCCTTTGTGCGGGTGCAGGGAGCCAGCAAACAGCTCGTGGTGTGCTGCAAAGTCTCCGAGTGGCAGATGGGGCAGCTGCCCCAGGAGGCTTTCACCCAGCTGGAATCAGCCTCTTCTGTCCTCAACAAGCTGCAACTTTTCAGATTCAGAAAGCGAAGGAGACAAAATGGTTTTACAAAGCACATCCTCCATCCTGGCCGCTCCTCCCTTTCAGCAAGGTTTGTGTAAACAAGCGCAGCAGATTTATGTCCTGGAAGACGTGAGCAGAGGAGAACCCCAACTGTGCTTTCTTCAAAAATAAATAGGCCAGGAGGAGTGGAAAATATAAACATGATCTACAGAGTCCTGCAGAGGGGATCTGAAATGCTAACAAACCTCCACGTGTCCCAGGATTTCAGGCATGCCTGATTTTCAGAACCAGGCTTTATTTACACTGAGAGCTAACAGAAAAAGAACTTTCCGCCCCTCAAGTTATTAACTGAACCCAGTTAAGAAGAAGGCAATAAAAAAGGGATTTCCTTTTTGTCAAACGTTAGCTGGTCCCACCTCATCTCCTCCATGAGCTTGTCCTCACCAAGATGTGAAGAATGAGTCATTTTTACAGATGTGAATTACTTGCTCCACATGCAGGCAGTTTTTTACAGAAAAGTTCAGCTCAGCTCCACATGCTCCACACTGAGGACCCCTGGAATGGAGCCCCCAGTGGAATTAAGGCAGCACAGAGCAGATAAATAATTGGTCAACCAAAAGCAAGCTGTCTGACCTAAATGTATGTGTTATTTAATTATATATCAGTGTATCTATGAAAATGTAATTGCCTGAAATTTTTCCCCAGGCTTTCCTCATTCTCAGGCAGCCAAGGGTCCATCTCTGCTCCTTCCGGATGGTTTGAGAGAGAGTTTTGCTGTTGGCTCATGCAGCACAAGAATGTGAGGAGAGGAGGCCTTGTGCTTCAGGGATGCTGCATGGCAAGAATTAAACCCTCAGTCAGCTTATTTTCTCTTCTGCTAAATCAATTTTGGAAATTGTAAATCAGGGATAGAAAAAGTTGTGTGTTTTTTCCTTCAAAAATACTTGAATTCTCACAGATGTTGTCACAGAAAGGCTTGTAGAGGTCCAGCACCAAAATAGCCCCAATTTTTTATACATAAGGAGCAGAACTGATGTTGTGAGGGGGCTCAAAGGGTGTCAGGCAGCTGTGTTTAGTCACCTGAATTACTCACTAAAAAAAAAATGAAGTTTTTTTTTAGTAAAAAGTAAAAATATTTCATGTTGGTTCTTTGCAAGAGCTTCCAAATTTATCTTCTTCCCAGGGGAGTAATTCCTTGGAAGCAAACCTGGCTTTGCAATTTCCAGCATAGAAAGGCTGACTCTGAGGAATTCCTCCAGCTCAGCCCTTGGCAAGTGTCACTACACCAGAGGCAATCCTGAGCTTTTGCAGGAGGTGGAAACCTGGCTGTGCTGAGGTTGGTGGAGAAAGGCCTCTAAATGTCACCCAAGTGTGACATTTCCACCACGCTGAAAGCAGTGGGTACAAGAGGAACAGGGCAATGTCATCTGGAAGGCGCTCAGCAGCAGGGATTTAAGCTGTGGTGGGCAGCCAGGAGGAAAAAGATGACATAATCCTCTCTTGTGCTGCTCCTCTTTTTGTTTCCTGATGTCCTGCCAGAATGAACATAATAACCAGCAATCCTGGTGTGTGTCATCCCAACAGGCAAGAGAAATTTCCCCATGACAGAGGAGATTTTATTAAGCGACACTCATCTGCAAAACCTCAGGATTTACAGCTCTCCTGGCAGCATGTGATGGGTGTGCCGTGGGGGAACGGGGCTGAGGCTCCTCATCTGCTTCCTGAGAGCTGCAAGGCTCCCCTGCAAACACCTCTGGAGCTACTCACAGCCTTCCCAACAGCAAACTTGGCTTCTTTCTGCCAGAGGAACCCAAGCTGGAGAAGTGAGAAGTGACCAGAAGCGAAGGCAGAGAGCTGGGCTTCCCGTGCAGTCGTTCTGCCAGGACTGCATCCGAGCTGTTTTCCAGAGCAGAGCTCCCTGTGGAGCTGACTCAACTGCTGAGTGGCAAAAAGCAATGTGAAGCTCAGCTTACAGATCACTTCCCCAGCCTGACACGGGCTTTATTCTCTGCCTGCAAAATCTCAGCTGAACCTCGGAAACTTCTTTTGAATTACCCAAGACCATCAAATGGGTTCATCTGGAGTACACAGGTCAGAAGCACTAAAATAATGGTACACAGCACCAGCGCTGAAATAAAATCAGGCTTGCAAAGGAGTCATAAAACACGGTGTTTGAAGATTAGAGGCTGCTTGACTTCCTGGCATCCAGCAAAAATCCTCTTTGGTCCTCAATACAGAGCCAGTTTGCAGCATACAGGACAGGATGGGGCTTGTGTTCCTTGTACAGAACACCTACAGCTCTGGGAAGTGAGCCTAGATGCTTGGAGACCACGTTTTTTTCTAGTTTAATTGGTTAAAATAATGTTAATTTCCTCTTGCTGCACTCACTGGCACCTGCACACAGGTGGGTACAGTTGCCAGGTGGGCTGGGTGGTAAGTCCTACAAGCAAGCTCTGTATATTCTGTAAAATCAAAGATTTCATGGCTTAATTGATCAGAGAGACTCGCATTATTACAGATTTCTGCTGGCAGTGCTAACAAGGAAAAATAACAGCGATGTCCCAGTCATACCCCCAAAAAGGGAATTACTGCCCTGGTTTTTGAATCAGCAGAAGTAAAGAGTGGAAATGTGATTTTTTTTTTTTCAACTGTTGCTTGTTTCCATTTTTTGTATGCATGTGTCTACATATGGATGAATACTTCTCAAGAAAAATGCATCTATCTGACTGTGACTGGAGAAGATTGAAAGTATAAACACTCCCAGATTTTGCAGTAAATGTGAAAATGCCATAGGAATTAATTTATTCTGACTTGGGCTACCTCAGTCAGAATTTGCCTGATTATAATACCGCTGAGTGGATAAGTATCACAAAAGGATGTTAAATTCCATGTACTGGGTCTTAAAAACCAGAACAAAAGCATGCAGCATTATTATCAGATATGAGCAAGTGAATGGGAATGAAATAAAACCACAGTGAGCGTTTGATGTTACCGCTTTCATCCAGGGAAAAGTCATCCTGTGCATAGCGGAATTTTTCTGGACCACAGGCGATAAACACATCATCATCCCCAAAGAAATCGTGGAGACAGGTCACCTACAGAGAGAGCAAAGTCATTCATTTTATTTTTAATTGGCAACATTCTGATGTGGCTCAGCTTTCGCTGGAGCAGGAGGGGGCTCTGCCTCTCTGCTGTTCCCCCATCCCGTGTTAGCGTGCTCCTGCTTTCCCAGGGCTGGTGCTCGTCACACAGCTTCCTGGGGCCTAACAGAGCCATCACAAAACAACAAAAAACAGAGATTAAAACCCCAAAATAGGTTTATTTGTTTGTTTGTTTTGTTTTGTTTTTTTTTTTTTGCATGACTGCAAAACCCTTGGCTGCTGCTGGAGGTTTGGCATTTCCCACCCAGCTGACAGGATACAGCCGTCACCCAAGGCATGACACAGCTATTTCTAAAACAAGAACAGAGGTGCCCCCGTGCCACACTGGCAGGGCTGTGACACCAGTGCCTTTGCTGAGGGGTGTTTTGGTACCTACAGAGCCCCAAACCTCAAAGAATCACTGCGTATGAGCACAGATGTAGAGATGTGACTCCCCCTGAGCAATCCTGATGACAAATTTTAAAGCCAAAACATTTATCTGTGCTATTGGTGGAGAGACCCAAGGTATGACAGGACAGCTTTCCCACCCCAGCACCATTTAAATCCAGATTTCATGCAGGTGTTGTGCCAGCCTCTCCCTCACTGAGTGCCTTGCTCCACATTTTTGCCATCCTCAACAGGAGGAAGTTGTATCTTGCAGTACCTGGAGCTCCAAACTCTGCCTTGCATCAACAGAAACAAAGCACAAGATGTGGGAGCCCCATGGATTTAATGGGAGATCCATGGGTTTAATCAGAGAACTGATACCTGGGAGTTTGGAAATGTGAAAATGCATTCAGGGTGCTGGGAGAAAAATTTAAAATCCCGTCGGGCTGGGAGCTCCTCCCCATATTCAGCTGGCAGAGATCTGCAGTTCTCTACAGATGATGGACTTGCTTTAGCAATTCCTAACAATACCCTGATATCCCAGACCAAATATTGTGTCAGGAGCAGCAAAAATGCTCATCTGCAAACACCCCAGCGTGGAACAGCTCCAGCAGAGCCAGCCTGGGGCAGCCACACACCAGAGCATCCGGCAGAGCCCACGGTGGCTTCCTAAAATTCCACTTTTCCAGGAAACTATTCCAAGCAAGGAGGTCAGCACTGGTTTATCACGGGGGTGAGAGGCTGAGAGCGCTGCTGCTGCTGCTGCTGCTGCTGCTGCTGCTGCTGCTGCCCAGGGTTTGACCACAGCTGGGCACTGGGAGGGACTGCAGAGAGCACTGGAGATAACCATGATGGGCAACTCGCTGCAGGCAGAGCTGAGTTTCTATATCTACTGATCTCTTGGAGCTGGACTGTGAAAAGTTAATTTCAAGCTCTAATAAATCAACTCTATAGAAGGCTTTTGGCTATCTTAATAAGGCTCAGTATTTCACACTGGTTACTATAATGTAGAATTAAAGCACTGCCTGTGAGTGCCAGCACTGGTTACAATGCCAAACCTCAGTGAAAAGCCTGTTTTTCACCCTGTCGTGACTTTCAAAATGGAGCAGGCTGAAATCTGCCGTGGCTTTGATCAGAGTTAGAATTTTCTCTGCTAACTCCGGTGAATTCATGTTTCTACAGGAATTGCCTAAAATTAGATTGAAAATAGCTAACTGCATCTATAGAGAATTCTCCCAAAGAAAAGATGACATTTCAAACCAGCACTTGGTATCACAGCCCTCCCCCTGAGGATGTGTGGCACTGATTCATTTGCAAATAATTGGGTTTGGCTCAACAGACCAGTTCCCATCTGAATGCTAAGCACTACACTCGTGCCACTGGAAAGACCCGTGGGTTGCTCTGCTCCACTGTGCAGTTAAATCTGTGATCTAAAGCTGGATCAAAAGGCTTCCAAAATTTCCCAGCCTTTTGCATGAAATCAGAAAGAACCCACAGATGCTTCTGTTGTCTCCAGCTCGGAAGTCCAAGTGTGGATTTTGTCCTTGACTGCCCACAACAACCCCAAGCGAAAACAAAGTCCAGGCAATCAAGAAAATCTTCGGATGCAGGAGTCCAAACACGACGGAGAAGCCCCAGCACGTCCAAGGACAGGAACCTGAGTGCATTTCAAACAGAGATACTTGCAATTCACTTTCCTGCATCCCTGTCCCTCCAGGGAGCAGTTATTTTGTGTATTTCATAGTTATGAACAGCTGGCTGAGCACTGGAGGCTGGGATAGAATTTGATCATCTACTCACTGAACTCTAAATACTCAGGAAACAATCACTTCTGTATTTGCCTTCTTTGTTCCTTTTTTGGTTTCCTGTTGTAACTTCCACTACTAAGAGCTCACCACAACACAGTACAAAGGACAGCCAAAACCCAACCCCACTTTCCTTAAATAGTGCAAAACATTGCAAAATTCAGAAAATAACTGGGGTCCTGCACTATGGGGCCATAGCTCTGCTGTTTATGTTCACCACGTGTGTGGTATTTTCTATTTACCTTTTGTTTATTCAACTCCAGTGCTTGACCATTGCTCTGAGTCCCTGAAACACATCCCAGATGGGTTCCTGGGCACAGGAAGCAGCTGGAGTAAACTTTCTTTGGGAAAACACGGGATTTCACAGCTGGATCTGAGAGCACTAGAGCCAGCTTGTCTGAGGGGTGCATGGAAAAAAAGAAACCCACAGGATAAAGCCCTGGATGTGCTCATCCCTGAAAGACATCATGCTGGGATAACTGGTTTGAGACCTCATGAACCAGTGTGGAGTGTTTAAGGTTTGATCCTGACAGGCAAAGCCAAACCTCCACCTGCAGTAATGTTGTAGAGGCTTTTAGTGACTCCCAAATAACATAATTGGTCTTCTCCCCATTCTTCAGAAGTCTTTCTTCTGATGTTTTCTCCATTAAAACAAACAAATAATATATAGTACCAGTTTCCCCACAAGCAGCGTGGACTTTTCGAAAGAATATTTTCTGCTTTAGCTTACTCTGATCTACCACTATAATTATATCCAATAATTCACCTGGAACACCATGAAAAAAAAAAAACCCAGAAAGAAGGTTCATTTCAACAAAAAATTTACCCCAGATGATAACCTGAAAACATTTCTTTTTAAATGCTGGGGTTTTTTTTTTTGCTTTTAGTTATAAATTTATTAACACACAAGACAAAACTCAGTAGTAGCCAGATAGTGCAAGGACCAATGCTGCCCTTGAAAACGGTGATTTTGTTGGTGGCTGTTGTCATGCACCCTCAGCAATGACACCAGGAACCAGCAAACCAGAAGATTTTGTCATTCTGCAGTTTTCACTCTACAAGTATTTTTCATCTATAACAAAAATTACACTTGTGTATGTAACTACAGTAGACAAGATAAATAGCATTGATTTCCAAGCACGCCTTTGTTTAAGGGAGGATAATATTTAATTTGAAATCCAGGATTGAAAGGACAATATTGACTTGGGAAAGGATCATACTGCATGAAATGTTTGCTCTCCAATTTCTGTAGCTTAAGCAATTCCAAGGAAGGAAATCATCTCTTCACACTCCAGTCGATGAGGCACAAATTTATTTCTTACAAAGTCATTATTTCTAATAGATCTGATGGCAGCAATTTTCTTTGTGCCAAGGTCTGATCTTTAAAAACCTTCATAATATATATTATGGAAGAAATAGAAGGTTGTAGATATTAGTTTGCAATTCCTTAGGTTTCCCTTGCTAAATTAAATCCTTCTCTGCTTATATGAGAAAAAGCTTCCCTGAGAGGACAATCTAGCTGGGATTTCTGCAGTGCCAGTCCATCAGTGTCTGCTGCAGCAATTTTAATTGCAGAAAGGAAAAGCTGCAGCCTTGTGAGAGCTGCTGAGCCCCTGCTTCATTTTAATACAGCACTTGTAGAACTAAGCATTTTTCAGGATTTTGACAAAATGGAGTTTGCCTCGCACATATCCCTGGATGTGCCATCACAGTTTGCTGAAATGCCTGTGATGGCACAGACAGAAATTCCGAGTTCATCTGGAAGAACAGCAGTAAAAACACAGGATCTGCACTGTCACAGCTCGGAGTAACTGGCTGTTCCCACCTTCCTCCAGGAGGCAGCAGCTGTATGTAAAACTGTCATTTAATAATAAATGAAACAATTAGAAAGAATTAGAAAGAAAAAGTTTGAAGACTTCAGCCTCAGCCTGAGTCACCCAGCAGTGCAGAGCCTGGGGTGCTCTGAAGGCTTGGGATTACCCAGCTCCTCCTGCCCCTCTCAGTCCCTCGCTGTCACTCCAGGACAAACGTGGCCACAGCAGTGACAGAGGGTGAACAGAACTGTCCTCCTCACCCTTCAGAAAAGTGTCCTTTCCACTCAGAAAATGTTTGTATTTTTGGCTCTCTCCCTCGGTCACAATGATTTTGTAAAGCATCCTCTCTGCAATATCCCTCCCATTGAGGAATTTAGGCCGCAGAGCAGTGATAGCAGTACATGAGTAGCTTCAAAGTCCCCAAGTTTCTGCAAATCTAATGGTTATGTTCAAAGAAAACAGATCTCCATTTGCTTTCTTCAAATCATCAAAGTTCTTCAGCTTGTAGGCTTACAAAGGTCAGAAGAGGGGGAAAACTGTTTGACAGAAAAAGCCAAAAAGGGCCAAAAAGACCACAGAAGGTAATTGAATGTCATACACACGTACAGCCTGTAAGAACAGCTGAATTAAGACACCCTCTGCTTTCCTAGGCTGCTTGATAAGTGCTGTAAAGTTTAACACAGCCAATCATCAGATAAATACATTTAATGTGTTTTAGATTCCTGCTCCTGTCCTTTCTCTCCCAGCACTAAGCTGAGCAGGTCAGACCAGACAGGCACCAAGAGTTAACTGAGCTGAAAATGTCACTAAAACCTCTTTAAACTCTGCTTTAACTCACACCAGCAATCTCGGGGATTGATTTATACTCCATCAGCTGTACTCCAAGTCAGATTGGCAGCGGCCTGTTTGTTTCAGGTCTGAGGAGCCAAAGTGCTAAATCACAAAGAAAATGGTCTTTAGCATGGGCCACTTGGGTGTCTGCAATCAGCAAAGCACAGCACAGAAGCCAAACACACTCTGATTGACCCACAGAAAGATTCAGAAGCAATATGGGAATTGATGAAGCAGGCTCTTCACTACACACCCACAAAGAAAAAGATTTCAGAAGACTGAAGGGTTAAGGGAATGCAATGGAAAATAAAGATGTTGGTATTGGAATGCACAGCACTTATTACATTTTTCTTTTTAACAGTCTGAAGACTGCAAGCCCAAAGCAGACACTGAATTGATTTACATTTTATTAGATTCTGGTTTCCTGCATTTAAAAAAAAAGAGATGTTTGGATTCAATTATTTCTTTAAAGTATGCACACACCCACTCTATAGATTCCACATTTGCATTCACAGAAAGAGAATTACTTATCTGCTTTCCTGAAAAAAATACTGCTCAAAATTGAAAAGCAATAAAAAGAGGAGCAGGGAAATCACAAAAATTAACATTCCAAAGTGGACCCAGAGCACTCCTGCACGCCCAGCCTGTGCCACACAAATATTTTAATTGCACTTTGGAAAGCCCTTCTCTGAGCTGCCCAGCAGTGGGGGAAGGGGCCTCTGTCACCTGTTCTTCCATCTCTGCCCCCCTGGGCCACCAAACATCCACGTGGAGACCTGGCCAGACCACGGCCACGCTGTCCCCTCACTCCTGTGAGGCACCATGAAGGGCAGGAAAAGTCACCTCTGCCCTCTGGGTTTCCCTGTGACCTCTCAATAGAAACACGCAGAGATTTTTCCATTCCTTCATGCATTATTCAGAGATCTCAACTTTCTCTTGTATTCACAGAGACCATTCAGGCCCCACCTACACAGTTTGACTGAAACAATCAAATTCCACTCTCCTGCAGAGGTTTATTTCTTCCTTTCTCACCTACAGAAGAGAAAGTTCTGGGCCAGTCAAGATGATCAAATGTTTTCTTTGATGCCAGAAGGAATCTTTGCACCTTTTTGTTGCTGGAAAATGCAGATCCTCTTAATTAGGCTGTAAAACTCCAGCAGGTTGATGATGAATGCTTATGCCCACTTTATAAGGCAACTAAACCAGAGTAGGGACACCAGCTCCTGAGCAATATGCATTACTTCCAGGATACGCATTTGTGATGTTTATTTAAGTGGAGTAAGAAATATTGACGCATGTATGTCCACAGCAGCTTGTAAGACCTCATGCATGAAGAAATGGGGCTGCAGCACACGGTGCCTGTTTGTTTAAGTGCTGGAAATGGGGAAGTTTGAAACAGAATGGAACAAAAAGCAGGAGGGAGGGAGGACAATAGCCAAGCTACCCAGTAGGAATGTTAAAGCTGAATTTTAATATATCTGATGAATTAGTGGTGCTTCCAAACTGTGTGAAATCCAATTAGCCTCTGGGAGAAAGGTTAGTTTGTTATCCCCATTCCCTATACATATGGAAGAGACTATGAAACAGATATTCAGGCTGTTGATTCTTTTTCACCAGAAGAAAGGCTTGCTCTTGCATTCATGAGGGTTTTACGCTGAGGATGAATGTGCTGTGAAGTTTGGGGGAACAAAGAGCACAGCCATCCAAACCAATATATAAAACATTACCATTTCTCCAGTCAGAAAACCATAAAATGAGGAGTTCTGGGTGACAGATTGACTTTGAAAGGAGAGATTGCCAGCACAAATAGCCCCAGAACAGGAAGCACTTAGGAATTCAGAAAACTGAATCCTAACCAGCATCCTCTCATCATTCTTGAGAGGAAACTGTAGTTTTGGATGACAGAAGAGCAGCAGAGACTTTGGAGGTAACACAACTACTTGGCCAGGGTCAAGCAAGACTAATTGAAATACGGGTCTTGAAAGTAAGGACACAGGGAACCTGTAAAGGTGAGGCTGGGATATCCATTAATGGGATTTCCAACTCCAAAAAACTCCTAAAATCTATGGCTGTTGCTGATCCTGTTATGCACAGTTTCATAAAAGGGAAAGGCTGTTGTTCAGCTTCGTTGAATGAGGCACTGACAGGGATGAGGAGATTTTGGGAAACAGATCCTCATCCTGCTTACACCACAAACACAACACACTGTGCCAGGATGGAGTGGTTTGGGACAAAACTGATGTATTCCTGCAGTTCCATTTCCAGGGGTAAATCCAGTGTCTTTCAAACTGATGCCTGGGTAGGCTGACCTGGAAACAGAGACTGGGTAGAATAAAAGCATAAAAAAGGTATTTATTGAAAGGATCCAGCTTGGGCAGTGCAGGAACCCCTTGGGCCTACACCCAAGTCAAACCCACAAATGGGCACAAAATGGATCCCTGGTCACAAGGCCTCACATTTCCCTGGTCACAAGGCCTCACATTTTTATAAGTTTTGGTCCATCAGCAGATTGGAGTTCATTGTCCAATTCCAGCTCCAGGTGATGAAGCTCCATCCTCCTTGTTCCCTCTCTTCCTTCACGGTTGTTTCCACTCTTGGGCCAAAAATTTTTCCTTGGTCCCCAGCTGGAAAGGAATTGTTTTGTCTCCCTGCTCTGTGAAGAGAGCTCACCAACCCTTCATACAGAGCCCAGAACTACACAATAAAACAGCACAAAACATGAAAAATAAAAAAGCTAAATCCTCAGACATCAAACCCACCCCTTCTTCCTAACTGCTGCTCAGCACACAGCCATGGAAGGAGAGGGCAGCATCCCAGCACAAATAAAGCTCTGGAAAAATGGAGATTACATAAAATAGCTGTATTTGTTCCTACGTCCTCTGTGATGAAGTGTAAAGAGACATGAGAGAAAATTCTGTCTTCGGTAGTCACCCAGAGTGACAAAGGAAATTGCATGAAATATGATTTAGTTTCCCTGTAACACGTGGATGTGTTTTAGTCACTGAGGCAGCCTCTCTGAGAAATGGAGTTATTTGAGGCTGTCCCACGTCCTGCTGACATCAGTAACTTCCTTCCAAAATAAATGCTGGGGAGAAATGAGTGTCAGACTTGCTGTTTTTATCAGGGCATCAGGAGAGTTCAGGGACATTTCAGTTCAAGTCGGGCACCAGCGCTCCTTTGAAGGAGCAGAGTTTGCACTGGCCGTGTCTCTCCTGGCACAGCAGCACACTGACACACCTCATCAGAGACACCCTCATCCTCCTTGGCACTTGTGCAGACAGAATATTTTGATTAAGATTGAGTAAGTCACAAAAAACCCACAAACCCACTCTAAAAGACACAGCAGCCTGGCCTTGTTTGGCCTACGTAACCTTCTTTTCAAGAGAAAGGCAATAAAAAAAAAAAAAAACAACAAAACACAATAAATCAAGAAAGTAACAGGATAAATGCTTTCCCTCCATCTTATTTGTCACTTTGGCAAATGTTTTTGGACTCCTCTGTGCCATCCTGTGCTTCCAGCCCAGGACAGACACAGGCACAGGGGTGTGGGCCCCAATCCTTTGGGATGTGAGGGGCCTGGGGCATAGGTACAGGGTTTGTCCCTCTGGTTTTTTCATCTGTAAAATCCTACACACTTCCCCATCGAGGGAGATGCTGAGGAGTTGATATTTTTACTTCCTGCTATCAACCTTCATGGAAAAAAACACACCAGTGTGAAGTAATCAGCCTTTAAGTAACTCTTCCTAATACATCTCCAAAGCTGGGAGCGACAACTGTCCCATCCTCCAGCAGTATAAATTCATTTACAGCCCATGGATACAAGTCAGCTAAGTTCTTGAATTACATGGGAAGATGCAACTGGTCTGCATCTAATTAATACTGGCTTTGCATTTCATTTTGCTCAAAGCACCAGTGCTGTTGCTCAGTTCTTTAAATATTCTGTAAAGGCTCCTAGAGGCATTTTGACTAGTTAAATTTCAGTGTTTGCCAGGATCTTTAGCACACTGTTAATTCTGGAGATTAATGGGAATTAAAAATGGTGGCCTTTAAAAATCAAATTGTAACAGATGCTACATGAAATCTAAAGGAGAGTAACAATTGTTATCAAGCTGTTCTTCCAGCGAGCTAAATTTTCTTCCTTAATTATAATTCTGAACCTGTTCTTTGTGTTTTGGGAGATATCCTGAATTTACAGCAAATGCATATCCCCTCCCTATCAGAAGAATTTTGTTTTCACCCTAATTTCTGGTAATCTTCGAATAAAGCGCTATTAATTTTTTTTTTTTTCCTAATTAACACTTCTTTTCAACTCAACTGACAGTGAACAGAGTAGTGGAAAATTCAGCATTATGTCCTGAGCTAAACCATATTAGGGTAGAAATTAACAGTGTTAAACAGGCTGGGAGATAAAAATACTTTGTATAGCACATGTAGAGAGGCTGCTGAAACGGACGTCCCAAAGCCTTTCACATGAAAATACCTTTTTTACCTTTTTTTGCAGTGTATTTCATCCCTTTTACACCTGCAGTACCAGTGACAGGTTCTAGCTTAGTGTGCAGCAACGTTAATGGAATAATTGATGCAGGAATAGTGAAATAGATGATGTGTAAAATGGCAGGCTGCATAATCGTCTGGAGTGAGTTCAAGTATTTCTGCAGTGAAAAATTGTCCTGTTTTACACTCCCATCACGTCTCCTTGCTGCTGCGTGGCAAGCAAATTTCATTTGGAGATGATCCCAAGGTGCAATTGATTTACTGGTGGGATTCCAGAAGGCAGGAGGTTAAAACCTTCCTACCCCAACTAAACAGCACCTGGGAGAGGCATTACAGGGTTCACACTGGTTTGGGGAGTAACCACTCAAATTACAGCACGGCAATAAACACAGAGCACATCAGGGTGGATCTGTGCCACTGAGCACTGCCAGAAGAGCACCTGATTAGAGAAACAAAAATACGACTTTTTAGTATTTGACCTTTCTTTTTGCGATATAAAATACTATGTGATGGAAGAAGGGGGAATGGAAAGAACATGAGTTTTTTTTTAAATTATGATGCAATTAATTTCGCCTCCTGTGAAACATGCAAGAACCATTATATTTGCATGGCATTTCTCATCAAATCAGTTGTAGACTACTGAAGCAATCAGAAACTAATTGCTATGAGATTCCCCCACGAGATATATGATGGAAACAGGAGGTGGCCAGAGATTTACAAACCGAAGTGTCTCTGTTTCTTTGGCAGTCTCTAGGAAACAGCACATTCCACCTCTGGAATGGTGCAGAGGTGACTGCAGCAGCTCAGAGAGCAGCCTGCTGCAGATGGCTGCACACACTGACATTCCCTCTGTGCACTCTCCAGGATAATTGGGCATTGCTCTGCCTGTTTGAACCACAGACATGATGCACTGGGATTTTTAACTCCTCCGTCCGCTGCTGCCTGAATTCATCAGCTCTTCACCTGTCCTTCTCCAGCTCTTCCCCAGCCCTCACCCTGGAGACTGAGGGTCATTTCCATGATAAATGGGCCCTTTCTGCTGCTGTGGAGGACACCAGCCTGGCATCTGCCACGCTGTGCTTCCCTTCCTGCCACAGCACCCGGGCTGAGCTGGGCATTCCCCTGGCACTCTGCTGCGAGGCAATAATGAACACAGCCAGCACCTCACAGTGGTCTCCACCTTTCCAGGGGTGGATATTGTAAATTCTTTCCTTCCCTGACCCTTCCTGGGGATCCTCACCTCTGCACAAAAGAGTTTCTCATTTCTTGTCAGGTTTTGAGTCAGCTTCTGATCTCAGTTACACACCCACCAGCCCTGGGTCAAAGCATTCTGAGTCCTCTTTTGACTGTGATCAGTAACTTTGCAACTATAGTTAAACAGAAGGATGTTAAATAACCCTTTGTTAGGTTCAGCAAAGCTGACACATTAATAATATCCATTAAAGGATGCAGGTGCTTTTCTGCTTGGCTTGTCATTGTGGGAGTTTTTTGTTCGTTTCAGGGTGTAATTTTGCTGTGGTTGCCAAGAAAAAAACAAGGTTTGTTTTCTGCTCACGATGGGAATGCTGCTCATACAGAAATAGAGACTGAGGATCCAGTCATGAACAGCAATGGAAATAGAAGGGCCAAAGCCACTCTGGCACATGAGCATCTTGGTGCAAATCCACTGGAGAATTCCACAGAGCATCAATCGGGCTTTACTCCTTGATTAAACTGACAGCACTTCTGAAACTTTGTATTTTTAGTTTTTTCCCCCTCAAATGTTTTACGGCCTCCCTTTGCTGCCTTCCCCTTTCATCTCAGACCCAGATCATTTCTGACAGGTAATCCAGCAATATCATCCTCTCCCGTGGCAATCTCTCTCCCCTCAGTGGTGTGCTTTCAATTTGCTCCAGCACTCTCATAAACATCCAGCACAGACAGCCAGGGCTGAGCTTTTTTAAGAAACACCAAGTGTCTGCAATTCCAGTTGGGCTCAGGAACTGCAGAAACACAGCATTTCCAAAGCTTGGGAGAGCAGGGGTGAGTGGAGAGAGGTAACTGTAACAAAACCAGTGTTGTGCTTTCCTTGGTGTCTCGGAAGAAATCTTGTTCAGAATATATATTTCCATCAGGAATATGGTGCTGGAGTTCACTAAAATGTCACTGTGCTGAAACAACCTCCTCTTATTTCCCCCTGTGTGCCCAGGCAGTGAAACATCTGTAACCAAATAAGGCAACACACGAGCATCCTTAAAAAAGAGTCAGGGAATCATGTCCTGACAATTAACATGCTGGTGCAGTCAATTCCTGGAACATCAGCTCAGCCATGATACTCGCACACTACAGCAGCTTAACAAGCATTTTGCTTTTGCTGTCTTGAACTCAAACATGCCAAAGTAATTTTAAAAACCTGACACTCTTCTCCCTTTCTAGTCCAGGCTAAATATTTTGTTTCTTTCCTCCAGAGAATACATAATCTACACTATTGTCTTGTTTTGGTTCCAAGGCAGCCTTCTTAGACAAAAGAAAAATACTGGCTGCCTAGAAAATCAGCCTTAGATAATGAATGGTACATTGTCTTTGCAACTGCTTTTCACTTCTGTGTAACACCAAGGCAAGTATTAAATTCACTTATCCAAGCTGACTCATATTTCAGTTTTTACTGAGAACTCTGCTGTCCCTTTCCCCTGGTTCTCTGCTCTGGTCCCAGAGATGCTCCCATTGTCACTGGGTGTGTTTGATTAAGTCACAGTTTTATTCAGTTGGGTTCTGACCGTGGAAATCCCAGCTTGGGTACCCACAGCATGTCTGGGAGAGCAGAGGGAAGCTCTCCAGGTCAATGTGTGCAAACCAAACTCTCCTGCTTACTCAGTGAGGTGCTTTTTTGCACCCAGATCTCCTTCACCGGCAACAAACCCAGACTGTTTCACTATACATTTATTTAAGGACCATCAGGTGGTCACAGAGATTATATCACAATAACATACTGACTCATAAAAAATAGTGCTATTCTGGCTACTGCATGTAAAATTTAGGCCAGTGAGTGGCAGAAAAAGTTTCCAGTCTTCTCCAGAACAGACTTTTTCTTTTCTTCAGGATGCAAATGGAAATCTGGGAAGTCTTATCTTATGACCTGAGCCTTTGCCTTTGTAATCCCATTTAAGGTGCCCATTTAATCCCATTTGGACTCACCTATATTAAATTAGAAATAAAGTATCACTTTGTAAACTCTGCCACTGTGCTACAGTCATCCACTCCAACTCTGCATTAAAGGGACATCTCTGAAGAGCCCTGGGTGTTTTTATTCAGTCCTTTGCAGCTCCTCTAATGCTGATGAGGGATGTCCCAGAATCTGGGGAAATTTGAGGAATTTTGGTCTTATCCTGGTGAGCACTACACCCAGTGAGAATCAGGAGCAGGTCTGAGCCCTGGACATGAGAGCAAGGCTTGAGAGCTCTACCAGAGCTGTGTGTGGGGCAGAATTTGAACAATGCGACACAGGTATTTTGAAACAAATAATGAGACACAAACAGCAGACGTATCCCACGTTGTGGTACATGTGAAAAATATATGTGGTACACGTGAAAAATAATGCCATTCAATGTAAAGTTTCCTTCAACTAGATTTAATTTTGAAAGTGCTGGTGAGAATTTGGTTTTGTTTTGGATTTTTTTTCAGCAGATAGCATCACAGCAACACACAAGAAAAGGCATCCAGTTTGTAATTGGAATATCCATATATTCATTCTGTTGTAATTTCCCCCTCGCGGTTACAGCCCCTAATAAGATGATGTTGCTCTCTTGTTTGTGTACACAGCCCAGCCTGCTGTTTGGGGGTTAATGAATGATAGCAAGTGAAAGCATGAAAATAGTGCCAGCAATGCCCTGAGCAACCCACTTTATCAAACTCAGCAGTTTATAGGATTAGCAATGGATTCTGTGCAAATCTCTGCTATGGGTATTACGAGCCAGATTTATGCCAATTAGCAGTAACAGCGCTGATTATTTGGGAAGAACACTGACAAAGAGTTAAAAGCTCCCTCTGCTTTCAAACTGTGTTGTTGGGACATCCATTTCAAGCATTCAACTCCACTTACAAGATGATTTTTACTCATCTCCCAAGTGCTATTTGATTTCTTACATTTATTAACAGCATTGTTTCCTGAGGCAGCGAAGAAGGGCGAAGTTTCCTAAGATAAATCTTGCACTCTCAAACTTCTTTGGATTCAGTTCAGGCTGCCCTCAGGAGAGCCCCACGTGTGTTGCGTTCTGCACTCCTCTGTAGCAAATGTGACTCTGAGCACAGAGCCCACTGGGGAATTCCCCGCTGAATTCAAGAGGGATCAGGCCCAAATCCCCGTGGCAATCAAGGACCTGAGGGCACAAATTCCAGAAATGTGTTGGTAGGTGCCCCTTGAGCAGCAGCAGAGCTCAGCCTGTCTCCAGCAGAGGAGCACTGCTGATGGAACACAGCTCCTAAAACCTGCACTTCTCCTGTGGGCAGCAGGACAGCAAGTCCACATAGAGAGTTCATTGATAATCGGATCAGAAAAGGAAAACTTCGTGGAAAGTGGACTTTTCCCATCTACTCAAACCTACAAGACAGGACAAGGCTGAAAGAGGTGCCACTGTAGATAAAAGATCCCTTGGAAAGCCAAGGTTTTGGGGAGGCCATTTGTTCTGCTTCTGTACACCCAAGTTTTAATAAATTAATGAACTTCCAAGACAGCATCCTCTCATCTCTGCATTATTTGGAGCCCCAGGGGATGGGTGAGCTGGTCCCACTCTGCAGGGACAAAAATGCTTAGTTTGGTCTAATTCCACACACACACACACACGTGCCACAGATACACTAATGGGTTTTTGTTCTAAAACAGTTGATAATCTCCCAGCCAGTTGCCACAGAAGAAAAGCTGGTTAATAGAACTAGGTATTTACAACTGTGACAATTACATTGAAGCAATTTGTGTGCGGACATAATTATGTTTCTAATGAAGATTAACTTAAATTAAAGGCTTTTAATTACAATTTGCACTGCCTTTGGCTATTGTGCAGACCGTGTTCTGACACTTACGCCTCACCAGACATGAGATTTATACTTTCCTGTGTCAAAGCTGACCATAATTGTTGGCTGGATATTTGATGGCAGGTGCTGCTGACGTTGCAAAAGGGCTCAGTGCTGGAAACCACGGTGTGGAAGGATCAGAGATTGAACCTTTCAAGAGCTATTTGCTCAAACTCATCTGGCAACACCCCGTCTGCCCTTGTGATTGCAAGTTCTTCTACCTGTCTGCTCCAGAAGAAGAGGGAATTTTGCTTTTTATTTCAGTAGGAGCATGTGGAATATCTGTATCATTTCTTGGAGTCCCTTCTTCTTGACAACTATGGGAGCCCAGCTTACATATTAGATCCAAATTTGAAAAAATTAATTCCAAAGGGTCCTTAGAGGCAGCATCTTCATTATTCAGAAAATCTTGGCATGTAAACTCCACCTACCAGCATTCAAAAGGAATGAGTGATCAAAGCCAGATTACAAATTCATTAGCAATTAATCTGTTCAGGAAAACCTTCCCTGGTGCTTTGCAGAAATATGACAGGAATATGATTAATAGTAATAGTTACAATAGGATTATGGCCAAACCATAAACAGCTACTAAGAAACATAACCACAGGAGTCTTGGAGTTTCCTTCCTGAAGAGATCTTATTTGGTGGACGTGCAGTCAGAGCTCTGTG
This sequence comes from Bombycilla garrulus, assembly GCA_013400315.1. Lineage (NCBI taxonomy): Eukaryota > Metazoa > Chordata > Aves > Passeriformes > Bombycillidae > Bombycilla > Bombycilla garrulus. The sequence goes on from VXBU01006987.1 coordinate 483,195, forward strand.
TCCTTCCTCTGTAACTGGAGACCTTTACAAGCTTTAACATGACTGTGAAGAGTTGCTAAGAAGAGACCTCAGTTGCATTTCACTGCCAGAATTGCAGTGCCTCGCCTCCATTATGCCCTGTCCAACTCTAATTTCTTCAGGAAAATTGAAGATGACATAAGGCAGGGCAGAACTTAGCCCAGGGCTTCCCCTTTTGGGATTTGCCTCTTTCTTTCTCTGCAAGTGTTGGAATGGGAATGAGTTACAGAAAATATTTCATCTCTCCCTTCTTTCTGTAAAGACTGTCACAAAAACAACTCTCACTGTGGCACACGTGACATTTCACCTCCAGCCCTGTGGCCTGGAGCCTGCAGCAGCACACTGTGCTTCCCCAGGAGGCTGTGGCAGCCCCTGCCTGCCCTCCTCGTGAAGGGGAAATCAGGAGGTGCTAAACTCCCCTTTAAAGCAGAGAAGGAGTGTTTTGTGCAGTGAGAAACATGAAAAATCTCCAACAAAACTTACAGCCTGTCTGATTTGCCTCCCAGGAAAGAATCACAGAATGGTTTACGTTGGGAAAGAGCCTTAAGATCACCGAGTCCAGCCACTAACCCGGCACTGCCAAGGCCAGCATTCAGTTGAGAATAATGCTCATCCCACTTCGTATTCATTCCAATACATATTTCATCATGTTGATGCATATTTTATTGCACTTTTTGTACCAATTCCTCCAGCATTTTGCTTTTGCAATGTTGCCTAATAAGCCATGATTGCATGTAGCCCCGTGTGTTTGTGACTGGTGCGATTCCCTCCTGTCCCGAGGAGGGAATGATCTTTCCAGGCTATTTTCCCTTCCTATTGCTTTCAGTTTAGTTCTCCCTCCCTGGGTTTCTCAGCCGATGTTTTTTCCATCAGAAGAATGATCCCATTCCCAGTTCCACTCAGGCCATTCCTACAAACTTCCACCATCCAGCTTTCTAGATACAACATCCAGATAAACCAGATCTTGGAATTTTTACTTTCAGCCACAGCCATCCTGATTGGAGTAAGTTTTATTCATAGAAATACCTATTTGGTAAAATTTGGTAAAATACTAAGAAAAATGCATATTTACACAAAAGATAAAGCAGTGCTCACCATAATTTTTTTTTTTTTTTTCTGAGCTGCCATTTCTGAGTCAAGAGCCTGGCTTGTGGATGGCCATTGCAGTGCACCACACTCTGCAAAATCAGGCAATGGAAACCATGAACGTTTGTGCAGTATATTATTTCCAAGATGTTATTTGACCCACCAAAGAAGTCTCCCAGCTTTTAAGAGCTCAGCCAGAAGGATGAAGAGCACAGTCTGATGATTCAGTTCACTCCACAGCCCAAGCTAATCCTATAAAGAGCCACCTGAAAATGCAGAAAAGGTCGTGTCTGCAGAGCTTTATATGTGTGCTTATGTTTATATATTTATGTATATTTATATCCTTATGTGCAAGTACACAAAGATGATTTCACGTCTTGAAAGAACACACAATATAATATTTTACAACATCCCAGAGGAGATGAGGACATGGTTTCACCACCAGATCCTCAAGGACAAAATGTCAAAGCAGCTGTTGAAGGTCCTACATGAAATTAGTTCCTATAAGGAAATAGATTCCTGTCTACAGAAATCACTAGTGGCTTTAATGACCCATGTAGAACTTGGAGCATTTGAATAAAGCTCTGTGAATGTATCAAAATAATTTAAATCAATACACTTGCAGAGTTACGGCTTTTTCATCAAATGCCATATGTGTTTTTGCACTCAAATTTAGCACATGAATTTTAGGCTGTTTCCCTAAGAGAAATCGAATCAACAAATTTCATATGTATTTATTTCTAGCAGTACAAAATACATCCCCTTCCCAACACCCTTCAGGGCAGATTTACAGAAACTAATTAAAAACACATACACATTCATATGCATATATGTGTGTGTATATTATATATATATAAAATTACCATCTTTGTGGACACCTAACCATGTCCAGGGAAACACAAAAGTGAGGACATTTTTTCAATGTGTTTCAGGCCACTGGGAAGGCAGTGTACAAATGTGAGGTAAAGTTTCCTCCTTCAAAGTAAAGTTACCCCTGAGGTACTGGATTTGGGAAGCCCTCAGAGCACCCCCTTGCTGGTGCCTCAGCACTGGAGGTGTGAGAACCCTCACAGGAACTCATGTCCCAAAGCATCTGCAGTTTTGAAAACCCAACCAATACTCTGATGTTGTAACAGAGGAGCAGCAAAAGAAAAAAAGGAAAAAAAGTGGTTTTTTTGCAGGCTTTTTTTCCCCCCTCTTGATGTTCTCTGGCCAGAAGAGCAGAGAACAAAGCCCAGCGTGGCAGGTTCCAAAGGGCTGGATTAGAATCCAGCTCCCCAGAAGCAGATGGCCCCAGGAGTCCCCTAGGACAGGATATCACAGACACAAAGCCTGTTCCCTGAGACAAGCACAGGTTGAGATCCCTGCCATGGCTGCAGCCAGAACCTTGCCTGGGTGGGTTCAAAGTTTGCTCTTTGGCCAGGAAAGCCCAGGCACTGAACGGGCTGAATTTAGCCAACCATTCTCCTGTCTCACTGAGGGTGACATAACCCAGCTTGTACACAGCACCAAGGAGCACTGACACACAGCAAGCCCCACAGATGTACCTTGTGATGAATAAGTTTCTGAAATATTTGTTACTGTTTTTTTTGTGCCAGCTCACCCCTCCCCTTTTCTTCCCTGCAAACACTGTTTTCTAAAATAAACAACATAGGTAGGAAAATAATCTCTTAAGCAGCTGCTAAGATTCCCAAAAGGCCAGGAGAACCAGAGGCGGGCTGGAGCTGCCAAGCCGTGGCCGGCGGAGCCGGGGCCGGCGGGCTTCCGAGCGGGGCCAGCCGAAGTCCCGCAGCTGCAATGGAGCCGGGGCAGCGGCGGNTTGCTGGTGCCTCAGCACTGGAGGTGTGAGAACCCTCACAGGAACTCATGTCCCAAAGCATCTGCAGTTTTGAAAACCCAACCAATACTCTGATGTTGTAACAGAGGAGCAGCAAAAGAAAAAAAGGAAAAAAAGTGGTTTTTTTGCAGGCTTTTTTTCCCCCCTCTTGATGTTCTCTGGCCAGAAGAGCAGAGAACAAAGCCCAGCGTGGCAGGTTCCAAAGGGCTGGATTAGAATCCAGCTCCCCAGAAGCAGATGGCCCCAGGAGTCCCCTAGGACAGGATATCACAGACACAAAGCCTGTTCCCTGAGACAAGCACAGGTTGAGATCCCTGCCATGGCTGCAGCCAGAACCTTGCCTGAGTGGGTTCAAAGTTTGCTCTTTGGCCAGGAAAGCCCAGGCACTGAACGGGCTGAATTTAGCCAACCATTCTCCTGTCTCACTGAGGGTGACATAACCCAGCTTGTACACAGCACCAAGGAGCACTGACACACAGCAAGCCCCAGAAATGTACCTGACAATGCAGACTGCAGCAGTGTCACCCCTGCAGGTGACAGGCAGTGCCTCAGTGAGTGCCAGCCTGCTGAAGGGCAGGATTCCTCTCCTGCACCCAGGGGACTGCATCAGGAGGGGCAGGACACTCCCTGTGCATCCACGTGCTCCAGGAACAGGTAAGGCCATTTCTCTAACCAGCAAAGCAACTTGAAAAGCATCTTCTACTAAACAGCAAGCTTCAGTGTTTGCAAAGGATGCTCAAAAAGCACTGCTGAATCTATTTTTGCTAATTACCTTCTCCTCTCTTTCACATCATCCTGTTCTCTGTGGCAGACTAATGATAAAGAGGTTCTTCTACCAACCACATGTGGGCAAGTAATGATCCCAAACTTCAGGTCAACAGCCTGTTTGTTGCTGTCTCCCTTCACCCTGTACTCTCCATGCACACTTCCCCCACAAGAAATTCTTTGTTCATTTTGGAGCTGTGAAAAAAACCCAAGCTATTTCAGCTGCTCACACCTACAGACCCCATTTCCACCTGGAGGTCCTCCAGGGATAAGCGGAGATTAATTGTGCTCTCCCCAAAGCCCTCAGCTTGATAAATGAAATTTGCCTATGTGCTTTGTCCAGGAAGAGCAATTCTGAACAGGTATGGAGTGCACACAGTGCAGCACTTCAGCACAATGCAGTTGGGAGCTGGTTAATTGACAAGGAAAAATAGAAATGAACCTTCCAAGGACTGTAGGGAACCAGGCTACATTAGTGGGGGAAGTGAGACAGGTGTGGAAAGGATCACTGGGCAGGGGAGGAGGGGAATGCTGAAATCTCTGTGCTGTGGTACCTGCTGGGTGACCTGGAACAGCCAAGGAGGCTGAGGGTGTAAAACAAAAAGAGATCAGTGGGGAAAGGGGTCTTGGCTGCTTTTAGGACCAGTGTGACATCTCCTACCCACAAAATGAGATGTAGCACAGGCTTCATTTGTAACACACCTGAGCTGCACTGCCCTTCCTGAGGACACAGCATCACCTCCCACATCCAACACCAAGTCTCTTCATTCTCCAAACGTGCTTGATTTCCCTGGATTTTGGTCTGACTCACTCTTGAATAATTCAATCAAGCATGAGGTGCCTGAAGTATTCTCACACTTGCCTAATTGCTTGTTTTGTAGGGTGCTCTTTCCCCCCAAATTAAAAGGTGTGCTCAGCCAAAGTAATCCTGTTTTGTTGAGGCAAAAATCCATTTATGCAACTTACCAAAGTTACCACTCAGCTTTTGAGGGCTGGAAAACTTAAAGAGTGTCCTATAGTGAACTGAATCACAAGTACTTCTCAATTTCATCAATATTCCCTGAACTTCCCACTCTGAATTCCTGCAGGAGAAAGTGTCTTTCCCTATCAGTGTCCTTACACGAAAATTTTTAATCTTTCATGCCGCCTGCTGGGACCGTCTGAAAAAGGAACCCAAAATAACCACAGTAATCACAACAGTTCTAAACTTTGAACTTAAATTCATCCATTTGGCACCTGTGATTACTGAATTTGAGCCCAATTTGACACCACCCTTATTTTGACGCAGATTTGCCACAACATTTCTTTTGCCATGTGCCAGTTCAATTACAAATACTCTGTCTCCACACTGCTGCCTTCCAGATGCACTGAACTGCCCTCCTGCAGACTACAAGAAAATGACTTGGCTCCCTTTCCACTGCTTTCCTTTTATTCCATTACATCAGCCAAAAAAAAAAACAAAACAAAAAAAA
>VXBU01006987.1:488395-517098 GCA_013400315.1 Bombycilla garrulus
AAAACCCAAAGCATTCAAGCCCCATGCATTGGCAATCTGTACACTAAAATATCCATATTCTTTCTTATTCTAGGGAGAAATAGAAGGATAGAAGGCAAAAGAAATTATTACAAGATCTCCCCAGGAGGTAAATGTTGGTTCTTTCATATAACTGAATTTTATTACTGGTGTTCAAGGGCCAAATCCTCTTTGAGCCTTATTTTCAGTCCACCTATTTTATATAAATGCTGGAGTAAGATGGAGAAGAATCTGGCAAAATTCACTATAGTAGGTCAAAAAGGCACCGGATACTTGCCTCCTGCAGGTTTTGAGGGGGGTGTGACTTCCAAGATCTGGTCTCTTGGTTATAATCCATCCAGTGGCAACGCTTAGAGCAGCACTGATCCACAGACAGAGATGCCAAGCAGATGTCTCTGCTCCCTGTCCTTGTCCCCAGACAGAACGAGGGGATTTGGGGTCCCTAACCCCTGACAGAACATGTGCTTACCTGTGCCCAGGACCCTTCAGACTGAGATCTGCTCCAGCAAGCAAATGCAGGCGACCTATTTGATAAGGCTGAAATAATCATCAGACTGGATCCCTGTTATAACCAAGGAAATGAACTTTTGGATCTCATGATGCCCTCTCGAGCTCCGTAAGAAGATGATTTTTTCCAGTCTAGCACACTGCATTTAGAGCACTCCAGCATTTGGCCTTCTACAACAATTTTATTTCTCTCTGCAAGAAGGAGGCAGCACATCCCACGGGCACCCTTCCATTCACCTGTGCAGATATATGTTTTAATCCTCTGCCCACTGGGGTGTGCAGAAATGTCTCTTTCCTCACCTGCCTCCCTGCAGGGGCACATGTGGAAGCTGCTGCTGCTGACCTGCCGGCCAACCACACTAATGGGAACTGCTGCACACCTTGGCCTTGACCTGGCTGAACCAGGGCTGTCTCCAGAGCGCTGCTACCACAGCAAGGACAACAGCCCTGCACTGCTGCCCTCGTGATCTGCTCTGGCCTTGGGGACCTCACACCACCAGAGCTCTCCTCAGACCCCACTGCCAGCAGCCCCGGGCTTTGTTCAGCCATTTACACCAACATAAAGTGAGAGCAGACTGCAAAGGAGGTCAGAAAATGAGGGCTCTGTGGCCAGCTGGGTAATAAACAAGCACCTCCACTAATAGGATTAATCTCTTGCTAGATTACAAGTGTGTCAAGTTTACAAACAGTCAGACTGGGGCCGTGCCCTCAATTTGCAGCGCGTGATGCTACAGGTGGCAGCTCTGGGGCAGGCACACTGAGCCTATTGGTACACACATTTGTATGTGGAAGTTCAATATAATGCCCTCATCCTCTCCAGTCAGACATTTTCCTTTCAGCACATTAAGTGGATCCCTCCCTCAGTCCCTCTGTCCAGGTTCATTTCCCTGTCGCTTACACTGACTAATGGCCCCTTCACAGTGGAGAAGCCAAGTGCAAGCTGGAGCAGATGTCTGCTCCGTGAGTTAAAGAAAAATTTGAAAATTACCTCCACAGAAGTGGAGAAAACCTGAAATTGGGAGATTGTTCTGTGTTCTGCAGATAAACAGAGAAATTCATTAAGGATAGATTAATAAAGTCCAGTTCTGCTTACAGATTCTTGGATGAGATTTGAACCCCAGTATTCCTCGCTGCTCCAGGCTGTGTGTTCAGTACATCCCTGTAAATTAATGACCCCGAGCAGGGCCTCAGGAGGTGCTTGTCTTCCCCTCCAGTGATGCAGAAGAGGGAAAGGGGCCGTGTCCTGGGCAGCAGGAGCTTGTGGGGCTGACAGTCCAGCTCTGACCCGTGCCACTGGCACGACCAGAATGAAAACAACATAATTAGGGAAGCACCTCTGAGGAAAATATCCCTTCTAAGGCAGGCAGAAGTTATTTCTTGGAGCTGTCTAGTGTGAAATGCAGCTCCTCTGCCACAGCCTGGGCAGCTCAGCTCTTCCACGGGGCTGAGGCAATTCCTCAGACAAAGGAAGTGCCAGGAGCTCGGTTCCATCCCTGCTGGGGATGGTGTGTGAGTCCAGCTCCACAGAAATGCTGCGTGCTCAGTCCCTGGCAGCTCCACTGCCTCACCTCCCCTCTGCTGAGAGAACTCTGCTACAGGGATGCAGCTGCTTAGAAATTATCCTGAGCTGCTTGGTTTGGATAAATTAGGAGAGATTTTTCTTCCGCACATTTTGTTTTTCCTCTGCAGCTATGAAGAGGACAAACACTGAATCTCCTGCCTGGAGCTGCCTCAGATGCTGGCAGGGAGAAAATAGTGAAGGTTTTTTTTTGTCTGGTGCCTAAGTGGATAAAATGGCAGATTTGCCCTAAGAGAAAACTGGGTAATTTCTGAGACTGGCAGAACAATGCTCCTGCTAACAGTATCATGCTCAAAATCCTCTGTACACCCTTTCCAAATGCATTTTTTAACTGTTAGCACTTAAACAAGGCACAGAAGCAATACTGTTAGGAAGGACAAGGGAAAGCAATATGAACTACATTACTTTGGTTTTAAAAGCAGCTTTAGGAACAGATTATCAGCCAGTGTAAGTCAATAAATCTGCACTGTTTTTAATAGAGTGACCCAGGCTTATGTGAGTTCTTCCTCTGCAAATAGCACCTCAGACCTTCCCGCTTACAGCGTCTCAAATTCATGCTTTGGGGATATTCCATTGTCAGGAAGGATCTATTTTTCTAACAGTTCTCTTGCAAGCATATCCCCGAATGTGACAGCCAGACAACTCCCATACCAGCCCTGCTAATGGATTTCTGCAAAGTCTAGACCTGCATGCACTGTGCTTTGGGAATATGTTTGTTTTGAGTGCTACCAGAAATAGCAGCTCCAGCACTGTGCCATCAGTTACATGGGTGCTACCCACAAGTAATTCTTTCCCAGCTCTCCACTGAGAGTTCAGCATCTTGCTCCCGACTAAAAGGAAGAAAAGGGATAGAAACCTCGAGTGCCATGCCTAGTTATTACAAATACACTGTGGCACTGGGGATGTTCCCAGTCTGGGGCCGAGGTCTCCACCTGCAAAGTGTCACAGAGCTTAATCTCTCCCTAAGCTTGGCTATTTACCCTCTTACAGATATTATTTAAAATCTGAAATAAGGCTGAGGCAGCTCCAGCCATGCCCATTTCTGCATTCAACAAGACGCACTGTTTTTATGGGAGAACAAGCAGAAAGTGCTGAAACAGCACTGGGCAACAGAGAACAGGCTCTGCTTAGGCACCTTTAATACAAGAAAATGCTGATGCAGGGCATCGAGACCAGAAAATATCAGAATTGCTTTAGTCAGGCTGAAAAAAATGACATGCAATTATCAAAACCATTAAAAAAGGCTGCATTTGCAGGGGATCCACCCAGAGACTTGATTACTGCCACAGCTGCCTCTGCATTTCTCAGGGGTTCCTTAAAATCACAAACTGAGCCCAGCCAGGCTGCAGGAGGGGACAGACCTGCACACAGGTCACTAACTCGATGCTAGACATGAGAAAAACAATACAAAATAAAAGTAGCTCTTGGGGATGCTATGACCTTTGCTGTTACAGACGGGTTTATTCCAAATGGCAGAAGCATTTAAATGACTGGGTAATGGCTTCCCCTCCAAAACTGCATTTCTTGCTACATCAGACATTGTTGATTCCTAAATTATAGTTTGTCTTTAAGTAGGTTTTTTCCAGTCTTTGCTCCACAGGAGCTGGCTGGGACAGTGATATCATTCCCAAGGAAAAGCCACAAACTTTAAGTGAGCTACAGTCAAATTCAATTAAAAACAACACAAGCATTTGGAGTTTCAAAGAACAAAACTTTCTACAGCCAGCTGGCCTGGGGGGAAAAAAAGAAAAAAAATACCAACATAAAATCAAGGCTTATTTTGTGTAGCAGCAGATTTGAGTCAGTGTGCTGGCATTTTGGATGCAAATGCTGCACAGGGAGAATGGATTCTGCTGAGAAGGGGGATAAAGGCCTGACTGTTCAAGAGCCTCTTTCGTGCACTGGTGAAAAGCAAGTCCAAAATGCAGTGTGGAGTAACAACGGGGCAGACAAAGAGCAGCCCAGAGAGGCTGGGGCCACAACAAGAGAGCAGGCAGGGAGTAACAAGCTGCTGCAGTGAGGAATGAAGGAAAACAAAAGACTGGTCTGGAAAAGCTTTGGCAGTGGAAAAAACAGGACACATTTACACAGGTTTCTTCCAAACGGCCAGCAAGCCACTGCTGCTTGTAAAGCTGCGCACACAAGGAGCTGTGATCCCAGGTGAGATCCACCCTGCTCAGGGCGTGAGGAGGGAGAGCCAAGAGGCTGGGGGAGTGATGCTCCACAGCAGCACATCCAGGCGCTAAACTGGCACCCAAAATTATCCCACACCCAGGAGCACAAGAGATACAAACGTGGCCGTCCTGAGGCTGAGAAAAGGAGCCTCTGTGTGAGAGGCAATTAGCTCCCCGTTGTGAGGGGAAAGCTGTGCATCCTTACTGTGACCATCCAGGAGCAGTGCTGCTTTTCCCCTTGTCATGGGAGGCACTGGGCCATCAGACTGAGGTCATGGCCTGTGGAAGCGTTCTATAGACTTCAGTGAGCTTTGGACAAGGCTTTGCAGCTGGGCAAGAAATAAATCTCCATGCCCGAGAGATTAGTGCATATCTATTTAGAAAAAGGTGAGTCCAAGGCACTGCCCAGTCCCTGCCATGAGCTGCACTCCAGCCTTTCTAGAACTTCTCTGAGGTTACATAATAATGTAAATGACAGGTTTATTCAGAATGACACCACCTGCACCGACGGACACCTCCTCCAACCGGGCAGGGGAAGCCAAGGACTCAGGGAGCCGTTTCAAGCTGCAGGGCACAACCTGGATTGCTGCAGGGCTCAGGAGCGAATCCTGTTCCTCCCACTCCTGCAGACCCCCCTGTATTGCCCAGGGAGCATTTCCAGCTAAAGCAGAGTCAGCCAGGGGCAAAATGAAGGACTCGGTAGGTTAATGGTCTCATTTGGTGTGGCAAATCCTCTGAAATCCACTGACAATTTAGGAACATAATCCCCACTCTTTTATTAGTGACATGCTTCAGTCTTCCCTACAAACGGAGACTTGAGCTTCCCTGGCACCACAAACTTACACCCAGCGATTTCCTCAAACAGGATGGACTCGTCAAACTGCCGGGTCTTTGCCCCTGAACACAGTGAGGATTAAGGTGTGAAATTCCTGTTAGGGCAAAGGGATTAGGCTGTTGCATTTACATAAGAATTTGACACAGAGGATCAGTTCATCGGCGCTGATGCACAGCCGCTGTGAGGGGCTAATAGCTGATGTTTCACGAACAGGGAAGCTCCTCCCTCACAAATGTACTTAAATCTTTGTGCACCATGCTGCCTGGAAAGGCCAATTCCTTCCCGATCCCTTCAGTGATCGCTGTAAACCCCAAAGCATAGAGGATTGCCCTGATTATTGTCTCGATACATCCGGAGCAGCGCATCCAAAAGTAATCGGTGAGAAAAACTGCTGGATTTGGAATCAACAAAATCCATGCAAATACCACACATGCAAAAAGTAGCTGAGAAGCACCAGCTCAGGGATGAAAACTGTGCCATAAGTACCTGTATTAGAGTGACAGAATGTTTTCAGGGCAAAAAAAGAGATTATGCCTTAAGTATGTGCTTTCTAAGAATGAAATTCCACCCCGGCTGCTGTTTCTTCATTGAAAAGGTTCATGGAACAAAGCCCTGGGCAGGCATGTGGGCATAAATAAAAGGTCCAAAGCCCCCAGGTGTCCACTACAGCCCCTGCTATGACAGCTCATGAGTGTGAGGCACTAAAACTCAGAGTCCCCATTCTTACAATCAGATCACACCAACGTAACCCTTTCCCTCAGCAGCTCTGCATGCTACATTTAGCACTGAGTTAGGCAGGTATGTTTCCACTTCAGTTCATGTTCCTCAATCTCTCTTGACTTCAGCCCTGCGAGCAGAGCAGCCCAAACTCTCAAAAGGCAGTTTTACTTCTTGGTACCTCCGGGCTTTTGATCTGGGAGGAAAATGCCAGAAACACTTTCTGGTTGTGAGTATAACAGCAGATCCTTAGTGCATTCATACATCAGTTTATCCATGTTAGTGTGCATTTCATCAGTGAAGTGTAAACATTCAAGGTTTATTTGTCACACACAGCACCTTGCATAAATAAATTACCAAAAAGCTATTAACACCTGACTAGACCCAACATATTATTCATTGTTTTACCTTTCACAAAACCTGAGGAGCAGAGTTCTCTTCTGAGGCAGAGGAGGAGTCATTCATAGCTATTTCACAGATATGACCTGCACAGCACAGGATTATTAAAAAGAATGAACAGGCAGGCAGTCACACACTGGATTAAGGAACAATGATTCATAAATCCAAATCCCTGTCTCACATGTTGCTTTTATACAGAACCTGGTAAAAGCCTGCCTGAACCAGCACTGGAAATCACTCCTATTCATTTCATCCCTGCATTTCTGAAATAACAGGCCACTTCTGGCACACGCTGTCACTTCCCTGACTCGGGAAGAAAAAGGTGTGTGCTAAAGAAGCCATAAATAGTATCTGCTGGTGCTCCCTTTTCTATTATGTTGACTTTGATTCAGGTCCTCACAATTACTGGGAACAAGAGAAAGACAAATAAAATTATCCCAGCTGTTTGTGGCGGACAGCCCTGGCCTCCCAGCTGAGAGCTCTTTGTGCTGCTGAGAGCGTCACCAAGCAACGAGCCCTCGCAGCTGCCAGGCTGCAGAAAAGAAGTGAAAGCATGACTTATGGAAAGGAAGCACACGTGAAGGCTGGGACTGAATCAATCTCAGCTTTGTCTCCTGCCTAAATATGGCACCAGAGATGGCCCTCAGTGGATCTCACCCGCTGAGGGGGCAGAACCCGGATGCTTATTTTGTTTTAGAAGCCAGACCTTTGCAGATCTAAGACCAGGTATTTTGTAAGCTGTGCAGTGAAAGAAGGGGGATTCAGCCTGTTATGAAGCTGTTGAGACTTCTCTCCATCAGTCTTAGCTGGTGGTCCAAAAAAGCAGCAGAAGGTGGCCCACAGTGCAGCTGCCAGAATGACTGCATTGTCTCAGCTGTAAGTCATAGCCACGAGTAAGTTAAGTGGAGGTGAAAAAGATTGTCTGATAATTGGAACAATATGGCAAGGAAAGCAAAGCAAACAGGCAAATCCCCATGCACACAGGCAGGGAGTGAATAAACTGGGAGGAGGGGAAATGGAGGGATAAATGACCATTCAAAGCGTGCTCTCCTTGCTCCTGATTGTACAGCACTGGTTAGAGAGGGGCAATGGACATTGTTTCTGCAGAATTTAGGCAGCCTTGAGAAACCCTGGCTGGCACCTTCCCTGAGCCAGAGCATTCCCCAGCTCTCAGCAGTCTCACAAATGAGTCCTGTTTTACTTAAAAGCAGCTAAGACAGAGATGTGTGACAACTCTTCCAACCTGGACATTAAAGACGAATTGATAAACTCATTTCAGCTCCTTGTGAGTTTAAATGTGTCACAGCAGCCCTGCCTGAAAACAGCAAATTAATTGCCTTACTCGTGGTCACACAGTGCAGTTGGATTCATGCCAGGAGCGCGGAGCACCACTCCTGAGTACCTGCAGCACATTGCCACTCATCTGTGACATCAGATATTTCCTGGGGCAATTACCTTCTTCTGCTTTGGAGAGGAGGAAGGGCTTTGTGAGCCGTGCTGGGAAGAATAAAACAAGTTGGTTTTCACTCATGATGAGATCTGTAAAACAGTGTTCAGTGCACTTTTGGCCCAACTTTATTTTTCCTTGTCTGCCGTCCGTTTTACACTCCACTGAACACGTGAACTGGAAACAACCCAAACAATGAATGTCAGGATCAAACGGCATTTTCTCCAGCATCTCCTTTTTAGAAGAAGGGGCCCTCTGATGAAATGGTGTAAAATGGAGCAGTTCTGCACTGCTTGGCACTAAATCACTACCTGCTGCCAGGAGCAGTGCAGAAACTTTATGAAGAAACTCATGATATGGATGAAAACTCAAGGAAAAGCAGACATTTCACGAGCTGTTCTCCATTTTAAAACTGCAAGAAATGCCAAGACTGTAAAGATCTCTGTTGCTCTACAATGCTAAAAATAACATTTGCCAACAACTCTATCGAGTCTCTTGTACAAAATTCAGCCTTACGGCTTTCATTCTGATTGTGAAACGAACACATCATTTTGCAAACCTCCGTAACTGGGGTTGTCTAAAATGAAGGAAATCCCCAGTATCATTTACTCTCAAAATATTAAAATTCACTAGAAGCAAAAAAGATGCTTCAAATTTCAGCTGGCATTAAGAGATGTAAGTTCTTGTTTCTAATCCATTATGAAGGGCTTTCAAGTAGGCAAGAATAACGTTCTTAGATCCTAATGTTGGCTACCTAACTCGACTCTTTGATACACTTCATTTACATGTAATCCTGCAGCCTGCCAGCACTTGATAAGGTTCCTGATATTTGCACATTTGAGAAAGAGAAGTTTAGTTCATGATGGGCTAAAGCTGAGCTCCATGATGGAAGGCTGCTCAGGTTTAGGGTTTCACACAGATTTTTTGCTTGTCTGCAAACGTTTCTCAGCATTTCTCCCCAAATAATTTATCTGCCAAGTTTAAAATTCTTGACCAAGTTGAAATGGCTGCATTGGATTTTTGCTTTTTTCTGTTAGTAAAATATTTCATGAGTTCCTGTTAACACTGGGTGTTAGGGAGGAAAGTGAAGGGTGTATTTTTCTTTCCACTCCATTTATCCTGGTAGATAAAAGGAGAGCAAAAGTTACAGAAGTGGCTGAGAGAAGCTACAAATGCTGAGTTAGTGGCTCTATAGCACACGTGACTGAAGGATGCACAGTCCACATCCATCAAGGGCGAGACATTTACAAGCACTAAATTTTATGTCCCTCATGTAAAGAGCAGGGTCATTCCACGCAGTTCTGACAAACCCATTGCAAAGGTTCCACCACACACTCATAGAACAGTTTATGTTGGAGGGAACCTTTAAAGGGAATCTCATCCAACCCCCCTGCAATGAGCAGGGACACATCCACTGTCCCAGGCTGCTCCAAGCCCTGTCCAGCCTGGCCTTGGACACTTCCAGGGATTCAGGGACAGCCACAGCTGCTCTGGGAAGCCTGTGCCAGGGCCTGCCCACCCTCACTGTAAAAAACTTCTTCCCTTTATCTAATCTAAATCTATCACCTTTTAGTTTAAAACCATTATATCCTGTCCCAGGCTAAAAATCTGCCCCCAGCTTTATTATAAACCCCCTTCATTTATTTTACAGAAAGGCTGCACAATGCCATGCCATGCAGTGTGATGTGTCACCCAGCTGCAGAAATTCAGGATATTCCCCATCTGCAGAGCTACAGCTGGAGCTTCTCTCAACATCTTTGCATAACTGGAAACTTTGAGTTTGAAAAAAAAAAAAAGAAGTGAACCTGGCAGCCAAGTCACCACCAGCCACAGTCAAACTCCCAGGTTCAAAGCTGCAGGCACAAAAATACAGCGAGGCTGGGCAGCAGGGGGGGATTCAGCACTCCAGACAAAACAGGCTCTGGCCATTTGTAACCCCCTCAGTGTCTCACCAAGGCTCCAGCTCCAAAACTCTGCATGAACACAAATTCCCAAGCACCTGCAGCAGTCAACCCAGCCCTCCTGGATGCTTCAGAGGATGGAGCACAGCCCAGCCACTGGAGCAGCTCTTTATTCCCTTCCACACTCCGAGACACATCTGAGAATGTGGAGAGGTGAAGTGGAAAGATAAATGGAATACAGCAATATTTTAAAGAGCTGCTCTTTTCTCTGTGAATTTTCAATGGATACCATATGCTTTAGCATGCTGTTCTGATTCTCTGCTAAGATATTATTTACTAGCCTGCCTCAGCAAGGCAGCCCTCTCTCCAGAATAGTTATTTTTAGTTTAAAAAGACAAATATGAGAGTAATTTCTACCAGTGCTACTTTGAACTTAAAATCATCCATTACACTGCCTGTTCATCTCTCTCCCAACTTTTTTAGTACCACAGTCTTTTCATCATCTTCACCAAGTGCTTCCACCTCCAGATTTCTCAAGAAGATAGTAAACACCACTTCTTTCTTGTTTATTTTTTTTTTTATTCTGATAAGAAGTTATTTCTACCCTGGTTTCTTCTTCTAAACCTGTTTCAAATCTGTGATAACATTTTCACTTCTTATCACCACCTCAGATTCTTGAAGGAGCCTTTCTTTCCTCCAGGATTTTGAAGTCCAAATATTTATTGGCTCTCCCCCACCCACGGTTTTATTATTTTATACTAATAGATCAACAAGGTGAAAGGAGTTTTTGCATGTTATAGCACGTTTTTTTCACAATTTTATCTTCCACTTGATTTATCTAGCACACAGGCTGAGTTTCCTGGTGTATTTTTGCTGCCAGACACACAGAGGAAAGCAGGTACCATCAGTCCCACTCTTTCTGCACTATTTTGGGCATGAGGGACTGAGGAAGGGCACAAGAGATGGTGTCAAGAGTGCAGGAGCACAGCAATAACCTGAGGAAACGCTGCTCTCACAGAAGAGTGCACACACCAGGAGATGCTTTCCTAAACCCATTTCTGTTCGCTGTTCAGGGAACCTGAATAATGACAGAAAAAAAAATCACCTGCAGCCATAAACTCATAAACTGTTCTGCCAGCAGGCCAGGGAGGGGATTCAGGTGGGGGCTTGGATTGCTCTGCCACAGCCAGGGATTGGTGCCCACAGGCAGGGTTTGGTGCCCACAGCCCGGTTTGGTGCCCACGGCGAGGGATTGGTGCCCACAGCCAGGGTTTGGTGCCCACAGGCAGAGATTGGTGCCCACAGGCAGGGTTTGGTGCCCACAGGCCGGTTTGGTGCCCACAGCCCGGTTTGGTGCCCACAGGAGCCGAGCTGTGGCTCCTGCAGCCGCAGGGGATGCAGCAGCAGAGGAGCAGCAGGAGCAGATGGTGAGGGCAGGGCAGTGAGGAAGGAGCCCCAGCCCTGCTCTCCCCTGCTGCCCTGCAGGCTCAGGGGCTGCATAATTATTCCTGTGGAGCCAATAAAAGCTCCTTGAGCTCATTGTCCTCCAGATAACAGAGCTCAGACCTGGAGGACTGGCAGGACTGACCTCTCATGCCAGTTCTGACTGCAGCAAAATCCCCTGGAAAAATCCTGCTAATGAATGGGGCATATTATCTCATCTTCCCCATGGTGGGTTTTGATTCATAACTAAATCCCCCATTTGGGGAAGAAAAAAATGAGAAAAAGAAAAAAGAAAGAGTAAAAGGTAGGATAAATCTTACACCCACTCTAGCTGAAAAATCCTTGTTCTGAGGTATTTTCCAAGATAAAAAAATACAAAAGCACCATGAGCTAATACACATTAATTTCCTACTTATTTTTTTTTTAATTGGTAATAACACTGAGATTTGCATTTATGTCGAAGAATAATGTAAAAGTAAGCAAACATTTTCAAAGTGCAGTTGAAGACCGCAGTGAGATGCCTTTGGTTTTGGTTTATTAGGGTTAGGGAACAAAAAAAAAACAATAACATGGCTTGAGGATATCAGAGCACAATAGTCCCTGGGATTCTTTAACTACAGGAAGAGTTAAGATTGCTTAGACAGCAAACTGAGCTGCAGAGCTGCGTTGTACAACACTTAGTAAAATGTATTTATACAGATAAAAACGTGTTTACTCACACACACAGTGCCTGCAGGGAACCAGGGAACCAGAACTGGGTTTAATAGCATAGATTATTATTATATATCCACTCCATCTCATCCAGCAAGGCCTGGCTGCACAGGCACAGGGGACAGGGTGTGCCTGTGGCTCGCAGCACTGAATGGTTGTTAGCCCTGCTGATTCCTCCCTATTCAGCCTGAGCAAATCTCCAGGAGCAGGCCTGCAGTTCCAGCTCTATTTTAATCGATTTTCTGCAGCCTGAGGAGCACTGGGACAGCCCTGAGCTCTCACAGCTCCTCTCTGCACCTCCCCACATGTGCAGGCCTACCTTAGCCAGCTCGGAAAAGCTCCAGGGATTGCATCCAACTTTTTTTTTTTTCTCCTCAGCTCTTTTAGACACGCTGTTATGACACATGTCTGCGTGTCTTTTGTTACTCCTGGCGCAGCTGAGGGTGGATGGAGGCTGCATCCTCTGCACATGAGCAAGGCTCTCACTCCTTCCCTCACTGACCCATAAAAACACCTTTGTTGTTGCTGGCACCGTGGCCAAAAGACAGGGTGAGGAGGGTTTTGCTCACTCTCACAGGGCCCTCTGCAGCACAGATTAATCTCCTTAACATTTAAGCTCCATCAAGACACAGGTGCTACACACAGAAAGGAATCATCCCTGGTTCAGCCCATGTGCACTTTCAAGGCAAGAAAGAAGGAGATGCTGCTGTGCTGGCTGACTGCTCCATCCCACCATTTCTCAGCAGCCTCTGTCACCTGGTTGTTTGCCTTTATTCACACCTAGAGCAGGCTCTTCCTAGAGAAAAGTGTGAACTGTGTCATAACTTACCTGCCACTGAGTGAAAACAGCTTTTTGGTTGAAGGCCAGTAAGAGCTGAGAAGGGGAAAGAAGAAGTGGTTTCAGGCAGTCAAGAAAAAGAGGTGAATTGCAGCAAGATGTGGAACGTGGCACCAACCACCATGAGATTCCCAAGGTGTCCCCCCGAGGGAATTCAGGGACTATTTGTTCAATCTTTGAGCTACTGCAGGTAAGGAGGGGTGAGAAAAATAGTGTGTGATGCCACTCACAGCCTAACACTAAGGAGCCTGGCACACCAGAAAAAGCAAGACATTTCCCCATTATAAACACGGGAAAGTCACATATTTGATTATTCCAGGTGATCAAAATAAGACATTTACAGGAATCCACACCCTCGCTCATATTTTAAGTGTAACCTTCTCCCTCTCAGAGCAGGAGGGACTCACATTCACACTGGTGGGATTGCTGCTGAAGCATCAAAAAGGAACCAGAAACTTAAGTTTCCTATAATGACACAAACTCACAACGGGGAAAAAAACAACAAGGCTTTCTTGGCCTGTCCACAGCTCCAGATATTCAGCCTTATTTCCCTCGCTCATTTTCAGCCCATTTATTCCCAGATAAACCCTCTGGCACTACAGTGAATAATCCTCTTCTCTCTTGGGATTCGGAGTGAAAAGGGAACGTGTCACTGTGTGTGACAGAGAGAACTGCTAAAATAAAGATGCTACTGAGGATCGAATTTTTAGCATACGTCTCTTTCGGGGTGTGAATAGCACCAGGATGCAGTACCAGGGGCCAAGCACTCCTGGGTCACCAGGTCAGCTCTGACTGCATCTTTCAATAATTTTGACAGCCTGCCATCTGTGACATGAGGAGCAGGTGTTCATGTGGAGCGTGGTCAGTTCTAAAATCAACCATTTCCAGCAAACAGCAGCTCCTGAGCCTGCTGGAGGACTGGGAGCCTCGCTGCCTTGAGAGGAAAATGGATTTACCGGAGATTTTTACCACAGCCAGGACCTGTGTAACAGCAATGTGCTAATGAGAACACAGCACCAAAGCCCTGTGGATGACAGGCAGGAGGATGACACCTCCTCCAGAACCTGAGAGTGAGGCAAAACAATGGCAAAACAGCCAGCAAAGTCTGCAAGATGATGCTGTCCTCCACTGGCTGCCCTTGCTCTACACACAGAATTATAGAATGGTTTGGGTTGAAAGGGACCTTAAAGCTCATTTAGTGTCATCTGGAGACACTGCCAGTGATGGGGCAGCCTCAGCTTCTCTGTGCATCCTGTGCCAGGGCCTCACCTCCCTCACAGGGAAGAAATTTTTCCCAATATCTAATTTAAATCTGCCCTCTGACAGTTTAAATCAATTTTTCCCTGTTTCCATCACTCTTGAGGAGTGGCTGGAGACCACAGCAGTGGTAACCAGGTCAGTACAATGCTCACAGGAGAACAGGATGGAGAGTTCAGCTGCTGAGATCAGCTGTGGCTGCTTTAAGAAGCGCAGGAATTAGGATTCACAGAGCTCCAGACAGGCCCCTCTTCACCCAGATTCTGTGACCCACAGACCCAAGGAAACAGAAATTAATAAGTACAGGGTTTCTAAACAACATCTCAGAAAGTCTTCTGAATATTTTATCATAAGTACTTAGATACACACTCACGGAAGCTCGGCTTATTCATTCTAGTGAGTGCTAAAATCCTTGTGGGATACCTGTGGACTAATTGGTTTTGTCTGTGTCAGTGTCTAGTCACTGCATGAATCAGGCAGTGCTGCACCTCCAGCTTGCCCTGAGACTCCCTGAAGAAGGAGAACTAGGCTGTGTTGTCTGGCTCTGTAAGTGACTTGGGTTCAGAAGTTCTCCAGTCCATACATTATTACTAATCCTCCTCGCATGACACTCGGCTGCTGCAGAGCAGTAATCTCACGCAAGCACCCTAAGCCAGAGCATTTGCAGCAGCCCTGGGGAGGAGGGAGGCTGGAAGTTAATCCCCACCCTGAGTGCTGTGGGCAGGGATCCTGCCTGCTCAATCCCCCTGCCCATCCAGACCTGTCCTCCTGCTGTCAAAACAGGAGATTTATGCGGGGCCTGGCAAGCCTCAGCAGAGAGAGGAGGCTGCGAGAGGAGAGGGCTGAGAAACAGATGCAAACCAGATCCAGGTTTGTGGTTCCAGCTTTGTGCAGCAGGGAGGGAAGGTGGGACTCGCTGCTGCCCTTGGCACTGGCTGCTGCAGGAGCTTTAGCAGAAGGTGGGATGCAGAACAGCTTGCACCCCTCTCCTGCTCTTCCCTCTGATTTCCTTGGAGGCTGAATTCCAGCTTCACACGAGTGCACGGAACTGCTCCTTCTGGGGTCATTCAATGCAGTGTTCAGTATCCCAAAGGGCAGCCAACAAGTTGGAAGGACGAGTTTTTCTGACATCCTTCCCCTCAACATGAGCAATAACACAAAGCAATTTGCTCACTTTGTAACCTTGAACCTGGTGCCTCAGGGTGTGAGTTAACTCCTGCCAGGGCTCTGCAGGGAACAGGTTCCCTCTGATCTTCCAGCAGCGCAGATATTACTTGGTACAGTCACACAGGTGTCACCTTCCTCCTGAGCACCAATTACAGGTTACAGCTGTTGGAGGCAGTTTTATATTTTGGTACAAACCTTCTTCCATGTCTCATTGATACAATTTCATTAATACAATCAATAGATCCACATTATCCTGGAGGAGTTTGGTCCACTGCTGTTATCAACACCTGAGTGATTAATATTTTACTACTTTTTTTCCAAACCACAGAATCACTAGGTTGGAAGAGACCTTCAAGATCATCGAGTCCAACCTGAATTAAACCCTGGCACCCAGTGCCACATCCAGTCTTTTGTTAAACACATCCAGGGGTGGTGACTCCACCACCTCCCTGGGCAGACTATTCCAGTACTTTATTACTTTTTCCATAATAAACTTCTTCCTAATATCCAACCTGCATTTCCCTTGGCAAAATACCAGCTTAAAATCAGTGCAGCAACTCCAAAGTTTGGTTTCTCTGGTGCAACTTGTAGGGATGCCTTAGTGCAGTATTTAGGAGATGCTTTATCAACTAATTTATCGACTTTGATCACAAAGTCCCAACCTTAAACTTGCTGTAAGCTTTGTCACCCTGCTTCTCCCTCTGTGGCTGCTGCCCTTCCTGAGTGCAGGAAATCTGAATTGAAACGGCAACTCCTTGCCCGGCCAGGAGAGGTGGGCTGGCCCCGGGGCATTGGCATCAGCTCTGCAAACAGAGAATGAACTCCCCTCATCACCTGCCACTTGATATCCTTATCAAAGCTACGGCTGCTAGAGGGGACCATTTTATTAAGACTGGAAATTCTTTTGGGAGAGCAGTCACAAGACCCCTGACATATGGAAATGGATGGAATTTCATCTGATGAGACAGCTAACACTCAGATGGAGCAGCAGCAGCACTGTCTGGGCAAGGAACAGCCAATGAGCAGAGCATGGGCGACTTCTCCCCGTGTTTGAAGATTTCAAAGGCCACAGGAGATCACTGCACGTTATCGTGGCTAAAAACCACAATCTGTTCCCGGCATGTTGACCAGAATATCTCTATTTATGTGCAACTGAAGCATACAAGCTCTCCTTGCTCTGAGCGGCACCTCTTCTGCTTATTTTTGGTGATGATAATAGTTGGGTCACGCAATGGGGTGTTTAGTTAATTAAGGCATGGCAATAAAACATGGAGAAAAAAGAAGTAAAAGAAGAAATTCCACACCATAAAAAAAAATCTTAATGCTAAAGTACAACTGAATATGTCTGATGAATTTCTGTTTAAGCCAGAGTACCACTCAGACAATGACCAAAAAAAAAAAGGGACGGATTTTTGCCACTGCATCTCTTCAGACACTTGGCTGCACAACTCACTGACCTTGGAACGAAATACAGGGCAGGAAAAGAGAAGTTCAGTGTGCACAGAAGACATCAGCTTTCACAGGTTCCCCAAAAGCAGGAAGGAATGCAGGCAGACCCCACCTGCAAGGCAAGGTGCTGACAGCAGCTGCACTGGGCCGCCAGTGCTGGAGCAGCCTCCTCCTCCCCAGGGAGCAGCGAGGAAGAGCTCAGGCATGAGCAGAATAGTGAATCCACACAACCTTTGCAAAGGCTCAGCCTACTGCATTCAAAATATCCAAATGGCACCTCATCCACGGTCTCAAATTCTGCTTTCTAATTTGGTTTGTTAACGATGTGAGGCGGGAGCTGTCATCGTGTGTCTGTAGAGCAGCCAGGGCTCCCAGGAATCCAGACTCGTTTGGGACATTGGGAAGAACTGAGAGTTTAAAAAAGGAGGAAGAATCTACCAAAATAACTGTTTTCCAGCATGATCCACAGGCCTGACCAAATTAAACCCTGAATAGGTGTATTTTAATTGTGTGTATGGCACATCTCAACACTACAGCAGCTGTACTCGTGGAACCAAGTACTGAATTTGGCCCATTACAGCATTTGTTTAATGCACTGCACTCTTTGACCCTCACCATTTCCTGTACAGCCATGGAAGTTCCAAAGTTAAATCTCTGTTGGGATCCCCTGTCACGACTCATTTTTGGTCAACTATTTGACAAACCTTCTGAGCTCAGGGGTGTGCATCAAGAGGTGATGATTTGCTCCAGGGAGGGAAGGAGCTTGAGTACATTAGAAATATGTGCAAGTTAAATAAACTACTTAAATACAAGATGCTAATTTAGCAGCTTCAAGGGCCATATTTCTCCAGCCAACCCAAGACATAAAAAGACACAATTTCATTAAAATAACCTAACCCCACTGTTGTTTCAAGCGCTATATTTATTCAAAGACAGCCCACCAGCTCTCAATTAGCTGCTTTCTCACTCCAACTGCAGCAGGTCTGTAGTGCACAGAAATGTAATTATTCACACACCACCCTGTCATTGCCACCACTGTCTGTACTTCTAAAGCATCTTGATTACTCCACTGATGAGCACTATGGAAATGCCTATAAATAAAATAATCATCTCCCCTCATTAAGTTCCAGCTCGCGGACTGAGGAAGGATGATTTCCCTTTGTACGTTCCTTTTGTAAATTTTATCATTTCACAACAGAGGGAGCAACGTGCCTCTGATGGCACTCAAAGAGACAGACTGTCAGGATTCTTGTCAGTATTTCAGCTTTGAGCAGCTTGCATTTCTGCATGAATATTTCCTCCTGAAAATAAAGCGCTGTTTGTCAGAACCACGCACGCAGCAATCTCTTCCTAATGTCAGCATCAGACATGCAAAACCCCCTAATGTCATGTCAGGAGGTCAGATTTTATGGAGCAGTATGTCATGGAAACCCTAACAGCCAGCATAAGCTTCTAGCTCTCACTTCCACGCTAAGAACACACATCTGTAACAAAAAACAAGCATTGAAGGAAACCTTCTACTAAAAACAAAGCCTTGGTGAACCAGGTTTGCTCGTCAGGAAGCTTCAACAGCAATTGGTGCTGCAAACAAATATCAGTCATCCCATTACTGCCAAATCACAGTCTCGTTGTTCTCAATAACTGCATTACTGGGTGTACATTTGCACACACACTGGAACTCCCTGCAGCGTCTCCAACATGCAATCAAAGGTCTCATTTCATAAAATGGTGAATTACAAAGCCAGAGAAACAAGTTAAATGTCATATCAGGGCTGATCCTGTCTTGCTCTGCAGCCAGAGGTGGAAGGGAATCACCCCTTGCTCCTGTGAACAGCTGAAAGGGGGAGAAGAGAGCGCTGTGATGGAAGCTCTTGGAGCACCCCTATTTCTGCACTTCCAAAGCAACATCTCACCTCCAAACTGCCAGCAGCTCTCAAAGGACTGAGGCCACTCACAGGTTCACATTAAGATCCTCCTTCCCAGCTGGGAGAGCAACAGGACTGTGTGTCAGCACGAGCAGGGAGCTGCTCTCAGGCCAGATGCAATTCTGAAACCCTCTGCAAAGCTGCTGTGACCCCAAGGCACAATCCCGTGCCCAGATGGGATCACCTCAGGGAGCACAGATCATTTGCCTCTCTCCTTCCTCCTTCCCTGGTCTCTCCCAAGGTTTCCAGAGCATCATTCCTGGTACCACTGCTCATTTCCAGCAGGTTCCTGTGTCTATGGACAGTGCAGCTGGACAGTCACCCTCTCATGCTCAAACTGTGCATCTGAGGAAGGAAAAGGGCTGTGCTGAGACAAATGGAAAGGAAAGCTTTGGCAGACAAATGGGATTTTCTGTGTATCTGAAGCTGGAACCACACAGTAGCTAATGTGCAGGACACATGATGGGACAAAGCAAGAATCACAGAATGGTTTGGGTTGGAAGGGACCTTAAAGATTATTTCATTCCAGCCCCTTGCCATGGGCAGGGACACCAGACTAACAGCCATGCTGCTCTCAGCTCCCGGACACTACACTGCACTCCTGGACTGTGCAGGGCATCACAGGAACCTGTATTTGGGATGAACACTTTTATTCATAAAATCTGCATTTTCTTGGACAGAGACAGTACTTGAATAATTTTCTCCAGAGGGAGGACAGAGTTAATTTAAAGCAAAACCATCAATCCTTAGAATAGCCAGCATCCAAACCCCCACAAGAGCCGTGCTGCCTCACTCCAGAATCTGGAGCAGGAAAAACAGGGACAAAAATAAGACAGTTCCTCAATTACAATAAACAGAAATATTAAATCAAGCTCAGAATTGTCCTTGAAGAATCTAGCTCTTCCCAGCTCTAAAAATGATCCCCCACATTCATTCCTTTCAGGCTTTTCATAGATACAGCAATATGAAATGGCTCATTGCTGTGTAGCTGCTAACAAGGGACAGATGTTTCCTACAGTTCCAGCAACATGCAGACATGAAGCACATTTTGATGATCTGCTATATATTTCTGACTCTTTCTGCACGTTACCTCCTCGTGCATTTAGTGAAGGAAATGCTCCACAACTCCACTTTCCCCGCTCACTCTGGAGCGGGCCAGAAGAGCATGCTTGGATCAATCACTTTATCCTAGTGGCAGAGGGCAAAGGAAGTCAAGCACCACGTTTTCACTGAGTGAAGCCAAAGCTGGAGAGTTCTTCCAGTTGCCCAGAGCCAGATCAGCTGGTGGCTGTGAGCCCAACTGCCCTTGATATTTATTTAGCTGGCCAAGAAGACACGCACCGCACGCCGGCGTGCAGGGCGAGCATCTGTTCCACCCAGACCCACGGCCACATTCTTTACTTGGTATTAATATCAGGGAAAATTTAGTAACCTAACCACCGGCATGAGAAGCCACACTTCTAAGGGAACAGATGGCAGCAATCATCTCAGCTTCAAGAATTGCTCTGAGTCAGCAAAGCCGCACGACGAGAGGGAGAAAAAGACGTAACATCTGTAAAGCCTCCTACCTGCTTCCCATCCAAGGTGTAGAGCTTTTTGACCACCCCTGTCTCCAGTTTGATGGCCTCAGTGATGTCAGTGAGGACCTGCTCGAAGGAGTGGGCGGTCTTCTTGTTGAGGAGCACGCGCACGGCCTTGCGGGGCTTCACGCCGCTGCGGATGATGGTCACCAGCTTGGGCCGCACGAAATCCTTGTTCTCCTTGGCCTGGGCGCTGTTGCTGCTGGCCAGGGACTGAGGTGCTTTCTGGTTGGCAGAGGTCTTCACGTTGACAGACCAGTTGGGGTTGACGTTCTTGGTGTACTCCACCTTCTTGAAGAAGTTGTCGGACGAGCAGACGTAACTCTCCCCTGGAGGAAGAAACGAGATTCTACAGTGACCACCAGCCCTGGGCTCTTCCCCCACGAATCACGCAAGCCATTAATAATTGTTTCCATTAGCGCTCCCATGACAGCTTGTTCTTAAAACACACTGCCTTGTTTTCATGTTATATTTATGGTTATTTAAAATATTGCTGGTATTTCCACAAAGTAAGTGAGTCAGCCATCAGCAAATACACACAATCACATGAACTGGGGGTAAAAGAGACTGAGTTAAAAGGTATTTAAGTACTTGAAGATGCAGCTAAGCTTTCCAAGAGCTTCAGAACACCAAATTCATCTGACCACCTTGATTATTTATAAATTTGTCCGTTTCCCCTTTATCTTTACAACCTAGGTACTGCTCCAGCATGCCATTCCCTGCCAAGAGGACATCCACATTTATCCACAAAGAGCCTTCTGCATCATGCCTGAAAAATAACCAAAATCTCATCCTGAACAGCCTCCACTAAAAGTAGCCTTGATAAATCTAGCAGGCATAACAAATATGCACTCTTAGAGCATCAGTGGTTTATTAGGGAACAGACCTAGTGGCAGCTGAGATTAAACACTGCACCAAATACCACTTCTTGATTTACATGGCTGGTACCAACCAAAAATACATTAAGTCCAAATTTAGACATGGCAGAGAAGAGTTACACGGTCTTTTTAGTAATTCAAAAAAAGCCTTTCCCCATCCCTCCCAAAATTAGTTTCAGGCTTTGTCTGTAATTTACAGGATCCTCTCTATCTAAGGTTTTAAAAGCACCTTAAAGGATTTGTAGGAGCTTCTTTTGGGCCTGCAAATCTGATGGATGCTGGAAGAGTTATTACTAGAATGAGACTGTAAACCAGTATCCCTAAGGGAATGTAGCTGTCTGGTCTGAAATGACTCAGGCTGCACCAAAAAAAAGTCACTCACTGCTGGAGGAAGAAGCTTTTGTCTCGCCATTAGATAAAATTTTAATAGGAACTGAAGGCATGACATGGGTACCTGCAGGATTTTAGAGTCTCTTCTGGTGTTTTCTTTGTCTGAACTTACAGCATTAAGTTTTTCATGTACTATGATACGTTTGAAATCAAAATACAGATTTAACTATTTTGAAAAACAATTTTAAAAAAATATTCCTTCTTTACAAAAAAAAAAAAACAGATTGGCTGCATTTCCTTGTCAGTCCCTGCAAACTCCAAGGCTCAGACATCTTTGAAAAGCCTATCCCACAGCCAAGTCTGGCTTCCCATCCAGGCATCTCTAGGACAGGATTTGACATCCAGTTGGCAAAACATGGATTTCCAAACATCCCACTGATTTTCACATGGCCCAGGCACGTAACGTGCCCAGGATAAACTCATACTGGAACTCCTTCTGCTGACTAAACTGCACCTCTGATGGAGGCACCAGAACCCATGGTGAGACCACAACAGGTACATAATAAACAGATTTTAGCAGGCTTATAACAGCACTCTGTTATTTCTGTCCCTATTGCTGATCAGGGTGTGCCATCACAAGCAGCCACAGAAAAGATTCTAACTTATTTTAACCCCACCTTTGTACCCAGTTTGCCACTCGTGGTGTTTACATCACCAACTGCAGCTCTTCTCCATCAGTTGGATAAAAATGACTTGATCAAAATCCTTGATCAACAGGAAGCAGATATTCTATTTCCCCTTCTAAAGATGAAATACAAATACAGAAGAGAGAAGAGAGCTGACAAGGTTCATGATGAACACTCACTTGGGCATTTTGTCACCTGCTGTACCCCAAACTAACAATAATCCCACCAGCGCGTTCTGGTGGTTTGAACAAACAGTAAAAATTTCTATTTGCTGACAGCAACACCCCTCAATAAACCAACCATGCAGCCCTGCCCATAGCTGGAGCTCCTTAATCCCCTACATTTTGTGAATCTGACTCAATAGAAACTCAGATATCCCCTCCAGAGTACCACGCATTATACAAAATTCCCTCTGGGGATATCGTTTTCCAGAAGCTTTGAATACTTCCAATCTTTCTGATTAATAAGTGATAAGTTGTGGTTTATTCATCTGCTTCAGCCAAGCAACACCTGGTGCAGAGCAGGTCCGGGCTTCTCTCCAGTCCCACGACTGAGAGAAGGAGTCTGGAGTGCTCCCAGGGAATTAACCCTGCTAAGATCCTGAGCCCTCCCCAGCCCATAATCCCCGGGCAGCAGAGCCCTCCTGAGTGTGCTCAGCAGAACTGTGCCTCAGCCCCTGAGAAAAGGGATTTCTCTGTTTAAACGCAGCACTAAGAAGAAGTGACTTCAATGCTACTGTCAGCCCTGCCCCAGCTTCCCTGTGCCAGCTCCTGAGCTCACCTGCACCTCTGCTTCCCCACAGGAAAAACAGAAGCAGACAATCAGCCACTGAAGCGTGGCAAGGCTTGACTTTCATCTGCATTTGACCTTCATCTGTATTATTTTCACAGTGAAAGAAAGTACACATTTGCACTGTGTTCTGCAGACAGGTGAGGTGCCGGGGTATATTTTCTATTAACAAGTTACATATTTTAAAATAAGCTGAAGAGATTCTTGGTCTGTCTGGTACAGTACCATTACTCTTAGTTCCAGCTGGGTCCTTTTGAACTCCTCACTGCACACCACAGCTGTTTGTGTATTTACACCAAAGGCAACAGTGGCACGAAGGCAAAACTCTTGCAGGTTTGTTCCACAGATGTGATCCTAGGCAGTTGTGCAGATCCACACGCTGGCCTCCCAAGCTGTGCTCACACTCACAAGTGGAAAATGGAACCTGCCCTTTCTCCTTTTGTCTCATTTAACACAAACCCCAGCAAATAAAATCCATACTTTACTCGATTCTAAAACTGGAGGGAAATTTCCTTGGAGTGACGCTCCAAAAGAGCAGTTCAGAGCAGCAGCTCTTCTCAGCATCATTTCTGCACTCACAGCAGCACAGCTCCAGGCAAGAGGAGCTTTTCTTTCCTTCCTCCCTGACCTAAGGATGTGACCTGAAGCTTTAAACTTCATTTAAAAACCACTTCAGCTAATGTTTTCCCTAACTCAGTTTATGACCCTCAAAGAGCAGCAAAATCATCATTCAGGTTCCTCAGTGAGACACATGCATTTGCCAGCCAGGAGCAGGAATTTCCACAGTGAATTTCACTTCCCAGAGTGGAGTTTTACCCAAACCTTACCATGGTGGTAGCAGGATTGAGCATGCACGGGCTGAAGACCTGTGAACTTTCCAGCCTTTAACTGCACAGTGTGGCCAGGAGATCATAAAAAAGAGAAATCTTACAGAGAACAGAGCTACCACAGAGGGAGGAGCGGGTTCTCTGCGGGTTTCTCTGCCACATCTGTCTGTGCTAAGCCTATAATGGGAAGTCAAGGTGTACAACCGTGCCAGCCACAGAAAAATGACTGACAGACACAGCGTGACAGCTGAAGATGTGCTCAGCACAACAGAAGGAATGGGAAGTGGATGTGAGATCTTGTCACGAGCAAAAACAACAACTCCGAGAAGAATAAGCACAAAAATCTGTGCACAAATATTTTCAGGAGCACAAATCTCGAGCCAGCAAGCAGCTGTGCACACGTGCAGACATCCCACTGCAAGCCATGAGAAGGTACAATGGACAGGCACGTCGTGAATTCCAAACAAACCCCAAAGAGACACACTGGTGCACTAGGGGTGGGGAGCATCATCCTGACAAAACCCCGTATAAAAAACGGCCAGGGTTTGTTCAGTGCAGGGCCAGCTCCGAGCACGATGTCCTTTTTATCCTGCAGAGCCAGAGCCACAGGGGGCCGTGCATTGTCACCGTGCCAGGGGACTCCAGACGTGTCACACGTGCCACCAGAGCAGCCACGGCATTTCCTCACCCCTCCTGCCCGCCCTCAGCAGTGCCTGGGCTGACTGCAGAGCTCAGACCTCCCGTCATGACCATCATATTTGCCGTTTGAAGGCAGGCTTGTATCACACAGAATTACTCCAGCTTCAAGTGCATGACACATCGCAGTGCTACCGATCCGGTGGAGGCACAAGGAGATTATTCAGCTCCTAAAGAAGGGATGATCTCAGCAAAGATAAGGTTTGCCTTAGAGAAGGTTCCTTAGAAAAATCCTAAGCTCCAGATGAGCGCTAATCCTCCAAACCCCTCACAGCAGCTCCCCGTGACAATCCCAAAAATGACAGGCCGCGCTTTCAGAAAAAGTTATCCTTCCTCAGCATGCACCAGCAACTTTCCTAGGATAATGAACTGCGGGCAGGAGCCTTTGAGAAAAATCAAGAAAGCTGGATTGAGGCCATTTTAAATGTCTGTGTTAACAGTTTTTCCAGGAACAGTCTCTGTGGACAGCAGTCAATTATTTTGGCTGTTAGCTCTGTACTTGCAAAGTTGAGATTGTGCTACTGTGCCCAGCTTTTATGTTTCATGGAATTTACCAGGGCTGCAGCAGGAATTAAGTGGACTTAACACCTTGCAGAGTTCATTCCACATGCTGTTGGAGGAGGCCTTGAGTTTCAAATGCATGAACTTGCTGCTGCTTTATGAGTTTAAAAGACCCACTCCAGTTAAAAATTCCTACTCCAGCATGGCAAAATGAACCCTGGAAGGGCTCCCTTCCCTTGGCTCCTCCAGGAACAGAAGCACCTCTTGTTGTGCTGCTGAAGAAGTGGAAGAAACGCTTGATTAGAAATCACCTTCAAAGCCACACAATGCCCATAAAGAATTCTGGGACCACACCAATCCTAGAGTGACAGCCAGGATGAGGAAGCAAATAAAACAGAAGCCCATGGATAAATTTTGTTGTGTAGGATGTAATTAGCTGAGCTGTCGGGCCAACAGACACACACAAAAAACAATTGCACAGGTTACCAAGGTTTCAGTGTGAAACTACAGAGATTTCACTTTTCCAGGCAAACTGGAACACACGCATTGGGTGGAGGTTCCAGGATGTTTCCTCTAAACCCCTCAGTCCCAGCACACACCAGACTCTGCACAGCTCCAGGGTGGAGCCCCTCCCATGATTACTTTAAATACTCCTGGATGAGATTTTGGAAAATATTCCCAAGGGCATGACAGGATACAAAAAGCTTGGAATCACTGTCTGGAATATCTCACGCAGCCCAAGAACATTTGCAATGAAACCACGCTGAGCAAAACAAATCCTACTCAGCTTTTTCTTGTGTTTGATTTGAGACAAGGGCAAATTTTAAACAAGCAGCCCAGGACAGGGCATAAAATCCACCTTTGGATGTGCCTTGCCCTCACTCCCAGGCTGTGCCTCACTGTCCATTTCATTATGACAAGAAGCTGAATATGGGAAAGCAGCAAAATTATGAAGAGAGCTAAAAAAACCTTCTGTCCCACAAAGAACTCATTTATGGGACAATGGGGACTGGAACAAGTGGCCAACAGCAGCATTTCCTAAGCCACCTTTGCTGCTGAAGTCAATCCACAACATCACCTCCACCTCTACCCAGCCCTCCATTCTAGGACAAAAAACAATCAGAGCTGAGGTGGGACAACTTCTCATCACACCAAGTCTACAAGAAGAGGCTCAAAATGAACCAAGGACCAAACCACCACTCTAGATACCAAAGGAACTGAATTTTTGCTGAAACTTGGACTAAATGCAAGCTGCTCTACAATCATCTTGAGAAAGGCTGGAAAGGATGGCACATGATTATCTTTGTATCTTTCATGTGCAAGTTTTATCACAGCACAAGGCACAGATTTATCTGTTACAAGTGACTCACCAGTAAATGCAGCTACATAAACCAACTTCCCAAAGCCCTGGTCACTGGAACCAATCACATATGAAGGGGAATAAAGCTCACCCGGTGTTCTTTTCCAAAAAAATTCATCTGCCACGATAAATAGCAGCACCTTGGGCCCACATCCATTCCTGATCCAGCCAAGGCAGTGGGACACAAGTGGGAGGTGCTGCCAGGATGAGCTGGAACAGGAGCCTGCACTTGAGCAGCATAGACATCAAGGAGGAATGCAGTCCTAACCACCATCAGCAGGTGCATTATTTACAAATATATTCAAGCTGAATGCTGAAAATAGGAAGTCAGGATTGAGACAGTGACTACAGTGATGGAAGATGGCTGCTAGGACTGAAAGGGGGAAGAAAAAATGATCAGGTGTGGGGATTTCGGGAGAAGGTCACTGAGAGATGAGAGAGCTCCCCGGAAAAGCAACCTGTGACCAGTGAGGGAGAACTGAGCTGGCAGCAAAAGGCACCAGGGTGACAGAGATCTGAGGGCTTCCAAAATGTGAGATGTTAGGGTGCAGTACAGGAAAGGACCTGAAAGAGGCTCATCCCAACAGATGGAAGGAATGTGAAAAAAAAAAGTATAAAAAACTTCACTTGTTCTCATCATGAGAGTAACCTTGAGTGCCAGGGAAGAACTCTGGAGAACAAAAGGCTCATTCCAAACCCCAGTTAATTAACAGCACACCACGTGGTTTTTGTTCACCTGAAATGTCTGTCTCTAGGACACTGGTACTGTGAATGATATTCATTCTCTGTCCTCCAGAACTACATTCAGGCTGCACTATGTAAACACATTTTTAAATCAGAAGTAATCAGGTACTTAGAATATTATGTGAAATACTGTCAGTAATTCACAAGCTTTTGCCATCAAACCACTGAGACGAGCCTCTTTGATGGCTTTTCCTAGATTCTACTTGTTTATTGGAAATTATAATGACAAATTAGCCCCATTATAGCAACAACTAAGGTTTGGTTACCCTCAGTTTATAGTCAGTTTATAAGGCAGACATGCCCTGGTTGTGTGTGCACTGTTCTTGTGTGTCACAGCAGAACTGCTCCCACATTCTGCCTTTCATGCAGGTACCTTGCACACAGCAATGCAAACACCCAGGCTAAGGGCAGAGTTCACCAAGGGCTGGTTATAACCACGGAGTTGTAAATTGCTTTTCTACAACAGAAGTGTAGGTCACCCCTGGAAAGATGAGATCAATAGCAGAGTGCAGACCTACTCTGGCATGTTCAAAAAATGGATTCCTTTGTCTTCACTCTGCTCAGGTTTTATTTTCCTAGGTGATGCTCTGCTGAGGACACAGCCACACAGACAATCTCATTTTGGTTTTAGTGCCTCTTCTTCAGTGCTGTTTCCAGATGCCATTTTGGCAGAACAAAGCCAGAACCCAAATGCCAGCATCTCCTGTCTGTACCTCAACCAGCAAAATGTATTTTCATGAACTAGGTACCTCCTTACCTGCAGCAAAACCCATTTAAAGCAAGTGTAACATCTAAAGCTTTCTTAACTTCACTGACAAAAAGCGGGAAAGGTATAAGAGGAGGAAGAGTGTAAAAAGGTAATAAAGAACTGCATTTTTTCCTGGAGTTATTTCTGAAGATTTGCATAAAACCTAGGACAGGCAGGACTGTCTGAGAGCTGCCATTAGAGAAAGACTGTGGCCATATTAAGACACCAGAATGAAACATGGCAGAATCTCTAAAATTAAGGGAGGCCACACCTCCATTCGACAGCTGTAATTGGGCTGAGAATAACTCCACTAGGAAGCATCACAGCTCTCAAATGCAGCAGTTTCTACCCAGGAAAACTCCTCTATGGAAACCAAGATTTATTCCATGTCCTTGTCCTCACGAAGTATTTTGGGGAGATGAGTATCCTGCTTGACAGACAAGGAAATCTAGGGAGAGCTGCCCAAGGTCACACAATGACTCGCTGCCGAGGCTGCCCCTGCAGTTCCTGCCTCACGAACTCACATCCATTGTCTTTTACTACAGGCAAAAGCCTCGTGGATTTTTGGGTAGTTACCAAACCGGCCAGGACGTCTGCTTGCAAAAAAACACCGAGGAAAAGGGAAGAGCACCTCCCCTGCTGCAATAGGATATTCCAGGTCCAAACAAAGAATGAATTGCTAGGGGAAGAGAAAAGCAGCGTGGCTGGAGGTGCCCTCCATGCACCCCACTCTGGCAGCCCCGGGCAAGGAGGCAGGAGTGGCCATGCCAGCAATGTCACCCCAGGGCTTGTAAAGGCACAGCAGCGCCCAGGGCAGCACAGGGAGCGGCCCAGGCTCAGGCACGGCTGGCACCGAGCTCCACGGGAGCCAACCTTCCCCCAGGGCAGCCCTTCCGAGCAGGATTGATTTCCGACTCATCCCTCATCCCCCGGTGCCACCAGAGGAGCAGGCACAGCCACACCCCCTCCGGGCACGGCGACAGCTCGGCTCAGCGCGGCCCTGGGCACCCGCGGCACCCGCCGGGCAGGGCATGCTGCCCATGCTGCCCACACCGCCCGCAGAGCAGCACAGCGAGCACCTCGCACTCAGCCCCTGCCGAAACACCCCCAAATCCACAGGAGCACCTCCCTTTGACACAGCCCCAGCCGAAACACCCCCAAATCCACAGGAGCGCCTCCCTTTGGCACAGCCCCTGC
>VXBU01006987.1:517204-556069 GCA_013400315.1 Bombycilla garrulus
CGCAGACCAAGGAAGCGCGCCCCTTGGCCTCAGCCCCTGCCGAAACACCCCCAAATCCACAGGAGCGCCTCCCTTTGGCACAGCCCCTGCACGAAGCGCGGCGTGTGCAGCACATGAACTCCCCGTGCCCTCTCGGCACACACCGCCCTGCGAGACAGCCCAGCTTTCAGACAGCCCCGCACATTTCCAAACCCCCTGAGCACAAATCCACCGCAAGGAAACCCCACACCTCCCTGTAACTAACCCTCCTCACGCCTTCCTTCACACAGACACACGCATAAACCCAAAATTTCCCCAAGTGCAGCCTGTCCAAAACGCCCTTCTCTATTCACAGACCTTGCTCATTAAACCCCCTCTCTAATCAGGCTGTGTGAACTCCCAACACACCCCGCACACGCTCCCCAAACGCTGAACCCCCCCTCCAAACATGCATCGCGCTCTGCCTGCTCCCCGAACACCCCTCTGCACATCCCCACGTGCCTGCAGGACCCTGACCACACCCCTATTGTGTGCACCATACCCCAAAACCCGCACAGACCGCGCACAGACCCTTCCCACCCCCATCGCACACTCCGCAGGAACGTCTTTTCCTTTTCCATTCATCCGCACCCACCCCGCTGGGAAACCCCCTGCACCCACCCGGGGTCACCCGCAGCCCGGGGGGACACCCTGAGCCAGCCCCCGAGGCACGGACACGGCCAGGGGCCGGACACACGGACACCGCCAGGGGCCGGACACACGGACACGGCCAGGGACCGGACACACGGACACGGCCAGGGGCCGGACACACGGACACGGCCAGAAGCCGGACACACGGACACGGCCAGAAGCCGGACACGCCCCCCGGCCGCACATCCGCACCGGGCGGGCGCGCTAGGGACGCGGCGGGGGTGGCACCCGCAGCGGGCAGCGCTCGGCAGGGCACGGCGGGGCTCTGCATCCCCCAGAGCCCGGGGAATCGTGACCCTGAGGGCAGCCCCGAGCGGTGCAGCCCCCTCCCCACCCCGCCTTCCCACTGCAGCAGGCGGCGGTGCTCGGTACCTTCCTCCAGCTCGTCCATGCTGCCGATCTTGCGCGAGCCATCGATGGTGTAAATGTACCGCACTCCCTGAGGCAGGTTAATGTTGTCGGACAGGGACCGGGTCAGGTCCGCCAGGAGGGCATCAAAACTTCGGAAGCGGTCGGAGGACACGGCGTATACAATCCCCTTGAAGTAGCGGTCCCCGTTGCGATAGAAACGCACCTTCTTGGCTTTCTTCTCGTTACTCAGCGCCTGTAAGGTCCGGGTTCTGTAGAAGCTACAGTGAGCGCTGTGAGTGGGGCTGGGCAAGCCGTTCATCCGTGTGCCTCGCATGTTTCTGGACGCCTTGTCTCTTTCGTCAAAGTGTCCAAAATCAAGTTCCATAGTTTGGTGAACCCTAAAGATCTGAAGCTGGGCAGGAAGGAGATGGGGAGAGAAGGAGGGCAAAGGGACGGGTTAGAGCCCGGCAGAGCCACAATCCGGAGAGCAAAATGACACTGAGGCTGTGTCTGGAGCAGGACAGATGCATTTGGGAAGCGCCCCCTCCTCTGACCCAGATTTGTATCGATTCTGGGGACTGGGAGTAGGAGGGGTCCTCGCTTTTTGAAAGGGATCCAACTACTGGGGGCAGGGAACACGTTTCTAGAGAGCTGCCTGCTCCTGCACCTGGGAGTTTTCAAAGTGCAGCAAATCGGGACTTGGGGCCAAAGGGATACATGGCAATCACAGCTCAGCCCCCAAAAAAACTCATCCAAACACCAGTTGGCAATGAATTAAACCTCTGAGCCCTGTGAGGTTTCCTTTGGCAACAGAAAACAAGGAGATCCCAGTAAATCAGCCCTTCAATCTGTCGAATCACGGAAGGACCCAGAGCATCTGAATGTTTAACATCAGAATAAACTGGCATTTATGAAAGAATGGTCGCGGGGGAATAAGCAGTTTCTTTGTGACAGCCTGTTCAATAAGGGTTAGCAATGAGATCCAGCCCACCCTTCCCCCTATCCGCAGCCCCCTCCTAGCCCATCAATCAATTCCCAGGACCAGCCTACATCTCTAAGAAGAAATGACTGCAAAGAAAAATCTGTCACTGAAACGCAGCTTCGGTAAGCTCTTTTCAGCCCGAGCCTCCTCTGAATTGCATTTTTTGCTCCCGTTTAATGAGGAGGAGAAAATAAAGGGGCTATTTCCACCCCCCGCTTCCAGCCCTAAGTGATTTAATAGCTGGAAGTGCCCGTGCCCCAGGGACACGCCGCCCCTGCTCCTCACCTTTCATTGTTCTGAGCACGGGGGCTTCCAGCACAGAAAAGCCGAGGCTGGAGCTGACACCCAGCGAGCAGGAATTGTGCAGTCTCTGGTTTATGCTCGAGAATAACCTTTCTCCTGCACCAAACCCCAACACAAAAGGAGAAGGAACCCCCCCAAGCCTGCAACAGAGACCCTTGCACTCCCGCAGCACCAGCAGGCACATGCACCTCTGTGAGCACGTCTGCTGCTCTCATGGTAACACGGGGCTGAAAGGGGATTTACAGCACTTCCAGCCAGGTATAAACCCGGGAAAAGCTGTTGCTATCTCATCCCCGCCCTTCACGCTCGCCAGAACGAAGCTCCTTCCCCGTATTTTACAATGTCAGCGTGACCCACGCAAGAAAAAATCCTTGTCCCCAGGCTGCAGCGAGGCAGATGACAATGCAGGAGATCCGCACAGAAACCCCAAGTTGGGAACATTCCCCCCGCGATGCCAGCCGGGCAGATTCAGTCTGGTGTCATGCACTGAACAATGAAACATCCAGGCAACTTCGGGAATGAATCAGAGGATGCAGGGGTTTTGATTTTAAAATGAACTGCAGATGCTGTAAAGCACCGAGAAAAGATCCCTCCTTTCTGTTACTTTTCGGCATGCAAGTCACTCTTCAAAGCTCTACTCACCGGTTTTCAGCGCGCAGGGTGGAGATGCTCAGAGAAAGAAAACCAGGCTCACTCTGCCTTTGTTGTCTGAGCTCCAAGCAAGAAATTCCTGCCAGGGTGGATGAGACGCCTCCTAGGTCCTAGTGCCTTGTTCCATCCCTTCACGGCAACTTTGCCTCAGTGATTTTCGCTCTCACCATCAGTCGCTGCTCACAGTCTGTGTTTGAGGGGAAAAAGGGGTGCTGATTCCAGCTCTGGATGGGTCAACAAATTAGTAAACAAAAGGTTTAGAGGGGTGATGTTTGGAAGGATGCAAATTTCCCCTTGAATCCACTTGGACCAAGAAATAATCTGGCTCAATTAAAAAAAATAAAAAAAAAGGATAAAAAATATTTTTGCCCCAGTCCTACAGGATTAGCGGTGCAGGGGGGTCACAGTCACAATCCCACAGTGTGGCACAGTGCTGGCACAGGACTCCTGGGCGTTAGGAAGGCAACTGAGGAAATCTCTGACCAGTGGAACTGGGCACAGTCCTGCTCCTGTGCTGGTTTTACATGGCATCTGTGGTTTACACTGGCAAGCAGAAAGGGAGAATTCACTTGGTGGTTCTGCATGAGGTGCCCCTGAATACTTTTCCTCTGTTAACACTGGACACAAGCCAAAGCCAGAGCGCTGAATCCCAGTTCATTCAAATCCCCAGGGGCTTTGGGATGGAGTCATTCCACACAGGCTAACCCCAGCAGATCCAGCGTGGCTCATATCCCACACTAAGAGAAGTTTATTTTCTGAATTCACTACAGGAGGACCCAGCTGTTAAAAAACTGTACTGGGCTCTTTCACTTTGACAGCAAAATCTTTCACCTGCTTTCTGGGTGGAGATTTCTGTGCTGCAGCACCACTAACCCTGCTCCTAACCCCACTGGTGCTGGCCTCATCTTTACTTTAGAAAAGAATGGGATTTGGAAATGGGAGAGTTTTCCCATCTGTAGAAGGAAATCTTTCCTAACAACACTGCGTCTGTTTCGAGTGAAAACATCAGATGTTGTCATTTTGGCACATCAGAGCAGTATCACATTTACACAGAAGAAGTCAGTATTTATTCCAGCTTTGTCTGCCCTGTGCACCACAGTCCAGGCAACACTGACACAAACCCACTGAGAGTCTGTCTCTGTTTGCCAGCAACTTTCACACATGACATTTGTAAAAAGTTTCTTATTCCCTGAAACCACCCTTTTCTTCAAGGGCTGCCATGCCTCCTCTGCTGGAGCTTTTGGCTGCTCTGTTGTGTGCGTGGTCAGATCACTGCAGAGGAGACAGATCTGCTCTCCTCCCTCAGGAATCAGCCCTTGAGAGGACCATGGGGAAGAACAGGGCATATTTCCTCTCCAGGGTATATTTCACTAGGTCTCTGGATGCAGTTGCAAGAGGTATGTGGGACTTCAAACCTTCAAACTCCCCACTGGATCCTATTCTGAATTAGATAATTCCTGGCTGTTCATCACCATGAGCTTAATCTGTCCAGAATTAACAATTCTTTCCTTTAAGACAACACTGCTGTAAATATAAATCTGCCCATGCTTTAAAAAATTGCCAAAAATATAAATCATTCAGCATGTGCCAAGTCCAGCAGCAGCAAGAATAGAGAAAAGGAGAGTCTTCATTCAGCCTCCAGTGGCACACACTGCTCTGACAGAGAAGAGGAAGATTTTTGGGATGATGGCTAAGGATCCAAAGTAACCAGGGTGATTCGCGACCCAGGTGGAATTGTAGCACAATGTGTTAATCTCCCAAATTTGACTTGTCTGGCAAGTTCTGAGGACAGCAAAGGGTGTCAAGAATCATTAACAGATGGCTCTTCTTTCTGCACCCAAGCCCATACCCGAGCCCATGCCCGCTGTGAGATGTGTCTGCGTGGACACGTCTGCTCAGGACAGGCACAGAAGCTTTTTGAACATTGGCACTTCCTTTGAAAAGCATTTTAAAAGAATTACTCCAACAAGAGAACTGGAATTTGTCCCTGATGGAAGGATAAGGTTTCTATAGCAGATCATTGTAATGTTTATCTTGGGTAAAACCTCGAGTTCTTCCTAAACACTGCCCAAAACTCCTCCAGTGCGTCCTCCTTTTGTCCTGCCACAAGACCAGGAGGATCTCACAGGGCAGAGCACCAGCAGAGGTGAGGAGCCCTGGAGCCAGACTGGTTTCACATGTCCTCAGTGAAATCACACTGTATTTGCTTCTCTCCAAGTGGGAATGGAATCACCTCAAACCACAGACATCAGCACAGAAAAATGCAGCAGTCTCTTGAGGAAAGCAAGGGCCTGCTCCTGACTCCATTTCTTCTTCAGAGCTTCTTCCCTGGCCTTAAGGAGTTAATGCCAGTCAAAACATATTTACATCAGAAGAGACTCACCATCTGAGACATCATAATCTAATCTATTTTAGGCACTGTGAGTGATTGAGAATTGGAAAGAAAATTCTGCTTCCCATCAATAATTTCATCTAGCTGCAAAGGAAAGATAAATTTAGCTCTTCAGATTAAATTATCTACTTTAAATCAGGTGAATCATCTTTCCTCCAGGAAGGTAATATTTAGACTTTTGCCTGTGCAACTAAATCCGTATAAATGCATGTTTGTTGACATTGCTGAGCAACCGTGACACTTTGGAAAGGGACAGACTGCAGGGGACAGGGGTTGTGTGAATGCTGTGTGTTACTTCTTCAAGCACACCTAGAAAATCCGGTTTCTAGCATCACTAGGAGCTGCAGTCTCAAATACTCTCTGTCAAT
This sequence comes from Bombycilla garrulus, assembly GCA_013400315.1. Taxonomy (NCBI): domain Eukaryota; kingdom Metazoa; phylum Chordata; class Aves; order Passeriformes; family Bombycillidae; genus Bombycilla; species Bombycilla garrulus. The sequence continues at coordinate 522,921 of VXBU01006987.1, forward strand.
GCCCAGCTGCTTTGCTTTGCAACTTCCTGATTTCTACAGAGATTGCCTCTGATAGCACAGCGCATTCTCTGAACAGGATATAAGTTAGGGTGATAAGCAGCCAAGGTCTGCCTGTACCACAGAATCATGGAAAAATCACTGGGTTTGAAGGAAGTCTTAGATCAACATCTTCAAGTCAGTCTATTTAGAAGCACATGTTTAGTTACATTTCTTATTTTACCCTCTGTTGTTCTGGACCATTTGGAAATTGTCATTCCTGATCACCGCTGTCAAAGCTCTGCTTGATGTAGCTTGAACATCAAAACTCTCTGAAACGACAAATTATTATTTCAAGGGTCTGGCAAGTGTGTCAAGGCACTCACAGCTGAAATCCCATAAAGTCAATGGCTCAGTCTTGACCCTATAGAGCAAAATCCTTTAAATCTGAATCTTCAAAGGAGCTGAGAGTTCATCAAAGAGTTATCCTATATCAGGCTATAGAGTTAAGTTCCTCCTACATAATACGAGGAGCTAATAAGCAATGGGGACTTGGCAGACTTTCACCACATAACATTTGTTTCCTTTGGAGATTTATTTTTATAGGGACCACACACATCTGAAAGTCTTTTAAATACCAATGCTGGAGAGCCAAAGGCAGCCCAGCCGCTGGGGAGAGAAGGGTGGAGGATCACCTCCAGAGCAGCTCCCCCTCTGCAAGCCTTGGAAACATCTGCAGGGGCCGCTCAGATCTGGAGGCTGAAGGACTGAACCCTTCACAGAAACACAGAAACCTCCAGGGAGGAGCAGGGACAAAGTTTTGAGTGCGAGGAAGGAGGAGAGGGTGGAAGAAGAAGCTGGGCTGTGAGGCCACCTCGGTGTGGGACTCCGCAGGTGTGCCCACAGCAGCACCTGCCGCTCCTCCACACCCCACAGGCTGTGCTGGTCAGGGCATGGCAGCCCCTCACCTGTGGCAGGCACCCTCAGGCTCAGCAGGGGACTTCAGCTTCGGGTATTTCTGAAATCTGGGAGCCAGAGGCCTTTGCATCCTCTGAGGGGCCATCAGGAAGCAGGCTGAAAGTGAAAAGCCATTTTCTGTGCTGAGTCTCTGGAAACTGTGCAGCTCAATGGACTCGAGATATTCCAAACACATCCAGATACAACAAAGCATTAAACCCCACAACAGCCATCCAAAAGGAAAATACCTTCTGCACTAGATCTCTTCTGGCTCAATCCCCTCTCTTCTACAACAAACCACCACAATTAATAAATCTTTCCCAGCTGGAAACAAATTCCCTGACAGCAGGAAGTGAAGAGCCCCACCCCAGCACACCCCCTGTGTGTTTTGGGTGAACTCTGCCAGAGCCAGCGAGTTCCAGGAGCCAGGTTCTGGTGGCAGCTCAGTGGCAGCGTTTGCCCTTAAAATCAAAGTGCAAAGCTTGCAGAAATCCGTGGCTGTGCCTGCCTCGTGCACTGCCTGTACCCGGGGGACGTGCAGAACCCCTCTGAGGTTGTCAGCACATTTTTGCTGACCAAGTTATGGATGATACATGCTCTGTGAGGCCCAGCCAAGGTCATGACAAATGGAACAACAAAACATCCAAATTTTCCTTTTTCCAAGGTTGTCCATGGGCTGCGTCATAGTAGTTAGGAGAATTTTGACCGGGAATTTAATAACTTCTTGATGATTTCATTTTATACAGTAATTGTAGCTGAATACCTGATTGCTAGCCTCTCTCAGAATGCTTGCTGAGTGTAACATTGGCTTGAAGGACTTTCCTGATGGAATTCTAAGTGATAGAAAGGAAAATTCCATCAAAGCCATCACGGGGGATCATGTCACATTCAAGTTGGAAGTGCAAGATGTTTCCTTTCAAACACAGATCCTTTCTGTCACTCTGAAGGCAGTGACAGTGAAGTCAGGTGACACGGGGGAAGCATTTGTAAAAGGTACCCGAACAGCTCATCTTAAAAGCCCAGAAATCCCAACAACAGAGCATTTCAGAAGCTGTTTTCCACAAGACTTCCACTCAGTGCACTCGGTAAATGTCATCCCAGAACCAAGCCCAACAGAGGCTGCAGGGTTTGCTGTATCGGTGTCCTAGGAGTAGGGTAGTAGAGCAGGAATTAAGAGGTAGGAGAGCAGGTAAAGAAAGCTTTTTGTGCCTGTTTTACTCTTTTCAAGAGATGGTTCCAATCTGTTTTATCCTAAAAATACAGACAGCACTAATGAATGGGGATTTTTTTCACGGCAGCAAATATTCCCCAGCTATTTTGCTATTGTTCCTCAGGCACACATATCATGTACCTGCAATAAACTATTGATAATCGGTGCTTTGCATCTGTACTGGCATTTAGAGGTAGATGCAGCAATGAGAAAACTCATTTAGCTACATCAAAAGAATAGCTTATCTGCCCGAAGTCTCATGCAAATTAGGAGCACACTGAAAGACCATTGTTTAAACATCAATGAGCTGGGGTCTCTTGTCTGCAGAGCTGCAGTCCCTCACTCCAGCGAGACACAGAATCTCAGTGTGACAGGATGGAGAAACAATTAAACACCGCGAGTACAAGGTCAGCACTGGCATCTTCAGCCCCCTCTCCCCAGCAAGGAGAGCCAGCACTACAAACTCTGCCTCAAACTAAAGCAGATCTGGTTTTCTTCTCCCGTAATTCCTGCCAGGCTTTGCAAAGCTGGGTCTGGCACACAGCAGCCAGCAATACCCTGCTGGTTTCTAGTGCAAGGCACCCCTGGGCACAGGAAGGAAGCAGGTTCCAAACACATCCTGACGTGCAAAGCCCTGACCCAAGCAGCTGCTGAGGCGCCCAGGGATTTCTAAAACACCTCCAGAAGACCTGTGTAGGTAGAACCCTGTGTATTTTTAATCTTTGAAGCAGAGGTTACAGCATGGAGACATTGTGGGACACTCTGCCTTCTAAATAGTTTTATTTCAAGTACTGAAGCTCTGAGCTGAACTTGTGCTGCTCCTCCTCTGCTCCCTCCACGCACAGCACAGTTGTGCTGAGAGGTGAGAGATGGCTTCAGGCAGAAGTTCTCCCTGTCTACACTGAGACCATCAAGAGATGAGCAGTCAGCATCATTAATGTCCCTGAACAGATCACTGGAGAGAAGCATCATGCAGCAGGAATACTGACCTTGGCACTCACGTTTTAGGAAAAAAGTAGTGCCCTTTTACCTTGTGAACATCTGCATCTAGCTGGAAACAAAGTCCTTTTTAACATTGCAGGGGAGTAGGAGGTGATTGCAGGAGCTACTGGATGAGAAGCCAACACCAGAAACTCCACAGAGATGATTCTGATGCTATTTTATCTTCAGCTCATACAGGTTCTGTTCATTAGGAAACGCTCCTGAGGAGTGGCACACACTACTCACAGATTATTTTATGAAATTCCCAGCCTGGAAAACTTTGTCAACCACAGAATAACTGAACCATATCAGAACATCAGGATTGTTATCCCAAAGTTTGGATGAAGACCCAGGTCAAGAAGAAACTGCTGGTCTCGTCTGAAGGTGCTGACAACTACATTTCTGATTCCACGAGCTCTCCTAAGGGTTACCCAACGTCAGCTATATAAACACTCACATTGAGCAAGGATAGCAGGTGCTCAGGCACCAAAAAAAAAGCAGGTTTCCATTAAAATCCATTCCAAGCTGTTATCAGTCACCCCAGAGCTGGAGCCAAAGAGCAGATATTTGCAAGTCACAAGGAAATGTGCCTGTTTCCTGAGGCCTCAAACTCCAGGGAAACAAGCCCTAGAACCACTGCCAGTGTGTAAATGGGACCTAAATTCACTCCGTGTGAGTCTGAGCACTGTCTCTACATGGGATACATGGGGCAAGTGGCTCAAGCCTGAAAATCAACTGATGAAATGCTGCGGTAGTGAAAAAAAAGGGAAAAAGATGAGTTTCAATCCTGGCTAGCTGCAAGAAAATTGTATCAGCAGCAGCCTGACTTTACCAAGGGCCCTGTGGGCTGTAAGCACAGACATCTCTTTGGTTAGAGCAGCTAAACTGCAGAGGCAAGGGCTCTCCTGCAGCAGCAGACCTCAGTTCCCAGTGCTGTGTGTACATTAAATCCCAGCAGAATGTCCACCTCACCTTTTACCATGGGTAGTTGGATATTATTATATAATTGCTCCAGCCACTACTTTTGCCCATGTCCTGCTGTACTCTGACTTCCAGAGGAAGGCAGCTCAGCTGACTGCAGCCCCACGGCAGAAACAGGGTGAGCCATAAACACTGACAGGCCATTGTTCTGATCTTCGTATCCATGAAGTGCTTTGCTGCTCTGAGCAGAAGTTTTATTCTGTTTCCAATTAGAAACCCAAACTGCCTGTTGGATTAGGTGACTTTCATTCTCTAGGCAACCCAGCAAATATTTTCAGTTCGATCCTGACGTTTCTGAGCCCTGGAAGCACACGGAGCACTGTGCCCAGATACCCCATAGCCCGTGTGACTGCAGGCCCACCCAGCAGGAACATCCCCTGGGCACGGCCATGACTGCTTTCACTGTGGCCACCCTGCAGCCCTGCAGCCCTCAGCTCTGCTGACCAGCCCAAATCTCCAGTTTGTGGGCTCAGGCTGCGGCCACAACCCTGGCAGAGAGTTATGAAAGGCAGGGCTTGTCTCACTTTTAGCCCACACAGGCCCAGCCATCTCCAGGCTGGTTAAGCCAGAGATGCTTTCGTTTTCCTCTTTATGGCACTTTTCCCTCACTTCACTGTGGGACATCCATCGCAGGCCTCCTTCCTTGCCTCTTCCACGGAGAGAGGACCTGCAGGGAGGTCTCACTGTGCTCCCTGCAGTGCTGATTATGTCACACCCCAGCTAAAGAGAACACCTGGGTGGTTCAGACTCTAATCAACCACTGCAGTAGAGACACCTTTGTGCTATTCCCCAAAATACTCATTTCATTGAGCCTTTAACTCATTCCGCTCACAGACAGAGCTCATTGGGTCCCTGTGAGTCTGGAAGAAAGGACAGGAAGTATTTGTGAGGCACCGATATTTGTGAGTTCAGTGCCCAAAGGGCAGCTCGGACCTGCAGAGTGTCCGTGCCGGACCTGCGGTGCCACCTCCCGTGCGAGGCGACAGCGATGCCACCCTGTGGGGACAGCGAGCAGCAGCACAGGGGACAGCCCGCCCAGCTGGCTGGGCTGTTGGGAGGTTTGGGTCCTGTTGGGATCCAAAAAGCAGAGAGTTTTCAGAGCACTGGGCCTGCGGGCCAAAACTTAGAATTAAAAACGCATGGGTTTGAGCTCAGGCCCTGAGAGAAGCTTCCAAGCTTAGGTGCTGGAAGCAAGAATGTAGGGTTTTGTCAAAACAGAGATATGTGAAGCTAGATGGAGAGAATAGAAGCAGTTACAAAGGTGACAAGAAGTCTGTAGAACAGATTTGTGTAGCAGAACAAGATTGGTCAGAAAAGGTCATGCTATTGCCAGATGATATTTCTTATTATTGGGTTAATAAGGTAAACATCTAGTTGTCAATACCTTACTGGTTAACAAGTCTTTAAAGAATGATGCTAGCAATAGTCCCGTGACTTCTAGCCAAGCTTTCAACACCTGCAAAAAACCTCATGCTTTTTGCTCCATGTAGAAGATAAATAAACTGCACTTTCAAGCATCAAGAAGCCCCATCTCTTGCCCCATCAAAAGAGCTTCTCACAGAACAATGAAGGTGGGGCAATAAACCCACAGGGTCCCTGCACAGAAAGCCAGGACACAAGGGTGACAAACGGACACCAGCACCACCAGTGCTGGCAGCAGCAGCTCTGGAATAACATATTTAAAAATGTGAAAAAAAAAAAAAAAACAAACCAACAACTGCACAGCAGCAGCCAGAAGAGAAGAGTGAGAATATGTGAGTGAAGGAGTGAAGCTGAGCCCAGGAAGAAGGGAGGGGTAGGGGGAAGGTATTTCATTATTTTCTTGTATTTCTTGCTGCCCTACTCTGATTTGATTTGTAATAAATTAATTTCCCCAAGACGAATCTGTTTTGCCCGTGACAGTAATTGCTGAGTGATCTCCCTGGCCTTATCTCAACCCAGGAGCCTTTCATCACATCTTTCTCCCCCTATTCACTGTTCAGCTTCTCTCAAATAATTCTGAATGGTTACTCAGGCCTGGACTGCCTGACAGGATCAGAAGCAGAATAGCTCTTGCCTAGGCTATACCAGCTTAGAATTTGAGCTATTTCAGGGGAAAAACCCTCCATAGATGGAGTTTTAGCTCAGTCAGTATTGCACTGAAACAGCTGTAATGCACCTTACGGGGATGGGGTCAGACCAAGCGAAGATCCTTGAACAGAACTATACCTTTTTTTGTCCCGTTCTGTAGGTGTCCCCTTTGCTGCCCCGGCCCGCAGCAGTTAAATGCGGTGCCAGCAGATGGCAATCCAAGAAGGGTTTGCGTTCCCAGCAGCTGTCACAGGCACGGGGCTGTCACAGGCACGGGGACCAGCTGCTCTCCCTGCCTCAGGGTCAGGCAAGTTCTGTGCCACTGCGCAGCTCTGAAGGAGCTCAGGGGCTGAAGAGAACACCTGGGTGGTTTAGATTCCAGCCAACCACTCTGCAGTGGAGACACCTCCGTGGTATTCCCCAAAATACCCGTTTCGATAATGGATATTTAACTCATTCCATAGAATTATAATCCATTTCAATAGCCTTTAAATCATTCCATGGAATTCTTGCTGGCTTCTCAGTGCTAGCGCCTGGGAAGTTCATCCTGGTGCATGTGGTCACTGGTCACTGTGATTTAGCAGTGTCAGAGTGTCCCTCTTCCCTCCCACCACCCCAGGCTGGTTGCAGGTGGTTTCCTTTGAGCACTGCTGTCAAAGCACAGTGCTGAACTCACACATTTCGGCATTTCAGGCAGCATAAATCCATCTGCACTCAGCCCATCTTCTCAAGTCCCCATGCCCTGGAATTCATTTTGGCCAACTCTAGAAGAGCTCCTGCTTTATGCAGTGAATTGCTGTTCATATTTCCCTCTCCCTCCAACAACTTCTGATTAGGGCTTAGATGCAGAAACATTTCCAGTATCGCTTTAAGCAGAGTCCTCCTGGATTTTCAGAGGCTGTCAGGGAGCAGGCCTGATGTTCCCTGCAGACTTGCTGTGCTGCCTCTTTTGAAGGAACGATTCTCGCCCACAGCCAAGGACCAGGGTGCCCAGGGACACAGCAGAACCCCAAGGACTGAACTAGAGCAGGAATTCAGACCAGCAACAGCCCACACGCTTTTCCCTCATGTTTCTGTCAGGGGCTCGGCTCTGTGCTGAAAAAGAGCCCACCTCAAGGTGCCTTCTGGTGACTGTGTCTTACTTGGCCTAAATGAGAGATATCTGCTCAGATTAGAGTCTTAAACCTGTGCTCCTACATCTACAAAGTGGAGAATTTAGATCTGAAATGGAGAAGACTGCTCAGGCTTCCCAGCACTTGAATAAACCCTAAAGCCAGGCACATCTTCACCAAGGTGAGTTTTCTCGAGAAAAGACAAACTATTGACCAACCCTTCACAGGGCACAGTAACCACTATGGAAAACACATCCAAAAGGTCTTGTAGTGACCATTTGGAGTCATTAAAGGGAATGTGAGTGATCTGTCTGGTGAGGGATGAGATTATAGCAACATTCAGCTAATTAATAGACAGGAGGTCCCATCCACTGAACTCCTGAGTGAGCTGTGCTTTTAATAAGAATTGGAGTTGCTGTGCTGCAGGGCTGCTTTCCAACCCCTCACCCAGGACAGAGATTAGCAGTAGTTTTATGCTAATTTATGTTGGCTGAAAAGCTGGTGATTTTAGGAGACATTTAGATTTCAGGGAGGAACTACTTGTTAATATTCATCTCAGCTCCTATAAATACGTTTCTAATCCACTGCAGGATTTAGAAGGCTGTGGATGGCAGCTGTGTCACTGCACACATTGGATTTGTTGCAGAGCGGGGTCGTGTTGGGTCAGGGGGTGTTGGAGCACAGCTGTGACAGGATGGGTACAGCTCACAGCTGTGGCATGTGCTAGGTGGCATTTCTGTGTTTCTGCCACAGTGACAGGAGCTGGACAAGTCCCAGGACGAGCACACACAATCTCTTGGGCTTTTCCTAATTCTGGCTTCTCAGACTAACTTCGAGTTACAGAGGAAGTAGAGCTCAGCTTTATCCTGTGATTCTTCAGGGGTTCTCTGAGCCTCTCCTTTGCATAATAATTGTTCTCTGTCTTGCATTTCCCAAACATCTTCGTACATCCCTTTGCCCCAAAGGAATGGAGAGCTCGAACCCAAATTATACTTGCTAATATGAAGCAATCACTCATCACATTTTCAACTTTGCTACTCCCCACCTAAACTCCTCTCTCCAGTTTAGCCACAATCCAGCTGGATATGAGCATCCCAGAAAGTGGCACCATTTTCTAGACTCTCTGCACACACATCCCCATGCACTGACCTTTCCACATGCCTCCATTTACTTTCCCATCAATAAGAACTGGTTCCAGGATAACTTTTTTGCTGTGGTCAGCCCATATTGGTTTCAGCCACAGCAGGAGAAAAGCATTCATTGGTTTGGCTGCCCTATTGTAGAATCTCTGGTGCTGCAGTCTCCAGAGGGTACAGTGGGATCCATAAGCAGAATCACATCATACAAGACCTAAAACCCTAAATCCACATTTCCAGAGCTCTGAAACAAAGAACACAATGTGAGTGGAGCAGTACCATTCCAAACAACCACAGAAAGCTACTCAGAAATCGGGAGAGGTTGCATCACACCAGCTGGCAAAAAAGCTTTTGATTCCCTTATGTTCGCCACACCAGCTGGAAAAAACCACAAACCATGGGTGGATAAAACCAAGAATAAGCAGCTCTAAAGTGACAGTCATCACCAGACCGACAGCTGCAAGGAGGAGAGGTGCTACTACACCTTTCTTAGGAAGCAGCCTGCTCCACGCCTCAGCCAGGAAGGCCTGGAGCAGATTCAGATGATGCTAAAGATGTCCTCAGCAGCAGTGAAGGCGTCCCTCAGGAGGGAAGCAGGCAGCATCTCCTCCTCATGTAACCATTCCCTGAAGTGAAGAGCGGTGGATTTGTGTCTGGAATAACGAGCTCGTCGCCTGAGCCCCTGGCAGAAGCAGCAAGTGGCACCATCTGGAGTGTGAGGTGGCCCCGTGCCAGCATCGCTCCGGTGCTGGGAACGCTCGGAGCAGGGGGGACTTCGAGCAGGGAGCACATGCACAGCTATGTGGGGAGAAGGGAGAGCAAGGGAAGGAACAAACTGAGGGAGAGCTACTCTTAAAGAGCCTGGAATTGATGTTTCACTAAGAGCAAGCACAGTTGGAAACTGTAGGAAATATTATTTCCAGTCTGTTTGCTCGCATGAAGACAGGGTAAGAAGAGTTAACCCAAGAGGGGGAAAAAGAGGGAGAAAAAAAGCCACAAGGAGGAAAGTTCTTAACCCCACTGCACTGAGTCAGGAAATCCCCCAGCAGTGAAAATACCAGATGTGAACAACAAAGTGACAGCAGGGGCATCACAGCACACAGTTCTCTGCTATGCTTGCAGAAACAAAGATTGCCTCACTTGCTACGGGAGTCCAGAGTCTGTAAAGTTTAGCACACAGACTTCTGTAGGACTGCCTGGCATCTTTGGCACAAGTCATCACAGTCTTCCCTTGTCTTATTCTGATACTACAGCACAAAAAGCACTCAAGTGAAACGAGGCCTTTTGCACAGTCCAAAGCACTTTTTTACTTTTCGGGGTAAAGATCCAGTACCATGGTGGTATTCACTCAAAGTGTATTCAGATTTGATGAATGTGAAGGTCTTTCCAACTTCAATGATTCTTAAACAAAGGCCAGGTCTGACTATTCAGAGTACTTTAACTAAAAGGGATTATTTCCTTGTTCTTCTCCTGCTGCTTGCTGATACTTCTAAGGTGTGGTAGGGAAATTGTAACAAATCAGATGTATGCAAGCTTTGTAGTACCCCGCTGCACAAGGTGTTTATTTCTCTCTTCAGTCATTATGGGCTCCCAAAGTCCAAGCCCTTTGTGGTGCAAGGGGTTACAGGCAAAATCTGAATGGAGAAGCAGGGGAAGCTGGGTTTGCCTTCTGCTGGTGTGAGGATATCAATCAGCCTGTGATACTCTCCTCTTCAAAAGTCAAGGCTTCTAGTGGATGCTTCCCCCATTTCTCCTTCCTGATTCCCTCAGGCTCCCTAAAGAAAAGGGATCCAGTGTTGAAGCCACACGTGAGGGTCATGCCTGCAGAGAGAGCTGCAGCAGTGCTGTGCTGCACGGCTGGGGTCCCTCGCTCCAAAAGCACGGGACAACAAAGCCTTCCCTGTAAATGATGAGCAAGCTGGATTTTTAGGTCAAACACAACAAAGAGTTTCACCTTTTCCCCCAAATTAAAATGCGCTCATTTGGGCTGATTCTAGGGGAAAATGTATCAGCAGATGATCAGGAGGCCAGCAGCTAACACTGATTTAGCCAGCCACAAACTAGAAGCTAGATCAGATCAGGGTTCCTCTGGTTTTGTTGGCATGAGAGCTGCTTCTGAAGCTGTTGTAAAATCTGAGCAGTAAGGATGGGGCAGCAGCGCATCCTTGGGCTCTTTGCCAGCCCCTGGTGGTAGTGGTTGCCCAAGTTTTGACAGTGCTGATGCTGCAGCAGGACCCTTTTATGTCAGCTACAGCTTTTGGGGTCTTGATTTGCACTTTCTTGATTTTCAGTTGCCTCTTTCTTCTGGAGTTCCAGTGAACCTGCCCTGTGAGCTACAAGCAATTCCTATCCCAGCCTCTTCCCTGCTTGGCTCTTGTTCCCCACCCCTCTCTCTGCCATCCTCAGCCACTTCTGCCATTACTTTCCTCTCCTGGGTTTTAACTGCCTGCCCATTACTAATCAAACATATTAATTACAGAGAGGATTGCTTTTATCTCTGCAGTCCCAGAGAGGTTTGGGGATTCATGGCTGGGGAATGCAGTTTGATACCACCTGCCCTGGGGGAAGGATGTAGAGCCAAGGGCCATTACACCCCTCTGATTTCTAATGGAAAAACATTCAGGCTTCACCCACAGACAGCAAGAACAGAGCATGAAGGGGTTTGTTTCAAGTGGAGCCCTCCCTGCAGGTACTGCATCCTTCTGGAGCAGTTGGACTGGGATGCAATGGGAAAAAAGTGTCTGGTGGCACTTAGAGAGCAGCTCTTCCAGCTACCAGGGAAAAGGCTGTGCTCTCCAGGCCAGTCCTGGATGCTGCTCTTCTTCAAAAAGGTATCTGTCAAAAAGTCTGTGTTCTCCAGACCAAACCTGGATGCTGCTTTTCTCCTCCGAATTGGCATTTATCAAAACTTAATTCAGTTCTCTCAGAAACACACACCAAAGAAAAGGAAGCATAGCTAAGTGATGGGAGAAAAAGAGTAAGAAATCAGAAATTAATCTCTCCCTCTCCTTTACATCAGGGTATCCAAGTTCTCTCCAGTGACAAGCACCTTTTTGGTTTCCCTGTGCTGGGAAGAAAGCCATGCTTTGCTGGTGTCAGCCATCTAATTAGGAAAGAGGTTACGTGAGTGAGCCGGTAGCTCAGGAGCAGATCTTTTGTGAGCAGAGCTAATTTCATTTGTGCAAAGAGAAACGCGGGGCTTAGGCTGAATTATCAAATGAATTATGCTAACAGATCATTTGCTTTTGCAGGGATTTAATTATCAAAGATTTTGCAAATGAAGGGAGGGGGGAACCAGTTGAGGGTCAGAGCATTTCCTGAGGGAAGTGTCAGCTTGCCAGCTGCATCCCTCACCTGGCTATGAGGTTATTAAGGGAAGGTGACACAGTGCAATCACTTGTGATGGAATTCTTCTGTACATCTGCACTCCCTTCAGCTGCAGCTCTTTCCAGCAGACAAGCATGTTCCCTGTGCAAGGAACTCACCCACTTTCTCAGATGAATTACCCCAAGCACTTCAGACACTTCAGCATTTCTTGTCAGGCTCATAAAACAAATCTTTCCTCAGCTGGTAATGAACCTGATGTGCTGTGACAGCCACAAGCAGGGCAACAAAGAGAATCCTCACATGTCAGCAGATCTGAGCAAGACCTCAATCTCCCACCACCAGAAAGAACAGGATGTGTCCCCAAAAGTGACAGTCATGATTTCCTCACACAGGAACCTGTTAATGCAGAGACTGATGTGCCAGGTTCTGTTAACACAGGCTTCCTTTGAAAAGAATTATTCTTTTGTGGACCTGGTCTTGGATTCCTTTGAAAAGAGTTATTTGTATGTGAACCTTGTCTTACCATCAGTAAGTCTGAGGTGGTGCTTTCCTCGGACAAAGAGCAGGAAAGAATTCCACATTGTCTAATTTTCTTTTAAAAAGTGTTTTCCTGCCTAGAGGAAATATTTGATGGAAGAAGGTAGCTTCTGTACCACAAGTCATGCACTGCAAAGTGTCTGTGTATTTTATACAACATGAAGGTACCTTTTGGAATTACAGGCACTGAAAACGAAATATCTCAAAATGTGAAAGAGCAAGAGGCATTTTATGAGCAGGAAAAAGCAGTGGTACAAACCTTCCTTCTTCTTGAAGCTGGTTCAGGAAGATACAGAGATTTAAATTCCCTTCAGAGGACTTATGTTTAAATCGGCAGAGTTGATTACACTGCAGGTTGTTGTAAAGTTCTTCGGTGACTGGACTTTACTGATCCCCAGTGGAATTTAAGCTTCACTCACAGTTATGTGCATGATTAATTCAGCTGTTTGCATTAACCAGGCAGGGCACTCCTGCAGTCTGGTGGGATCCATAGGTAGAAATTTCCACAGAGTGGTGTGAAAATCTCATACTGATGGTTCTGAGTCTGCTCCAAGCTCATGGCTGTGGAGATTTCCTCACTCTAAAGCAGTAGCCCTCGGAGGTCTATTCTCTTACATTCTCATCCCATTTTAATGCATATATTTATTCCCAGGATAATCTTTGCAGGACTGAGCTTTGCTGAGAGCCCCAGAACCTCACACAGGCTCTACATGCTCCTGTTACAGCTTAAGAAAGACATCAGCACCTCAGAACATTATTCCTGCACTTGCTACTCTTTCTCTTTATTATTTTGAGCCTGTCATCAGCAGCAGAGCTGAAGCAGGAAGAAATGTTGGTAATAAATTGTATGCAGATGCAGACAAAGCGCCTTGTCCTCCCTGTAGCACAGGACTAAAATCATTGGAAGTGGGAGCAGGGGTTTTGCTGGCATTAGTGGGTAAGACAGAAAGCTCCTCCCCCTTCCAGAAGTGGAAACAGAGTATTTGAAAGCTTCACAGAGAAAAGCACTAACACTGAATGGACACTGACACAAAGCTCATATTTCCTAAAGCCATTGCCAGAGAAGGGTTGAATGCATTTACAGTTTCAGTGGGATCACGTGTGGACCTGGCCCAGCATGTTTAAATGTCCCTTAATCTGGGTACATGGAACTGCTGCTTAAATACCAACAGGGACAAAAGCCCATCTTCAGCAAGAGCCTGGCACACACCCTGTCTCTTTCCAGTGTCCTCCCTGCAGCCAGGGACATCTCAGCTGGCCACGACTGCCCAGGAGGGAGGACAAGAAGTCCCTGATTCTGTAAAAATTGTAGCTGTAAATCTGCATCACTGGGATCCCCCTGACAGGAAAACCCCTGAAAGCCCTGGGCTTTTCCAGTCGGTGAGTTCAGGCTCCCCTGACAGGGAAACCCCTGGCAGTTCTGTGCTGGGATCCAATGAGATGAACGGGAATCTTCAGATTTGCTGTTTATTATTTCTTATCTACAGTTCAGTGCGCTGTCTACATACCAGACTAGCACACTAGGAAAAGGCACCAGAAAGTCACAAGACACACAGTTTCAAGGTCTTTTAAAGCTATCTTATCCAATTAACTCTTAGAATGTATTTCTAGCTTATGTATTATTTGTTTACCAATAAGTAATTATTTGTCTGTTCACACAACACCTGCAATGTGTCTCTTTCTACCCAACCACTTTGTGCCACCAACACAGAAAATTGAGTAGATGAAGAAGGAGAAGCTGAGTTTACACCCAAAATCCTCCATCTTGTCTTCTATCTACCTCCATACTAAAAACCCCAAACTCTAAGTTTTTCACCCTGTGATAAACTACACTTCTATCTATTTTCCACACTCACAAAATCCAATTCATCCCAAAGTCCTGGAAGCTTTCTCTTTCTCCATGATCAGAGGTTAAAAGCAGAGCTCTCCTGAGGGTCAAGACCCCTCAGGACAGGCAGAGGAATATTTCCTGTGCCCTGGGTTCCAACAGGTTCCAGCACAACATCCATGTGGCACATTGGTCAGAGTTTGGAGCTGATGCCCAGACACTGGAGAAGTCTGGGGTTTTAGAAGCTGGGACTTGCTGCAAAGTCAATCTGGAGCAGGGATAAAACCTGCTTCCACAGCTCAGTGAGGTTGTGTAGAGCAAGGCAGAGTCAAAGACCAAGTGGGCATGCCAAACCATGTGGTGAATCTTTCTGGGTAGAGATCTTTGTCCAAATTGAAAACATGTCTTCATCTATGAAAAGTGAGGCAATAAAGCAACATTTGTTGTTAATAGGCTAAAAATAAAAAGAGAGGTCAGTCTTCTGTTCAAAAGGGAGGGTTGTTCAATAAGCTTTTTGTCCAGTGATTTACAGAACAGTTTCTTCCCAGACAACTTGATCCTGCAGACAGAAGGGAAATGTATTTTGTGGCACACAGGCTGGAAGTGGGACCAAAATTGGCTATTAATAACCAGGCACATCAGCTAAGCAGGATCACACAGGGATGTTTATTCTTTTCTTCACCAAAAATGAACAATAATTAAGTGGAACTGGCCAGTGAGCTTGTTCTGCTACTGACCCAGGGGAAGAGGGAACTTGTGACTGACAAACAAAGGCATCAAATGGAAACATCCCCTGGCTTTACCAGAAATGTATGGAATTGCTGCCGCAGCTCAGACTGAGGGTCTGTCTGGGCTGACATCCTGTCTCCACTCTCACATGAAAACAGTACAAGTTAAAAATTGTTGTATAAAGATGTCCCACGTGAAACAAAATGGGAACTCAACACGGTGCAGTTGTTGTTCATGTCCTCATCCTGCCTGCTCTCCTCTTCAGCACTCCCCAAGCACCAGCTGCGTTCCCCGTGGACCAGAAAGGATTTCAGAATTGGTTTATGTGACTTAACTCTCTGCCCATTCCCTCAGTGCAGCAGAATAAAGTGGGATAACGCTGCACAGGCAGCACATGGGCTCTGTGTCAGTAAGATACTGAGGTACAAATGCTTTGGGGCGGAAGCCAGAGCAGTGTTTAGGCAAGAGAAGAATCCCTGCTTTTGAGAAGGGATTAAAGAGAAACACCCAAATGGCTTTTGTATCACCTATAAGATTATTTTTTTTAAGCTTAAACTATGATAACTCTGTCAGTTCAACTGGCAGCAGCTCAGGATTCCTGTGCTGTGCTCTCTTGTACAGAACAGATGCATCCAAACAGAGGATTTCCTCAAAGATGCAGTGGACATGGGTGGCAGAGCAGAGACGGCAGCGTTTGCATCTATCACTGTTTTCCACTCTTCTGCTGTGAAGATTTCAACCATGTTTCCTCCAGACAGGTTTAGAAAGAGTTCATCCATGGAAATGCTGATATCTGAAATGTTAAAGTGTGTGGGTGGGCAGAGCTCTCTCTCGGCTGCATATTCTGTAAATGAGAACTGAGAAAAGAGATTTTCTTCCCTAAGACTGGAATTAAAACAAACAAACCAAGGACACAAAAATTGGTGTAATGGGGCCATCACAAAATTGTTTTCCTATCAGTATAAACGGTCATGATTATTATTTAATGACGGCAATTGAAGAACTAGTCCCCCCTCGATATAGGCAGAAGCCCATCTGTTAACTGTGGATCATGCAAATAATGTGGCATCAGAGGCTTCAGAGAAGGGTTTAACTGTTTTGCAGCTCACATTCCCCATGCTCTACCCACCCTGCACTCAGCTTTGTGGCCTGGCTGGGAGGATTTGGTCGCAATCCAGGAATTCTCTGTTCATATTTTAAAGATTTGTCTCGTGGGTCCCTTGGCAGTAGTGAGTTGGTCAATACCTGAGCCTAGGAGCACTGGGCTCAGACCAAAATGCCATCCTGCATATCAGGGAACTCCAGCTTAGGGATGGATCTGCTCAGGAATCACTGATCAGTGTTGTGCTCACAAGCGCTGCCTGGCAAGTTGAGGTGGTGCCTTTGTTTTAACACCTGTGACCTCACCTGAGCCCTTCCTCACGTCCCCTGTGCTGTGAGAAGCACCTTTCAGGGAACCCTGCAAGCTTTTCCTGCAGGCAGAAATCTGGGAGAGGCCCAGAGCAGTGCAAGGGCTCTTCGCACACAGCTCTGGGAGGGGTTGTGAGGTGACAACACGTCCGGTGTCTCAGGAGTGACCATGGACTGGCACCGGGCACACTGAGGGAAATGCTGCCCACAGCCAGAGCACGCAGCTGGGAATACAAAATCCATTTCCAGGCTCCACCCAGAATGCCCAGAGGAAAGCAGGTAGCACAAAACGTGCAAATTTCACACATTTACACACCTCAGCTGTTGGTTTGATACTGAGGCCCGTGCCAAGTGTGCTCTGGGGCGCCAGCCCTGCCTTGCAGATGGGAAGGAGAAAATTCCTGGAGTGACTCAACAAACCTGCACCGTCCTCATGGGTTATTTGTCCATTGTGCAGGGACTCATCTCCTGGAGAGCAGCCTGCTTTCCTGTGGCTACAGCAAGGCCCAGGTGTTGTGTTTAGTGTGCAGCCATCAGCCATGTCCCTGGTGAGCTCTGGGACAAGCTGGGCTGGGAGGCTGAAAAACAAGAGCCCATTTTCAGTGTCTGAAGCACAGCGGCTCACTGTCCTCTCTCAGGTTGTATCCTAGCAACTGGCCAGCCAAAACCAAAGGATCTGCACATCCCAAAGTTTCTCCAGACCTGCACGAAGCTCCTGGGTCTAGAATTTGTGCTGAACGCCCTTAAAAACAGGCATTGCTGAGAGAACTAGCCTACTTCAGGAGAGATAATAACATTCCAGACCATGGGCTGGAGAACACAAGATCTGTTTAAAGTTCAATCCCCGCCTCATTTTTCAATACATTTTTACCAAGGCTCACGTGATCCACGTGGGAGCTTGATGGAGGCTGGCTGACATGACCTCGTGGTTTGGATCCTGGTGGAATCTGCTTCCCAAATACCCCCTGCTCCAAAGGCTGCCAGCTACCTGAGCCAGCCCTCACTGACTTATCCTGAGCACCGCCAGTCCCTTCTGCAAGTGGTGCTAATGCCATGCTGGGGACGTGCAATGCCTTCTCCACAAACTCACTCACAAAAATGAAGCTCAGGGCTGTTCCAGACAGAACTCTGTGCAGAACAATGTAGCCCTTCACTGACAACTGTAAATCAAATTAGAAATGTTCCTAAAAATTAGCAGCAACATCAGACAACACCGAATTTCTTCAGTCATCTGTGGGAGACCAAGTTTCTATAAATAAACCGAAGCATTGCCATGATGAAGTTCCAAACAAAGCCAAATTGTCAAAACAGCCCCAGAGCCTTTCAAAGCAACAAAACTCTTTCAGTCCAAACTCATGAGCATTTTCAGGCTCAGTGTGCTGGACAAAAGGAGATTGTGTGGGGATGCACAGAGGGAGCAGGGGACACATGACCGCTGCATTTGTGTAGCACTTTGAGGGGGAGGGACCAATAATGTTTCCTTTTTCATGAACAAGAAATGAGGCAGAGAGAAGTCAGTGCATTTGGTTGGGGCCTAAGCAAGGCACAAGCCTGAGGCAACTGGTTTTGCTTTCAAAGTTGCCACTGCCTGGACTGTGGTGTTTCTCCCTCAAAGCTGGTGGCAGCTGGACCCATTTCACACAAACCTGAATACTCATCATGTTTTAAATTCCATCCATTAGAGGCCCCTGATTCAAAGTCTACCAAAAGATATCTTTTACAAGCCTGTTTGTGGTACAGATCAAAACATATTAAAGCAGAAACATTTCCAACAGATCCCCGTCTGCCACGACAAACAGCTACCCCTTGCTTCAGCATCTCTCCATTCACTGCAGCTGCACTGCAAGGAATTTTTAAAGACCCAAAGTATGCATTTACTGTGTTCATAGGATTCATGAGTTAGGGTAACACAAGAATCCCTATAGGAACACACAGATTATACTCACTATCATCATTCAGAAATCTTGTTTGCTTCTTCAATTCAAATTTCACTCTAAGACTGGTGGGATCACTATGAGAAAGATGTGTTAAATTACCTGATTAAAAGGTTGAGACACAGGCCAAGTTGTGGAAAGCAAAGAGTCCAACAAGCTCTCTGGGGTTTTGCCCCCAAATTCCCAAAGGCTGATTAAAAATATACATTCACTGGGGTCGTATCTCTGAGTATCTCCAAGGGAGTTTGTACACCTTCATTTTATGTAACACAAATTTGTCACTGATTGTCCCAAAAATTTACATACTTCTCAACAATTCAGGAATTCAGCAATCATTCAGTCAAGTATTCATCAGCCTCAGCTGGTATAAATTGTGGCAGTATTTAAAATTCATCTGTCATTATTACACCCTGCTACAAAGCAAACAAGAAATCCAAGTGCACCCACCCAGCAAGCAGCAGCTTGGTCCTACAAAAGGGAGAGATAATTTACTGCAAAATCAACAAAGGGGGGAAAAAAAAGCTGAGCAGAGAAGCTGGATGACATGGTCAGGGAGGGAGCCTTTCATTTCAGCCCTGCTCATTAGCATTATATAGCAAGCAAGGATGCAAGGTTTCAACATATCTGTCTTTTCTAGGTCTCATAAATTCAACCAGCAACGTAATTCCTGCTTCAACAGAGTTCTCACTTGTTCCTTCTTAAGTACAAGGGTTTGGAGGTGCTGTCAGGTGGTTTGTTGGTAAAGCAGCAATTGTAGCAATTCCAGGGGAAAAATACACATTTTTCCTTCTGCTTTATCACTGAACGTCCATTCCGAGGAGCCTAGCAGGGAATGGTGGCATAGAATGCAATATTGGGGACAGCACTCGATATTGCAACAAAAGAAATACGAAATAGAATCAGCAGTCAAAGGTGCATTTTATGTCTTGGTTTACAGAGAGTTCATCCCTGCACAGAAGCATGCAGGAATTGGGGTTTCTTTTAAGGGACTATGTTTTATTTATCTAAAGAGTGCTGCATTGTAATAATACACTGTGCTTGTGAACTCCAGAGACTGAAGAGCCTTTAGAGAGATGGATTTATAATGCATCCCAGGAGGATGAAAGAGCTGTGCAGCTCTGGCTTTCATTACCCTTTGGCCCCTCTGCTCAGGCTGTGGCCATGGGGAACCAGAGAGGGAAAGCTATTCTAGGAGACACTTTGGAGATTAAATGTCTCTACTTTGTCACACAGAAAGCTGCAGAGAGAGAATTAACTCATCTTTCCCAAACCCCTGTGTGGGACCTGTTTTTCAGAGGGGAAGTTTGTTTCCTGTGCCCCAAACACAGGCCATGAAAGACGATCTGGGAACTTCCACAGGCCCAGAGGTCAGTGTGGGGCTGTGGGTCACGTTCACCCCGTGAAGGTGCCTCCAGCCCTTGCTGGGGCACAGGGACACAGGCTCATGAAATCCAGCTGCACACAGCTGCACAAGCTCAGTGCTCAGAGCTGCAGCTATTCCGTCTCGTATGCTGGCCACCTCCTCTGCTGGTGACACCTTGGGGACAGCTGCAATGCATCCCAAACTGACATCTGTCACAAAACATCACTTTGTCAGCCTGGAAGGGTGAAGAAATGCAGGTCAAAAGGTGTGGCAGACAGAGGGATCCACGTGGTTTGGGTTCTCACCCGAGCCTAGCTCCTTCTGCCTCATTTCTGTGGCATCTTGTCTGGAAATTTGTGCTTCACACATCCGTAAATTGGCGAAAATAATTTTTGCCCACAACACTGCAGAGTTGGAGCTTTGCTTATTCTTGCAGTTTCAAACCACCCAGGGGAGGCAGGACCTGTAAACACAGCCCTTCCCAACCCACCAAACAGCGGGCACAGGGACAAAAATGCACCAAAAGCTCCACTGCCGAAGAGCAATGCTCGGGGACTGTCCTGAAGGTCTCAGCTGAAAGATTCCACTTGTCCTTGCTCCAGACAGGAACCCAGGGAGGAGCCCTCACAGAGTAACTCTCCCCAGGAGGCACAAAACAAAAAATTTCCCTTTGCACCCCGCAGAAAATGAGAAACTGCTGAGCTGCCCTCCAGGCTCGCGCCTCACTCCTGTATCAGCAGGCAGCGCAGCCTCGCAAGCACGAAAGAGTTAAGCCGAGCCTCGCACAAACTTTGCAGTGAGCTGAGCTCAGAGCCTCCCTCCCTTCCCTGGGAGCCGGGAGCTCGGCTCATCCCCTGCCGGGTGCCCGTGGCTGCCGAGGGAGGCGTGTGCCTGCTCCATCCAAGCACAGAGCTCCGCGGGAGAAGGCTCCGAGCCCCTTCCCCTGCTGCCTGCCAAGGGACCCGGCGGTGATGCCGCTCCGGTGACATCCCGGCATCGGGATTCAGAGCCATCCCTGCCGGGGAGATCAGCAGCAGAGGTGAAAAAGTGCACTCGGCTGAAAGGACCCTGTCCCGACTCCGGGGGTAGGACAGCAAATCCTCTCCGCACAGATCCACCACCTGGGAGAAGATGTTCCCAGGGAAATCACCAGCAAGCTCCTGGTCTGCAGCAGGGACTCTGCCTCATCCCAACACTGCTGCCTGCTCTGAAAGGTAACTGTGCTTTATTCTCTTCTCTCCCGATGCACCACCACAGCCAGCGCGCTCACACATGTTCGGCATGAGAACAAAATATCCTCTCTGCCCCTGAAAGAGGAGACACCACCACCCCCTGCCTCTCTTCTCCCCCTCAGACCCTCCCTGGATCTGAGGGAGAAAATGCAAGCCATGGATGGAATTGATAGTTTTGATGTTTTCTTGGCGTTTCTTCAGCGCTGATATTTTCCTGTGAGGTGAGCTAGACAGAACACACCTGGTGCTGTGTGTCCAGCCCCAAACTGTCCCGTGCTTGCCAGCCAGTTGGGTGCACTTGAGGAAGCTACACAAGTAATTGTTCCATTTTGTCCCAGTTACCTGTTTGTGTGAGCCAGAGTGGGAGGAGAAGCAAAGGGGAACTCAGGAAAGTTGCCTGCACTTTCAGAGGTGCTGTGCTGGCCAGTGGTGCTCACCCTGAACACGGGAGTGGAAGGAAGCAGATGGGCGAGACAAAAACATTTACTGCAGCTGCAGGATCGATTCGTACCGCACTGTTTGGGGGGAAATCTTTCTTTCTGCTCCCTGTGACCTCCAAATGGGCAGAGTAGAGCAATGCAGGCTTCATAAACGCTCCCCACGCCCTGAGAGCTGCAGTGGGAGGCTGGTAATGTCAGCACCCATGAAGTTTTGGCTGATGAATTTCCTGGCTCAGCGACACACTCTGGGAAAAAAAGCTCTTCTCCTGTTGTGTATGAAGGCTTCTATTTTCATTACAGATTTTTATTAAATGAAATGTGTTGGGTTTGGGTTTGGTTTTTTTTTTAATCCCTGATTAAAAAAAGCCACAAACTGATAAAAAAAAACCTGCTTAGAATCAATCTACACCCACTGAGCACCAGTGATCACTCAGAATTGGAGAATTGTTCAGCCAGAGAATGACTAAATCATGGAAACTGAGATCCCAGGGAATGTTCCTGTGTCCATGAATTTGAGGGCTCCTCATGGTAACCAGTGAGGTTCTGCCTCCTCTAATCTGAGTCATGCACAGTTATAGTCTGACCTGCTTTACACACAGAATTATTGTGTGCCACTTATTTTCACATCATGTTGGTCTCTACAGTCATTCAGCTTCTGTTCCTTAAAGGGGAGTGTACAAAATCTAAATCTGCTGGTATGCAAAGAGATGTGCTCAATGGGATAATTGATAGATTGAAAAGCAAAAATCTTTGGGGTTGCCTAGAGCTATTGAATTATTTCTGGAGAAGATGCAATTAATGTTGCAGCTTTCAATAGTCTTAATAGTTGATTGCTCCTGACAAATCTATAGTTGAGCCTAAAAAAATCCCAAACAGCGCCAGCTCCCCTTTGCTAATACATCTTATTACTAATCTGCTCCTTTTATCAATAAACGCCCAGCTGAGCTTTACTAATTCAACATCTTGGTTTGTAGTTAGTTATTGAACTTCAGACTAATGTCCTTAGCATTCTGCAGTCTAATTTTATGAAGGATATAAAGCCATTAAGTTCTCTGCTTGTTAAGGAGAGAAACCAGCTCTGGCTTTTTCTCTCAGTAACAGAGCAGATGGGATGGGCAAAGACATGGCTCTGTACTTTAACTCACACAAGTGTCAGATTCCAGACTGGTTGCACTTCGTTATCAGCAGAGAAATCATATTGTAAGAGCAGAATTTAATACAGTTACCTTCACACCCTCTATTTCCCACCTGCTGCGGAACATGAGAATATACTTCACAGGGGAAGAACTTCCATTTGTAGATTGCAAGTGTGAAAATCACAGCTGTGGCCCTGTAATTGAGAGCAAAAGAGCCTGGCTGCCCTGCCCGTACCTCTGCATCAGCACCAACCCCTCTGCCAGAATAACTGGGGTTGTGTCAGCCCCTGGAGAAACACTGAGCTTGCCCACAGCCTCCTACACGCAGCACAGCTCAGAGCCCACCGCCCACACAGGACTGCAGAAGTCAAATCCCCAGGCCGTTTTTTCAATCAGCAATTTGGGCCAGTTTATTACTGAGCAGGATCTGGTCCAGTATTCCCTAAACTGGGTGGCTGTTATCTCAAATGCTTTGCTACTGAAGAAGGAGCTGGGAGGCAAAGTGCATCCAAGCCTCCATATCCCTTCTCTAAAAACTCAGAAATTCAGATGTTTTCTTATCACATGAGCCAAAGCAGGTCTTTCTTGCTTGTAGTGAAAGTTTGAGTCCCTTGAAAGTCCAAAATGTTTTGCAGCACTTCGTCATTTAGGTGAAATGTCATGTCTCAGAGCTTTTATCATACTGACCTAATGTTTCATTTATTCTGATTATCACAGTATATTACCATGTTAATATTACTCTATTTACATCTGGTGTAGGTTTATAGGCAGTGGACATTATAAATAATTGGATCCGTTTGCTCAGTGCTTTCATTTTTGTTACAGCTAAAACCAAAATTCTGGTCTTATCAGAGCAGAACATGATGCTTTGGAATGCACCATTTACAGTGAAATTTCAGCATTTTCATTTTCTGTTTCCAGCTGGAAGAACTGAAACTGCTACAACGTTAAGATTCCCCCAATTTCTAGTAAGTTCTGCTGCCAGGAGGTGAGGGAAGTGTCACATCCTGCAGCAGAGTTGCTCCAGGGGGACAGACAGGGCAGGGTGCTGATACACAATAAATGAGAGTCATGCTGAAAAACACTGATTGGATTAATATCTCCCCTTCCTCTCTGACAACTGATTCCACAGTCTGTGGGGCCTTCTTGTACCCTTAAGTAATGCGTTACCAGAGAGGACATTAACAATTAGATTTGCACATGTTTTTCTGAAGTTAAATGCTCAGTGCTTCTCCTCATCTCAAAGTGTCTCACAGGAGCATGACAGGGGTTTTCTTATCTATTTGCTCTAAAGATATCACATCCAGGCTAGGTTATTTTAGTACCTGTGTCATCTCTCTCTCTCTCTCTCTCACTTTTTTCCCCTTTAGAAAGCCAGCCTTTTGACCGTTCCTAATGAGAAACTCAGAACTCCATACTCCTTAAGCCCTGAATCAGGTGAGAAGACATCCCCCGGATGTTTGGAAAAGCAGAAAACAACCTTCTCCAGCTCACCCAAGGATAAACCACCTGCTGTGGGAGAGAGAAGCTGGCAGAAAGCTGATTGCTCAGTCTGTCTGGAAAAACAACACTTGCAAAGACCAAAGCTGTGCAAACCTTCACAGCTCAGCTTGGGAGAAGGACCAAAGCTTTTCACCATCCAAAGGAGGTGACCTACCAAAAGGAGGCCCAGGGTATTTTTAGGATGAAATAAAAGCCAGAAGGAAGTGTAAAGCACAAGTGTGATGCTCGTTGTCATTATGACAGCAACGTGCAAAATGGTTTGCAAAGGCCTTTCCCTCGCAGCGTGCTCAACTGTGTGAGCAGCAGCCTTGACACCGAGAGGATGGAGCCTCTCTTGCTGAAGCCATCATGCCATCTGTGCTAAGTTTCCTCTCCTGAGCTCCTTTGTGAGTCTGGTGAGGGGAGACAGGAGATCTGAAGGTAAATACGGAAAATGGACCGAACCTGACAGAGAGCAATGACTGAGATTTATTTCAAATTCCGCGGGAACCTGACTGGCCGCGTCCACCTTCCAACTCTGGCTACTGAAGTAGACACGACAGCAGACAAATATTCCGGCCTCTATGTGTACGTGGGATTGTTCCTAACCCTCCTGGCTCTCCTCCTGATCCTGCTTTTCTCCATGCTGCTGCGCCTGAAGCACGTGGTGTCCCCCATCACCTCCCCAGAGAGCACTGAGAACGTGCAGCACTTCACAGATGTGGAAATGCACAGCAGGATCCCCACCACCTAGGGAGCTCCAGCGAGGAGGGCTCCGTGCTTGGGAAGGGTGTTTTGTTCAGCAAAAGGTGGTGGAAAGAAGCTCTAGCTGCCTGTTGAGCCCCACGACTTCTTGCAGAATCCTCAGCAGCATCTGGAGAGTGTCACTGGCTGCTGGCACCGCAGGCAGCGTGTGTGCCTCCATAAAATCGACATTCCAGAAACCTGCTGCTGTCAGGGAAGGCTCACAGCCCTCTAAAAACCTTGCAGAAAATGGGAAAAGCCACATTAACAACAGCCAAAAACCCAGAGAACAATAGCAGAATGTGTTCTGGAGCCCGTGTTTGCTGACCTCTCTCTCTGAATCAACAAAGTGTAATGGGTGTAAGTGGGAAGAGCCCACGGGGCGCACATAGAAATTGTCAGCAGCGTGAAAATGCTCAGGCATTTCTCCCATTAAATTGTTCCCTTTTTTCACTTGAATGGCAATTAAACAATGGAGTTTCACAAAAATAGGAATGTTTCATCACCTGCTGGAACTACGTCCTTCTGACATTAGAGCCCATTTAGTGAATAGTTGCATGCCAGATATCAAAAAGAAACAGAACTTTAAAGAGGAAAGAGAATAAAAGCCAAAATTCAAGCAAGATTTAAAATAAAAAGAAGCAGCAGCAGCAGCAGGAAGTGAGATAAAAAAACTTAAAAGGCACTCTACCTCTTCTTTTGTCCTCCTTTACATTAACTGAGCTGAATACAAATATTTTATGCCTCTTACTCAATAATTCAAATGCAGTGTAAGTTTTGGGAGCCCAATTGACATTGCTCTCCTAACAGACTCAAATTCATAATAACATGTTCTCTCGTATTCATATTGGGTTTCTTCCTCAAAAGCCAGACGAGTTCTTCCAAAGTTCTTTCACTTGTTTTCCTCCAAAGAAAGCTGAGGAAATGCCTGGGCCTGGCACTGCAATGAGGAATAGTGGGAACAGCTTTGGACACAGACTAATAGGGAACATGCAGATGGAAAATAAACTCAGTGAGCACTGAAAGATAGGATTGGATTCAAGTATCCTGATGGAATCTCATAGGGGAAGGAAATGTTTATTTGAATTTATGGAAAAACAATCTGACCCAGTCCTGTGAGTGACGTCCAGAGGTAGGCTTTGCTTCTGTGGATGGAAAAGATGGAACCAAATATGGCAAATCACTCCTGGGAGAGCCACTGCCTCTCACAGCAAAACCTTCAGTGAATTGTTTCAGACACATCTCTAAAAGGCAGGTATTTTACACAGCTTATCCACTTTATTACAGTGTAACTCTAGTTCAGCAATAAAATGCCCTGGATGTTTCCCACCTGTACATACACTCTTATTTGCCAATTCTCCTCTCTCCAAGGCCTTGGAAAGTGTAAAGTCCTCCCACAAATCCAGTGCAAAATTAGAGAAGACACTGTCACATGGACCTGTGATAGTAGCATGAAATTTTTCTTCAAATGATCTGTGTACAACAGGTTTTTTTGCTTGCCTTTAAAGGCCCGGGTGAGCTGTTTGGACTGGGAATATCTGGGCTTTTACAGATGGTTGGCAGGGGGGAAGCAGAAAGACAAATAACATCCCCATTGAATACACTTGATCCATGGGCAGGACTAGTGTTACTTCTCACTGATGTACCGAGTACAAAAACATTTAAATATTGCTTTCTTATACTGAATAATTCCTTTTTACTTCACTAACCCTGGCATCTGTGAATCCCAGAATCCCAGAATGGTTTGGGTTAGAAAGGACCTTAAAGATCACTTGGTTCCACCATCCCAGGCTGCTCCAAGCCCTGTCCAGCCTGGCTTGGGACAGTGAACCAGAACAGTGATTGTGTGAGGGAATACAGCAAAAAATTCACTCCCAGCAGTGTCTCTCCACGCCATGCTTGGCTGTGTTTCCCTGGAAGAATGGCAGGATGGTTATCCTCTGTGGGGACATCACCAGGCAGGACGGTGGCTTCACACCACATCTGAAGATTGGCTCCTCAACTCTCGGTACTGCACAAGAGCCAAAATTTTGTGTGATGATCAGGGTATTAATCCAACTAAGACAGATGGCAACTGACTTAGTCAATGACATTTAAAATTAACAAAAATCTATGCTGCTCAAATTGGTTAGGTATGTCATTCATTGAGCCATCATGAGACAGCCTAGCTCAGGCTCAATATTTGATTTATCCTGGAAAACTTCTCCATTCAAAAGCTACAACTTACCCAGACCAGAAATGTTCTAACATACTAAATCAGCAACTAAACCACATTAGCTTCCCAGAACAACTATCTGCAGAAAAGCTTTGTATCCAAGAGTCTGCAGGACAGACTCAGCTTTTATTGACAGACTTTTATTGACATAAAATATCAGAGCTACTGATGGAAAATGACAGTATCAATTTCTGAGTGCTCTGATCTCAGCCAAAAATGGCCCTTGAGGTCAGGACTGAGCTTCTTTCCATCACACTAAGGAATGTTAATTCAGAAGAGTCTCAAAACATTTTAAAACTTATTCTGTAGCTACCCTTTAAATAAATGAATAATCTCTTTATATATCAGATGGTATCTTTGGGCAGACGGGGGATTTTTATATAGTACCTTTATGGAAGGCAGCCCTCTCTTCTCACATGAAAATGACAAGTTTTCCTTTCTAAAGCTTCATTTCACATAAAGTCTCTGTCCCACTTGACACATCTACAGCTCTGGTGGCACTCAGGGTGCCTCATTTGCCTGTGTAATGCCAGTATATTTTAAAACCTTTCCCACTGAGAAATAGAAGAATGCCTTTCCTCTCTTTCCATTCTCATTTGCAGTGTCCCAGACCTGAGAGATGTGTCTGGGAAAAGAGACTGTTGGGATGTGTTGGCCTGTGTTTGGTCAGTGGCCTCTAGTGGAGTTTGGCATTCTTTGGCTTTAAGAATGGTTATTAGAACTTTTGCCCAGTTTTGCTGCATCTTGGAGCACTTCAGGTCTCACAGCCATACCTTCCCCTCCTGCAGGCTGCTCCCTTCCCACTTGCCCATCTGCTGTAGAAAATGGGGTTTTTACAAAAATAAAGAGGCACAGTGCTACCAGTGGTGAGTCACTGACTGCTCTGTGCATTCCCACCATGGATCTGAAGGAGCAGCTCACAAAAAGGCTCCGGTGGTGCCGCTGTTCCAAACCAGCTGCTGGCCACGGGGAGTGTCTGGGCAAGAAAACACTCTACCAGTCTGTGTGAGTATTACTTGAACCAGCACGGTTTACCCCCATCCTTACTGCCATCAGACACTGGAAACAAATCGAGTATTGAGTCAATTCCTCACCTCCTCCGTGCCCTGCCTGCGGGGGAAGACAGCCACCTGTTGTTCTGAAGGAGCAGAAAACGCCCGAGCATCACCGCTCCTGGTGGGTGGGGCTGTGAGGCCAGAGAGAGCCTCCTCTCACCAAAAAACCACCCGTGCTCCCAAATCTCCAGGGTTCTTGGTCTGAGAGCTGTCAGGAATACGGTGTGACTCCCCAAACCATACAGGATTAATCCTTGAGTACTCTCACCCACGTGATTTCCATGCACAAGCATGAATTTTCTGCATTAACAGACCCTCAAGTATCAAGCAAAAAGGGTTGATATGTAGAATATGTTCCTTCTCTATGTCAGAATAAACATAAATATTTTCATATCCTCTCTGGGCTGCAGAAAAAACCTTAATTTTGCCAACAACCTATCTCACCAGAGGTGATCCTTCCCAAAGGACCTTTTCTGATTTTACTCAAAAAAATAAAAAATGTTCGAAACCCAAAAATGATCTGAAGTCACCCATCCATTTCACTGATGGCATTAATGAAAACTTAGCTGCATGACTTGTGCTCACTAGGAACTTCTATATCCTCACATATCCTTCCCCTGCAGTCACTGCTGGGGTAACTGCTTAGGAGGGAAGTGCAGACAGAGCTCCAGCTGGAGAGCAGGAGACATGCAGACAAATCCTCTGCTGGCAGCTAATGCCACGAGTCACCTGCTTTGCTACAGCTTAGGCAGCAAGTGAGGTGGAATCATGGAATGGTTGTACCTTTTTTCAAACATTGTGTTGTGTCTACACTTCAGCTTAATTCTAGCATGGAAAGAAAGTTTGTGCTCAGTCTGTTCATGTGCCCTGCAAAAACTGGGCAGTTGTGCAATGACACTCATGACTAAAAATTCAGATGCGGATATATCTGGAAAGGGGAAATCCCAAACAGTATTTTGTTGGTACATGTAGACTCAAATGTTGACATTTTGGTAGAAAAATAAAGCTGGAGATGGTGAAGTTTGCAGTGGGCTCAAAAAAAGACTACATTGAATGTTAAGGCAAAAGTATAAATACTTGTGGAGAGGGGAAGGTATTTTCAGTCACGGTTCCTGACACACATTTCACATTTGTTCACAAAAAGGAACTGCATGTTATGCATTCCATCTGCCACAAACCTTACCCCACAAAGCCCTCTCAGATCCTCACCTTCTTTGGGCTTTTCCAGAAGGTTGTGAAGTTCCAGCAAGAGTAAGAGCAGTCTTCAATTCCTGGTGTTCATTCTGTGGGCACAGACATCAAAATAAAGCCTAAAAAACCCACAATGATATTTTGGTTTCTTGTACACTTGCTCTCCAGAATGTGATATATGAACATTTCCCCCTCAGTCCTTTCATTATCAAAGCATCTAAGACGACTGATGTTAAGAATGAAAAAATAAACTGGATTTGAATTTTGATGGATTGGATTTTTCAAAGGTACTTAGAATTTCTTCAGCTGAAGGCAAAAAGAATTTGTCCAGCTGTAGTCAAAGCTAAGTTGTGAAAGCAGATCTGGCTGCAAGAGGGAAAGGTCTGTGCAATTCATATGTAATTAATGAATAACCCACTCCTTATACTCCCACCTGCATTTCATGGCTATGTAAACTTGTCAAACAAATTATGAATAATTCAAAAGACCTTCTCCTCCCTCTCTTCTCCTCTAGATTTATTAACCCATTTTCAAAGTATAATTTGATCAAGCTAATAGCCACAGACTTCCTAAGCTGACTCTCTGTGCATTAATTCTCTGTGCATGGCCATAGTCCCACTCTCACAGTACCATTTCATAAAAATCAATTACAAAACAACAAAAGGCACCTGAAAGCCAAATGAGAGCTCAGCAACATTCTTTGATCCTTGAAGTCTGCTCTTCTCTGCAAGCAAGAAATTAATCTTGTTTAAGCTGGGCTGTTGTCCTGCAGCCAGTTGCTCTTTAAACCCTTCAAAACACATCCCTACCAACAATGCTGAAGGATCAGGTAGGAGCTGCCTGGGATATTTCTGTGTGCCCCACATGCGTGAGCAAACAACAGCCAGAGAAGCTCTTCCTTACAATGCAGGGGAGACTTGGAAGCAAACTGGCCCTGGGCTACCTTTTGAACTGTGTGGGCAAGCAAGTGCTGCACTAGGAAACTCTTGAGAGGACAGCACAGAGCCATGAGCTGCATTTGAGTGTTTGCCAACCACAGGCTTTGCCATCCTCCAGCTTCCCATTCTTCCTCCCATATCAGAATTCTGTCTTTGGCCCTGAACTCACTAGTGGGCGTTTCCGGTTGACTCCTTGTGCCTTAGCAATCCTAATTCAAACTAACTCATGCTCACAGCAGTTTTTGTAATGTTACTCCATAATCTTTAGGTGATAAGGAGCTGTCCAAGTCGCTGTGGCATGACCAGCACATAAAGCCCCAGGAAGCTCAAATCTGGGCCGGGGTGAGGTTGCTGCAGTAGACACAGTGGCAAATCTTACAGCTTGTCACTGCAGAATCAAACTGACGTGGGTTTGCTGTTGTTCACAAATTTTTCATGCTTTCACACCTTTGGAAAGCTCCAAACAGGCCTTTCAGCACTGCCTGTCAGGATGGGAGCACCACACCAGTTTGCACTTCATGTTGACACCTAGAGGGGAAGAACCGTGACTTCTTGTTGTTGTTGTTTGTGTTCAACAAAAAAGGAAATGGGAATTACCCTGAATGCACCTGGTTTGGGCTGATGCTGTGCTGAATTTCCAAGCTGTTTATTGTTTCAGAGCATGACTGAAGGGATGGGTAACAGATAACCACAGCACAGCAGTACCCTCCATATGCACTTCTGCAAGCTTCTCAGCAAGAAAGAAACCCCTGGGATCAGAGTGCTGAGGCTGCTTTTCCTTTGTTTGACTTTTGCTGGTAACTATCCATCAATTTACTATAGATACATCATTGTTCTGCTGACCTGCTTCCCTCCACTCACACTGCTCAGATGAATAATAATTTGCTGCAAAGCAATTTGGAAAATAAATGCTGACAGACCGAGTGTACGCTTAACTTAGGTGAGATTTTGTTCTATTTCTACTTTTTCAATTAATTTTGCTGGCTTAGAATTAATAAAATATCCCTAAAAGGAAACTCCTTTTGTGGAAATTCAGTGCCTTCAAGGCCCATGCTGGACAACAGCAATTACAAAAAAAATAGGAAAAGTTTATCACACTTTGAGGTAGTGGGATGTCTTGAAGGCCTTTCTCCAGAAAGCTGCTTTCCATACCCATGAGCAAGACACAGCTCAGACATAAAGCTTGCAGACAACACTTTTACATTTGGTGTCACTTCTGCCACTTAAAAGCTCAGATAAGCCTTTCCATCTTATGAATACTCATAAGTTCAACATCATTGCCTCTTTGTTTTGTTTAGTTTTGTTTTTTAATCTTCCTGAGGAAACCTGAGAACACAAGAGTTATTCACACCTCAAGAGCAGGAGACAGAGCGAGATACTCATCATGAAAACTTTAGGTCAGAGTGTCCAGTTTATGCAGGCACACAAGTACCCATGACACAGAGAATATTAATCCATACTGGAGGTGTACAAGGCCAAGGAAGGTCTGTTGTGGATGGAATTATGACTGTAGCTTTTACCGTTTTACTTATGATCCAGCTGAATCTAAACACAACAGCCACACAGTAAATCACAGGAATAAATCACAGCAGAGCGCCAGTGATGTTCATAGAAAGTAAAAATACATGTCAGGATACATCAGAAAAAAAAAGATCAATTATTTCCCACTTTAGAGCAGCGTGACCTCCCTCACAGCAGGCAGCAGATGCTGAGAATCCAGAAACAGCCAAAGCAAATGCAGGAGTCCAAGCTGCACTGCCAGCCTAGGGCTTGGGGATGCAGACAGACCACGAGACTGCTTTTTCTAGGTATGACCTGCTTTGAAAATCTTTTGGGACAAGCAGCCCCTTCCACAGAGGTCAGGTTCACAAACACAGCTTGGCTGAGCCCAGGTCACCTCTGTGAACATTCTCTGTGCTGCTCCTTCCATTTTCCTTGGCACATCACTGAGACAACCACTCACAGAAAAACACAGGAAACTGATAGCGAGGAATTATCCAGATAAAATCTCTGAATGTAATTTAAAGGTAAAATAAGGAGAAAACAACCACTTCTCCCTGGACTGCTACTGTGTGGTTTGAGTTCAGTGTTATTGAAGCAGGAAGATCTGAGAGTGACAAGGTTTTGTCTGACAGAGATTTTGTCTTTCTGGGTGTATAAATTCTCTCAATGGTTTCCTTGAAGGAAAGACAAAAATGACAAACATCTCCACAGCCAGGAAGCCGTGAGAGCTGTTGTCACTCCCTCAAGTGATTAGATCCAGCTGTACCAGGTTTTCACTTCCCAAGGTATCATCTTTCAGCAGTAATCATCATTTGGTTCAGGTTTTTTTAGCAGACCAATCTGTAAATAAATGCAGTCTTGCTCTGGGGAAGGCTGTTTATTCTTTCTTGTAAGTGAGTCTGAAAGATCTTTCATTCAGTGTTATGAAGTGTGAACATATATTGCATTCTGTTGAAGGAAAATAAGAGTTTGGATTCAATTTCACCAGACAGCTGGGGAAGGCAATTTCAATATTAAACATTGCCTCTTTATTTAATACTGCTGGTTTAAAACTCAAAAGAGAACATCAGGCAAAATAAAATATGTGTATGTGGAGTTTTCATGCCCGAGTGACCATAGCCTAATCTTTGTCATTCTCATCCCCTCTTGTGCCACAGAAGCCTTGCAGCTCTTCTCTCTGCTGACTTTTTTGTCACTCAACAGTCTTTTAACAACCCTCAGCAGAGCTTTGCAGCTTAGTGAACCTTCTCAGATCTGCAGAAATCCAATCAAATCAATGCTGGAACTTGAGCAGAAGGATAGGGCAGTGAGTGAGGAAATCAGAGTTTTTTCCCTTCTTGACCACAGGGATGTAACATGCCTGGTGACAGAACTACTGGTCTCATTGTCTCAGGATTTCTTAGTGGTGTAGAACATATTTTCAGCCATTTTCTTCCCAAGTTTCTCTAATCCAACAATATTCCTTGACTGTATGTCAATAAATCCATCAGCAATCAATTGACAGTAATGTTTCATAGATCAGTCATTTTATTTAGTACAAGCCTAGGTAAAATATGAGAGGAGTTTATACAAAATATTACACATTCCCTCTTTGTCTCTTAGGCTAGTCCTTCATGTTTTTCTGGGATTGGTTGTTTTGTTTCTTTCTTTTCTTTTTTTTTT
>VXBU01006987.1:563335-615333 GCA_013400315.1 Bombycilla garrulus
GAAAGCGGGAGGGGACCCTGACTTACAGGGAACAAAAAAAAAAAAAAAAAAAAACCCCAAAACAATTAAACCCCCTAACATTTAATTATCCTGTCCTTTACCAGGTGCTGAATCTCATCTCCAACACCTGAAAAATTTAGCATTTTCCTTTCATCCCAAGTCTACCTTCTTGTCAACAGCTGTCAGGGCCCTGACTGCACTAACAGGTCCTAATTTCCCTGACCAGTCTCAGCTGGGGCTTTCACTCACACTCTTGGACAGGGACTTTATTTAACCTTGGGGTTTAAATAGAATCATAGAATGGTTTGGGTTGTCAGGGACCTTGAAGTTCATCCCACTATAACTGGCTGATGTGGTCAGGGAAACCTTCCACTATCCCAGGTTGCTCCAAGCCCCATCCAGCCTTGCCTTGGACACTGCCAGGGATCCAGGGGCAGCCACAGCTTCTCTGGGCACCCTGTGCCAGGACCTCACCACCCTCACAGGGAAGAATTCCTTCTCAATATCCAGTCTAAATCTTCCCTTTTTCAGTTTAAAGCCATTCCCCTTTGTCCTGTCACTCCAGGCCCTTGTCCAAAATCCCTTTCCTTTAAGCACTGGAAGGAATTCTAAGGTCTTCCTAGAGTCTTCTCTCCTCCACACTGAACACCCTGAGCTCTCCCAACCTGTCTTCCCAGAAGAGGCGTTCCAGCCCCTGATCTTCTTTGTGGCCCCCCTCTGCACACATAACCATGTCCTTCTCATGCTGGGATGACAGAGGTGACTTGTGGGAGTCTTTGCTGCTAATTCTATTCCTGAACTGCTGTTTGGGTTTCCTGGAGTGACATTGTGCCCATGTCTTTGCTGGATGGTCACTGGAACTGTTACTGCCAGACCATGCCCTGTGGGTGAGGTCTTTACCTTGGCTCGTGTTGTGGCCACCCTCAGCTCCCAGATTGCTTTTCCTGAGGGACAACAGCAAGAGCAGGATGAGGCTGGGCAGAGCCACTAATTCCCTGTGCATTCAGGACACCAATGTTGTTTCGTTCTACTGCATTTTTCCCCTAGACAGTGTCTGCTGTCAGCACTACTTGCTTTAATCAAAAAATAAATACATTTCAGCGTAGCCTATTATGCTAAATGAAAACAACAGGGGGCTAATGAGCATTGTGAACAAGGCATTAACATGGCAATCAGAGGTATCCTCAAGACAGCTGCATCTTTCCTCCAACCCTCCGTAAACACAACTATGTTTACTGCTGTGACCTCATCTGTTGAATTTAATTCAGAGAATAAACAGATTTAGATGTCTAACTTTGGATTATCTTTGTAGCATTGTGCATGGTGTTACACTATTAAAAAACAAAACTGCCAGCTGTTTGTGCAACTGTTCAGGGGTCATTCCTACTCTTCAGTGAACAATACTGTGTTAACACATTTAATATTCATGATTTTGGGGTAGAAGTTAAGGTGTTGCTCCCCCAGTAAGTGTTGTGGGAGGCTTGGGCCAGTGTCAGCCTGTAAAGGGAAGGTGGCCACAGCCCTGCTCTGGCAGTGGAAGTTCTGAACACACCCGGCCAGGCTGAATGCGAGTTACGTGGGTCCCCACTGCTGAAATAACACGCGAAGGCCAAAACTTTCCAAAACGCTTTTCCGAATTTATTTCTTTTTTACCTCTCCTCCTTGAAAGTCTAAAAACCTGAAACAGTCCTGGCTACCCCTCTAAACGCTGCCGGACAGTGGCCTCGTTAGAGCGGCCACCATCCCTGCTGCTGTGGCACTGTGGGGGAAAGCCCCACATCGCAATGGCACCTGCCTCGCCGAAACGGGCAGGGAAAAACCGTGAAGAGCAGCTACAGTAGGGAACTAGGAGGGACTGGGAGGCACAGAGAGGGCTGGGTCCCTGAGGGAAGAGGGCGTTCCCGCTCGCCTGTCCCTCCCCTCAGCCCGGCCGCCATTTCGGGAGCACAGCGCGGGCGCACGGCGCCCCCTGGCGGCTCCACGGCCGGCCCGGCCCGCCCCGGCGGCCATGAAGTCCGTGTTCGTCACCGTGGGCACCACCAGCTTCGACGAGCTGATCGCCACCGCCCGCTCGCCGCCCGCGCTGCAGGTCAGCAGGCCGAGACACCGACACCGGCTCCAGCCCCGGCCCGGGCCTGCCCTCCCGGGGCTTGCGCCTGCGCGCCGCGACCTGCACCGCCTTCCTTGCCGCGGTGCCGGAGTGTGGGAGCGGGCCGCAGAGATTCGGGGTTCCCGCGGGGAGAGGCGAGAAGTGTTGGTGGAGGAAGGGGAGGGACGGTCTGTGGCGAGGGGTGGGAAGGGGAGGGGGCAGCGGTACCCGGGCCGGCTTAGTCGGGAGCTGGGCACACCCCTCACACACCCTCTCTATCCCCGCCTCATCCCCTTCATTCCACTCCCCTCATCCCCCTCTTCTCCATCTCTCTCTTCATCCCCCCACTATCTTCCCCACTCCCGTTATCCCCCGCGTTGATCCCTGCCGTGCCCCGCAGGCGCTGCAGAGCCGCGGGTACCAGAAGGTGGTGCTGCAGGTGGGCCGGGGCTCGCTGCCGCCGCCGCAGCCCAGCAGCAGCTCGGCCGTGGCGGTGGAAGTGTTCCGCTTCAAGGACTCGCTGGCTGAGCACCTGCAGAGCGCAGACCTGGTCATCAGCCACGCAGGTACAGCCCCGACTGCTTCCTGGGACTGCGGGAGGTCGGTGGGATGAAATCTCTCCAGCTCAGGGGTGAACTGGCTGGGAATGCTGTCCACAGTTAAAGTTGGGTTGAACAACTTGAACAACTAAGGTTGTTCAAAATACTCCCCTGTTTCAGCAGCAAGTAGGGGGATATTTCATCTCTCACCGTGTTTTCTGTTTCTCTTGTAGGTGCTGGTAGCTGTCTGGAGACTCTAGAGAAAGGAAAACCACTAATAGTAGTAATAAATGACAAGCTGATGGACAACCATCAGCTTGAGCTGGCCAGACAGCTCCACAGAGATGGCTGTGTCTTCTACTGTAACTGCAGGTATGGAGCTGCTGTGGCTGTTCTCGCTGGAAAAGAACATTCAGGCCATGTGACTGCAGAACTGAGAATGTAACAAAGAAATAGACTTCCTTCTCTCTAATCTCCATCTGGGTATTAGATTTTCCAGAGTGAATAGACTAACACTAGGTAGCAATTTACCACACTTACCAAGCCTTTTGACCATGGCCTCTTCTAATTTTTTTTTTTTTCCATTTGAGGGTACATATATTTAGATTAAAAGAAGAACACTTGGATTCAGGGGGATTCATAAATCAGATAATATCTGCTTAGTAAGTAACTTTAAGTACCCCTGTTTTTCAAGTACTTACTCAGGCTGCCCTTTTAACCAAACTTCCTGAATCCACCATACCCTCTGACAAGGAGTTTCACAGATCTACTGCCTGTCACTTCAGGAGAAAAACCCAAAATGAAACAAACACACAAAACCCCACAAGCAAACAACACATGAAAAAATCCCACCATCACCAAAACCTCTAGCTCCTTTTCTTGAGAGCTCATCCTGACACCTGTTGGGTTTATTTCTTCTCCTGGTTTTAACAATATCTTACTGTTTTCTCTTTATTTCCACTTTAAAAATAACAGATGACTTTTAAACTGAAGGCAGAGAAAATGTAGCTCCCATTACTTAGCCTGCATCTTGATCCTTTGCCCTGCAAAGAGAAATTCATGTTTCAGAGGAGCTTTCTGAACAGATCAGGCCTGGCTTTCATTTATATTGAGCAAGTTTCTTAAACTCATTATCCTGGTGCTTCTGTCATCTTTGGAATTTTTATTTCTTTGTGTTGGGCAGTGCCAAGCATTTGAGCCTTATTTGCAGCCTGATAATAGCAAGTGACAGATTGACATAGCTGTTCTTTCTGGCTCTGTGATCAGGGGAGAAACTCTGCCATGTGTTCAGATAGCATGGATTTCCTCCTGTGGTTTATGGAGAAGAGCCTCAGATCTTCTTCAGTCTCCCAGCATTGCAAGCATGGAAGATTAAAAAAGTTTAAAAGTTGAGTTTGTCCCTGCAAGTTGATGGAAGTGTGTTCTCAGCAATGCTGCCTACGAGCCCGTGCTGGCTGGGGCCTGCTGCTCTGTGCATTCTCTTCCTTTCCATACAAATCCTTAATATTTCCATGCTATAGAATTATGTATGGATGAATAGAAAGAAAACTGTATTACAAATATTTTCGTGTGGGATGAATCTTTCTTTAATTTTTGCTTTTGGTCTGTTTTTACAGCACTCTTGTGGAGACGCTGCAGTCGATGGACTTGTCAGCTTTGAAACCTTTTCCTCCTGGACAGCCAGAAAAGTTTGCTTCATTCTTGGATAAAGTTTTTGGGTTACAATAAACAAAACAAGAAATAAAAAAAAAATTGGGATAAAACGTCTCATCTCCTGCACTTAAGATCTGCCAACTGGGCCAAACACTCAAAGAAAATATCATTTAATATTAACTGATATTAAATGGCTTTAAATTTAGTGCCAAACTCGTTCATGTTTATTCTTAAAAAAGTAAGCATAAACTTATCCTGCCAATAAGGAAGGAGTATGAACTGTCTAGTTGGATGGGCATATTTATATAGCAAAAGCTGCACTGGGATGGTAATTACAGTGATGAGAACAAGCCAAACTACTTCTTTACAGGCATGACATATGCATAGTGGTCTCTTGAGGATTTTTGTAAAGTACAGGTGGAAATGAACTGTCTTTGTTGATGTTCCTGTGATGTTCTGCAGATGCCTTCAGCTCTTGTTTCATGTGTTTACAGAAGCACTGAAAAGACAGCGTAAAAGGGAGATAATTAAGCCTCAAAAGGGAAAAAAGCATGTGGTAAATCCGGCTGCAAAAAAGCTACGAGCTGCAAAACTGCTGCCAAACTGCTGCCCTGGGTTTGGGTGACTTACCCACAAAGTAAAACATAACAGGAGTTGGCAATACAATTGCTCCTTTTGCTCCTTTTTTGTTCCCCCATCACAACCCATCAGTCTGGACTTCTGCACAGCAGTGTTTCCTATTTAGATTGTATGTAAGGAAGAAATTCTATCTTGTGAGGGTGGGGAGGCCCTGACACAGGGTGCCCAGAGCAGCTGTGGCTGCCCCTGGATCCCTGCAAGTGTCCAAGGCAGGAGGGTTGAAACCAGATGAACTTTGGGGTCCCTGCAAACCCAGGCCATTCTGGGATTCTTTGATGCTGATCAGAGCTTCCCATTTAAAGTATTGAAATTGATAACATTACATCGATTTTCTCAAGTAAGTATTTGGAAAACCAAAAAGGGCTTAAACGTTAAAATGTTCATGCATGTTCTCAGGCTTCTAATGCTCTAGAACTTTAGAAGTGCATACTTGGTGCTAATTGCCCTTCCTACAAGGACGTTATCCATTTAGGGGGAGGGATTGCTTTTGTTGTTTAAAACAAGAAAATGAAACTCCTGGATTGGCCCATCTGCTAAGTACAGTTTTTATGAGGAAATTAAATGTACATAGA
This sequence comes from Bombycilla garrulus, assembly GCA_013400315.1. Classification (NCBI taxonomy): domain Eukaryota; kingdom Metazoa; phylum Chordata; class Aves; order Passeriformes; family Bombycillidae; genus Bombycilla; species Bombycilla garrulus. The sequence goes on from VXBU01006987.1 coordinate 568,828, forward strand.
GGCATTCAAATGAAGCACAAAGGTGGAATAAATCAGGTCCCACAGTGTGCAAGGGTCATTTTTGCCAATTCCCCAAAGTTTGCCCCAATTACTCAGGAGCAACTACGATTTTTCACTCCCTCAGCGATTTCTACGGAGCTATTTCAAATCCGCTGCTACCAACTCGCCTGCAGCCCAGGAGCGCAGAGGGACTTTCGGATAACCATTGGACTGACGTTCCCGATGGAGCTGAAGGAGCGAGCTTTGCTGAGGCAGGTGCGGAGGAGCCGCTCCCCGCGGCTCGGGATGCGCACCCACGCCGGGAGCCGGGCACCCTAAAAATGGGCCTAAAATGGCCCCGGCGGGGACAGCTCCAACAGGATGCCAGGGACCGGGGCTGGGGGCCGCGGCCGGGCGGTCCCGCAGGTGGGCGCGGTGCCTCATTAGCGCTGCCTCATTAGCGGCGCCTCATTAGCGGCGGCCGCGCGCCCAGCGCCTCAAGCCTCGCCCGCGTCTCCGTGCCCGCCTCGGTCGCCCCGGCCGGGAAGATGCACAAAGGCTCCAAGAAGTACTTCGGGCAGAAGTCCTTCAGCGAGGTGGCCATGGACGAGTACCTGGGTAGCTTGGGGCTGTACCGCAAGATGACGGCCAAGGACGCCTCCTGCCTCTTCCGAGCCGTCTCGGAGCAGGTGCGCAGCCGGCCGGGCTGGGGAAAGCCGGGGCGCCTCAGGCCCGGGCCGGGCTGGGGGTGGGCCGGGGGTGCTCCCGGAGAGCTTCTGGAGACCCGGCTGGGTGCCCAGAGCGAGGTGGCGGTGGTGGGGATGTGTGGGAATGTGTGTGGGGATGGGTGCGATGGGCTCCGGGTGCTGGGGCTCACCTCAGGTGTCTCCAGGTGCTCCCCAGCCTCTGCGTTGTCTCCCTGTGTGGTGGCCTTAGTCTGGACAACTTACGCGTAACGCGAGGCGCAAGTTAAACTCTTGACGTTTTCTCTACCGTTGTTTTTCCAGCTGTTTTCATCTCAAATTTATCATGCAGAAGTTAGGAAAGCTTGCGTCTCGTTTATGAGGCAGCACCAGTCTAGGTTTGAATCCGTAAGTATCGTGTGCTTTGTGCATCAGCTGGTACGTGTATTGGGAAATGCTGGGGAAGGGGGTCAGTGGTTGAGCACTGAGAACACGATGGTTTGTCACGCTTGGTGCTTGAAGGACAGAAGAAATGACAGCGTGACTGCTTCCTTATGTTCAGTTGCAGTTGCACAAGTTTTGACTTTGCTTCTGAAGTTCCTGAAAACAAGCAAGTTACTAAAAACCTAAGTAGTGAGTAGGGCGAGTTATTTGTGTAGTGTATTCTCTGTGGAGCGACTACTGCAGCATTTAATAGGTGGGAAATGTGTAGGACTTTTGAGCAAGAAATTAATATCAAAAGATGGTGGGAAATTCTGGAATAGTTACTTAAAGTCATGGAGTTTTGAGGTGTGGTTTTTGGTTTTACCTGTGGCAGTTTGTGTGAGTGCAGGTGTGTGTGTGCAGTGTGGGTTTGTAGGATATTGATGTGTTTTTTGGGGGTTGTGTTTTGGGGTTTTTTTGTTTATTTGTTTTCCCTGTAATCACATTTAAGCATTTCATCTAATCTAGGGGGTACTTGAATATTACTTGAACTCATATCCTTAAGTTTTTTTAGGATCTCTTGGTATTATCACATTGAGACCCCAAATCATTCCCATCTTCTACCTCCCTTGCCCCCTCCAAATCAACAGGTGGTAGCTGTTAAGTAGTGTTTAGGTTTAATTTAACTTTGCTTTTTAACTGCCTAAGTTTTTATATTTGTTTTCTTCTTCATTTTTGTTAAAAGCATGTAGAAGGCTCGTTTGAGAAATACCTACAACGACTAGGAGATCCAAAGGTGAGCCTGATTTAAGATTTATTAAGAGAGTTAAATTTGAAGAGGCTGGAACAAGAAGGTGTTTGGGTAGTTATTTAAAATGTGACTATTTGAGTTTATAGGGTTTTTTTTTAGATAGACCCAACTCTTGGGGAATCAATTGCATAAGAAATACTTAGGGTTTTTTCTGAATAAATGGGAATAAGCTGTATATATATATAAAACGATACCAGTTTTAGTGGGGAATTTGCATGGGTGCGAAGGAGCAATCTCTGCAGGCTGGACAGTAAAAGCTTATTCATAACTGTAGTTCTTCTCTAAGGAGAAAAAAGCAAAATACAGGGAGTGTACGTTAAATGAAATATCTGTCAGGCTTTACAGTCCCCTGCTTCTTCCTTTACTGTTCAGATTTCTATTTCTTTAGTCTTTAACCAGTAACCTTGGTGAATGCAGTAGTTTCTGAAATAAGTGTGGTTTAAAAAAAAAAGTTTATCTAAAGTGGTGTGTTGGAGCAGCTCTGGCAGCAACTCAATCTTGCTAATTTTGATAATTGTGGCCAGCCCATGTAGCAGTTTCCTTTTACCTTACTCTCCCCCAAATCCTTATATCTCAACTTTTCAGTGCATGATTGCTTTAACAAACTGATGAGTTTGTATAGGCATTTTAATAGTACAGATCTTTAATACTACAGAAATGTACCGTATGGTTGTGGATGTTTAGATGCCTCTGTTATGTCACACAATCTCATAATCTTGCATAGGAAAGTGCTGGTCAGCTGGAAATGAGTGCTTTATCAATGATGTACAAGTAAGTACCTCTTTCCTAAGGTTTATTTTGTTTTGCACTTGGTGTGGGGGCTCTGGCTCCAGAAATTCCTGTGTGTTTGCCACTGAGTGGTGAATGTGTGGAAGCATGAAACTTAACGGCCATGTGAATGGTGCCATCACCGCCCCTGTTCTAACGGGGATTAAGGGCGGGGTCAGTTTCCAGGGATGCTTGTTTGCTGTCTTTTTGCGGCTATTCAACTTGAATGTCAGGTGTTTGCTTCTAGTGGCTGAAGCATGGAACATGGGGAAACCAAGGAGCTGTGTGCAGTGGAAACACTGTGGGGTAGTTAGAAGCATGACTCAAACTCATGTAGGTGTTTTCGAAAGCTCCAGAAGTGAGGAGTATCTGCCCTACCTGGTGTGTAAATACTGCAGTTTATTCCAGAGGTAACACAGAACTGTACAGCTGCTGCTGTCTTGCTAAAAACCCTGCTGTCTGTAAAAAGCAGTTTGGTTCCCTAGTGGTAGAAAACAGAACCCTCCTTTTGCAGGCTCATTTTGCCCCAGGACTAAAGGAACAACTGAAGTTTGGCAGAATTACTAGCTCCCTGCACTGAGGTTCTAGCCCTTGTGCAGGGTGCTTAAATCACTTAGACCGAATTGTCTGAGTGTCTGAGCACCCTTCTGTAAGCATAAGTACTTGACGTACTCTGTGAGTAAATATCATGCTCTTTCACAGATATTTTTTTTTTCCCCTCAAGATAAATGAGTGCTACCATAAATCAATAGCCAGATGAGCGAATCTATCAGGAAAAGTGCTTTACTTGATTTTTCTGTAAGCCAACAGCTCTAGACTGTTCGCTGGAAACTTTCTTCACAACGTGGTTCTACTGGAAGTGTGCTCTTGTAAGTCTCCTTTTCCCTCTGCTTACGTAGGCGAGATTTCATTGTGTACCGGTACCTCAGGAAGCCACCCACACGTGCTACAGACAACGGCTTTGAAGACAAGGTCAGTAGAAGTGAGAGCAGTTTCCTTCTCTTCCTCTGCCAGTCTGTTTGCTTACTTTTTCTGAAGCTGGATGAGTTGTGCAATTATTTTTTTTCCCTTGAAAGGGGAAGTTAATGGGAAGGGATGACTGGGACAAACTGATGGATTTTTGTGACCTACAAGCTGATCCCAGTTGAGAGAAGGAGCTATTGGAACAGCTTATCTACATCAAAACTACTGCTGGGAGCAAAAGGAGGAGCATAAAGGACAAATACTCTGTTAGCTTGCTTCTGACCCCTCTGATGCTTTCTGGAGCTGTGTAGGTGTGGGTGCTCAGTTATGTGGCTACTTCAGGCACGATGAAACTGCTGTGGTGTGGATTTCAGTGTGGGCTGCTGGATTTGCTAAGGTGGCCAGTGTGCTCTGAACCTGTGCTGCTGCAGCTGTTACTGATCTGTTGATGAGCATTGCTGTCTTCATTTACATGTGCTTCTTTCTTCATCTACAGTTTCCTGTGTAGCTTAATTTCATTCCAAAATGAGCTGAGTTTAAAAATCAAACAGCATGGTCTAAATGCGTGTTTGCCCTCCAAGGCTTTCCCACCAGAGCTCTCATTAAGTGTTGGCAGCTGTCTGTTATTGCACCGTCAGCTTGGGCAGCAGCTCCTTCTGGTGTTGCTCCTCCTCACCACAAGAGGAGAGCATGTGTTGGCAGAATCCACAGAGCACACAGAATTAAGAGTCCTGGCATCTGGGCTCCCTCTGGGAGCTGCTTTTCTGGGAAGCATCCTCACTCCCAGTGTGCTGACAGCTGCCTGAGGGCTCCTGCCCGTTGCAGTTGGCTGTGGTTGTGTGCCAAGAAGTTTGGTGGGATGTGTTTACATGGTGTGTCAAGGCATGTGTTGCAGAAAGCATATCTTCTGCTTCTTTAAAAGCAAGGTTTATGGGCTAGAGAAGTAAATGTTCTTCCAGCCTTTCAGGCAGAGAAGGATGAAGTGTCTTTGACACTTAGGGCAGTGTGTCTCAGGATGTTGCATTCAATGGGTATTTATTTCACCTGCTGAGCAAATGGTGGTCTTGGAAACAAACTCATATTTCATGTTCAATCCAGCAGGATCTACAGAAGATAGTTTTGCTTCCTTTGTATGATACAAAGTTACTTAGGAATTCTACCTAGATTTCCATTCTGAGCTGATGCTACAGCTTTTTTAATGTTTACATTGAAAATATTTACTGTTTTCTTGATGACTTGATGTCAGCTGTAGAATGAAAGGGTATCAGAATTTGGGATTACATCATTCCAGCCTTAAAAGCTTTTTCTTTTTTGTTTCCCCAGATTTTACTGTGTTGTTCCGGTAACGGCCATTATGACTCTGTGTATACAAAACAATTTCAGGAAAATGCTGCCATTTGCCAGGGTAAACTTGAAATCATTTTTCTATGGAAGAGAATTGTGTGTTTTTGTATGTTTAGAGGCAGGGTTTTTCCATTTTCAGGGATGGGGAGAAGAGATATGGAAGCTCACTTACTCAGTTATGCATATTTTTATGCATAGACTCATTTCTTTACTTGTTAAGTGGGTGTTGGACCCAATGACTTCCAGAGGTCCCTTATTCCCAACTGAGTTACTTTATGGTCCTGTCTTTAACTGCATTTGATGTCACTACTGCCTTGTAACAGTAGATAATATCTGAAGATCTGCCTGCCTTGAAAACTGCAGGAGTTCTTACAGAGCTCATGTTATTGAGCTTTATGTTGGTTTGTTCAGCTGCATTATATGAGATCCTCTACAAAGATGTGTTTGGCATGGATGAGGAAGAGTTAAGGTCTGCAGTTGAGATGTTTCGAAGTGGATCCAAGAAGAACAGAAACAGTGCTCCTGTAGGAAGTGAGGATGCAAACTTTGCTTATCTCCATGAAAAAGTGCCCAGAAATCCATCAGAAAAGAGGTAGTATGCTGGGAAGGGGATCTGGTAAGAGGGGAGCAAATAAAAAAAAAACTTAAACCTTGCAGAGGACAACTTTTCCAAGTTTCTATGAATTTTTATGGAATATTAACTCTTCTTTTCCTATGTTATAACATAAACACGAAACTCATGTGTACCATGGAAGAGTGTGCTTTCCTTGGAGCTGGGAAGTGCCACATAATTGAATATCCTCTGCTGCAGGCTGTGTTATAGTTGGGTGTTACTCTGTAAAGTGACAGCTTGTTTGTAAGTAAAACTGCTCCTTATTCATTAGAGCTTTATTATTTTTTTTAATGGGAGACTTACTACTCTTCTAAGCCTCCCTAGCTCTGAAAGGCTTGAGAGCTGCCTCTGAATGCTTGCAGACAGCATTGGTTTAATGGTACCTGGCACAGAATGTCTTGTACTTGACAGTGCAAGAATTCAGTCAGAGGGACCACCTGCATCCTTTCCTAGTGCAAGAAGTAGCCCTCGTTAGGGACAGGTTTTGGAACAAGCAAAGGTCAAGTTTTTAAAGCTTGGAAAAGGCTTGTCCTGCACTGCATTGCACCTTGCTGGTGTTTAAGGCAAAATATGCCACTTGATGGCACCATGGTGCTTTTTCAGGTTGTGTGAACGGTTGGTGATATTAATCCTGACTAGAAGTTGTGTTGTAGCTTTTGTAATCTTATTCTCAATTTTTTAGACTGGATGAGTGGGAAGGCAATGATACTGACAATCCACAGGAAACCAAGTTCAAACAAGGCATTGAAGAACAAAAGGTTTGGCTTTTCAGGGAAAAATCCTTATGATTTACTTTTGGGGTTTTTTTTCTGTTGTATGATGTTACCCTTGTTAGGGCTAAATCTCTACTGCTTTCTAAAAATGTGTTTTTGTCAGGTGGGTGGCTTATTTCTTCTTGTGGTTTTGCCCTCGAGTTTCTCTTAAATTGGAAATGCTCTTTTCCTTTCTGAAATTCTCTGGTTCTTCTTTAGCTGTTTTTTATTTCCCCCAAAAGATGGAGCTTAGCAGATGTTTCCTGATCTGCTGTTTGTTTTTCCCGGAATATGGTTTAAATTAGTTCACTTTTGTCTTGACTTTAGTATAAATTGCTTCAGAATACTTTTAGAAACTCTACAGAAGTAGAGTTTTCAGATACAGTAACTGAAATTCTCACCAACTTTTGAAGCTGTGGCTTCATTGATCTGGTTGGCTTCTTTTGATTCTTTTTGAGTACAGAACACGCCAAGTGTTACTCTTGAGGCTTTTCTGCTTTCTAGAGTCAGTTTGCTCAGCACCTGAGTGCCTGGATCTGTTTTCATACTCTTGAATTTTAGTTTTTAGGGAAATAGAGTGGAAGTGAAAATTTTGGAAAATATCACCTGTACTTTTAATGCTGCACAACTGCTGGCAGGATACAGACTGTGCTGAACATATGAAATGCACTTGTTAATTCTCCATTCCAATTCTGTTTTTAGCCTCCAGAAAATCCTCCAAAGATGCCTGTTCCTTATAAAGTGATAAAGGCACTGGACTCTACAGTCTATCGAAATGTGGAGTTTGATGTTTGGCTGGACAGCAGAAAAGGTATCTTGGGAAAGGGGAAAGCCAAAAAACTCTTCCTGTTGTAGGCTTATCTTTAAATGTATGAGTCTGAGTCCTGTCACCTGTTTCTTCACAGCTGAAATGTGAAGGACACAGGTGAACCCAGCAGATAGCTGTAGGTAGGACATGTTCTTGGTTTCCTGTCTGGCGTTCAAAGTACAAAATACCCAACTTCTGATACTGTGTGATGGTACAAGGTTGCTGAAGATCTGATCTCTGCTACTTACTGACTGTACACAGGAAATAGGAGGATTCAAAGCAGAGCACAGAACTCTGTTGCCATTCTGTTGTATTGGAAAGCATTCAAATGTGAGAGCTTTTTGTTACAGCATGTGTGCAGAGACTTCTTTTTAGAGCACGATTTTGGCCTCAGAATGGTATAATAATGAAGATCTCAAATTTAGCATTGAGATCTGTCAGATGAGTTTTTCTCCTGCCTCCCAGCCCTCCTGGGCTTGAACATTCTGCAGGGATTTCATGGTTCTCATGGCTTGGGAAAGGTTGGCTGCTTTTTGGCGTTCACTGTGGCTGATCTGTAAAGCAAAAAGTTAGCAAGAAAGATAAGTTTTTAAGTGATACTTGATGTCTGACCCAAAGTGCTTTGCATGCTGAAGAACCCCAGCATTTCACCACGGCGTAATCAGTAATGAGGATCATTAAAATTCTTGGAACAGAGTGTGGTAACCAATTATCTGTGTAGGATACTGACGTGCAGAGAAGCCAGGCAAGGAACAGAGGTAAAAAAAGCTGAAATCTAACAGCAAGGAGACTTTAGGCAATGTTAGCTTTTCCTGGATGATATTTCATGTTTGCCAAGTGCCACCGGGACTCTGGCAAGATAAGAGATGTCCAACACTTTTAATTCCAGGATTTGTATGAAGTGCAGGATTAGCTCTGTGCCACCACAGAAGCTGCAGTGTTGTAGTAGTGCTGCTTGCTGCATTATCTGGCTGTTACTGGTCTCATGTGACTTAGCCTTGTTATTGTCTATTGTAAGAACATCTAGAGTTACTGGAATGTTCAGGGGAATGTTCAGGTATACACAGGGAGTATTTAACTCAATTGGCCTATAAATTGTAGTTGGGTGCTGTCATGAAATATTTGTAGGATATGTGAAGAAAGAAGAGTAGCTTAAAGGTGCTTTTTTTCCTCCATTTATTCGTTTATTCATTTATTTTTAGAGCTTCAAAAAACTGACTACATGGTGTTTGCTGGGAGACAGTACTATTTAGGAGACAAGTGTCAGGTTAGTACTCAAAGGAGACCCAGTTATGGTAAACTGTTAAAACTACTTTAAATGGGCTATGATAAACCATGAAATCATTTGATTTTATGGAACTTTCTAGGGCTTTTATTGTTCTTTTAAATGTAATTTCTTTCTAAAATCTGCCTTTAAACTTGGTAGTGTGATAGAAAAGCAGTTTGGGGATTCAATGTAACCCAGTCATCCACATTCTCTTGAGTGTGGAAGTTCCAGGCAGAGCTCAAAATGCACAAAGGGGTGCTTTTGATGTAGTTGTCTCTAGATTTTTTCAACAGTGAAGTAGCAAAATATTTTGATAAAATAAAAAGGGAAGAGCTAAAAAGGGAGTAGTAGAATGATCTGGACAGGAGATGCTGAAAGGAAGGTCAGTTTCCTTTATATTCTGCTGTCATATGTAGTGAGGGTTTATTTTTTATCACTCTTTAAGGCAGTGCTAATGCTTCACTCAGTGACTTGTTTCTCACTGAGCAGAGCTTTCCTTTCCTTACTTTATCTTCTGTTCTCCTCAAGTTCTTAAGCAGTAGTCTTCCTTGGAACTTATCTGCTGAGCACAGGGGATAAAAATAAGTTAGGGAGCAGGTATCTTGCCTCTAAGTTGCTTACAAGACTGATTTTTATTTCTTTTTATCCTCTCTAAAGTTAGGACAGTGCTCTTTGTTTTGGCTGCAGTTTTGAAGAAGTATTTGAGACTCCTGGGCTGGCTCAGTAACATGGGACTGGCTAGGAGCAGCCTTTGCTGTTTGTGGACCATATTCTGCTGCAGTTGGAGTTCTCTTAGAGCTCCCCTTGTTCTCTCTCCTCAGGTATGTCTGGAACCAGGAGAGAAGTACTACAATGCTCATATCCAGGAAGTTGGACAGGATAGCAACACATTGACTGTATTTGTTGAGGAGCTGGCAGAAAAGTAAGCAGTCTGTGACTTCAAGTTTAAACTCTTTCTGGTTGAGAGGTTTGTTTTTCCTCTTGGATTTCTAAGGAGCAAAATCATTACTGTGATGCTTTCTGTGAAATCCTGCTGCTCTTCCTTCACAGGAATGTAAAAGTGATCTTTGCAGTTTGGGTTTAATTCACAGAGAGCAAATTGCCCTCTGCTGTTGGGTTTCTCTGGAGTTTTTATGTTGTACCCAAGCAACGAAATAATTGGCACTTCTGGTGAATCTAATAGCTTTCTCCCCCTTGCTGTTCAATCATTCACCCTCCTCCAGAGCTGTGATTCACAACATCCTGCAAAAATTCTGTGGTCTCATGCTTTTAGGTGTACCTCTGGAGGCACACAAATGCAGGCAGGGGAGAGAGACTTGACCCAAGAAATAAATAGTTTTTAAACTAAAGCCTAGCTTGTCTTTTCTGATTCAACAAGTAGCAGTAATGTGTGTTTTGGTGCCAGAGAAACAGATTATTTTCACAAACTATTTTCCTGTGTCTTGGTGTTGCTTCAGCTTATGTTGTTGTGCAGAGTTTATCCCTGGGGCACTGCTAACGTGGGTGGCCTTCCTGCAGGCACACGGTTCCTCTGGCAAACTTAAAGCCAGTGACACAAGTGGCTCCTGTACTTGCTTGGAATATGGCTCACAACAGAAGAGGAGGAGTTTATCAGAAAGTAACAGGTGGACACTTCTCAGGAATAGGTCTGTACAAGGCTTCAGAAACATTGCTTTCCTGGGGAAGTAGGGGAGGTGCTCATGGCAGTTGTAACTGTAGCAGTCTTTGGATGTTGGAAGTGACTTAATTCACCCTGTGATGTAAAACCTGGCCACTGTGGGGGTTTGATGGAAAGTTAACTTTAAGACAGTGATTAATTTGCCTTTGCAGAAGAGCAAATCCATTGAAATACAGAGCAAATTTGGTATTGCCCAGAACAGATTTGCCACCTGAGAGCCAGCTAAAAGACATCTCAGTGAGCAAGAGAGCTTGTCTGATTGACATTAGCAGAGATGTGTATATGGACTGGGGCTTCCCCAGCCACTTAAATATGGGTTCAGTTTGATTTGGAGGAGGAGTTGTGAGGGTTTTTACTTTTATAAATAAATGCAGCCTGCAAGGAGGGATTTTAACACTGGGTACTGGTTGGATCAGCTGAAGCTGGGAAGGTACTCCCATGTCAGATGTTTGTATCCTCATTGTGCAGAATTCCTGCTTGATCCTTTTCAAGAAGGATCTGTAGCTTCCATATTTACAATGCACTTTTTCTGGAATAGGCCACTGGCTTTCTTTCCTATGGGTTCAAATATTAATTCTCTTTATCATTTGCGACCATAGCTCAGGCTTAAGGTGTAAATCTCTTTTCTGTCCTCAATGGAAACTGCAGAAATGGACATGAAAACACGGAAGAGGATGCTCAAGAAAGTCCGTGGGAAGGAAGTGTTCATGGCTGTGGCTTACAGCAGGGGCCAGCCCATACTGCCACCCCGGCTGCAGCACAGTGCTCCCTCAGGGCGCTTCCCTCCCATCCACTGCTCCCAGGGAGGGGCAGCCATGGCACCCTACAAACCCTATCACCAGCAGAACCCTCCCAGACACCACCGTGACTCCGGCATGCCGAGGTAGGAAGCTCTGAAAACCTGAGCTGGCCACTTGTTTTCTGCTCACTCTTGCTGCAGACTGGTTAGGAGAGAGTTTGTGCTGTTCAGGTAAAACTACAGCTGAGGCACTTCCTGGTCATTGTGGCTTTTTCCCTTAAAACTCAAGGGATCTGCCTGATTTATGGACAGGAACAACATGCTTGCCCCTTGAATAGCATTCTACCCCAGCCTAGGGAAGAGAGGCTGTTAGACCTATGACAACTTCTCCTGCAGGTCCTGGCAAGTGCCAGCAAGCCTCTTCTGTAGTCACCAAACTGTCTCTGCCACAGCCTGATCAGGAGAGAAATCAGCAACTTGCTCAGGCTGTCTCTGGGAAGTTGTGAGGGAGTGTGAAAAACTGTTCACAATGTCTGCACCTAGTGTTGGCATGGTGTTTGTCCTGAGATGTTTTTCAAGAGGTTTTCTTCTTTCACCAATGCACTGAGGGGGGCGTCTTTTCTTGTTAACCTGCTGACCAATGTGAATCAACCTAAAGAACTCATCTATAAAAGTTGAGTTCTTAATAAAGGCTTTTTAGCTTCTCGGCCTTCTGATCTATGGAGTCTTTATTGTTGCTGAGTGGACTCTGCAGTGATACTCTTCCACCAAAAATTGCTCTACCAGGCATTGGGGAGGATGGTGGGGCATGAAACGCTTGTGTGGAAGAGCAGGTTTCGTGTGGCTCTGCAGAAAGAAGCGGGTGTAAATTGAGCAGCCAAAGGCAGGTGACAGTGCAGGTGGTGATTGCTCACTCCTCTCTTGCTCCCCCAGCTCGTACAGCCGCGGCCGCCGCCTGCTGCCGTGTGGGAACAAGGAGTGCCAGTACGGCTTTGTGCCAGGGGCTGCCGAGGAGCCCCAGGGGCCAGAGGAAACTGTAACTTTCTGTGACATTGAAGGAGATGATGACGCTGCTTTCCCTGCTCTGCCCGTGAGTTACGAACGAAGGGTAAGCTGAAGCCGCTCAAAGAGGCAGGAGGAAGGAGAGCTAAATGCAGTGATTCTTCATCTGAATGAGCAGCAGCTTTTTTTTGTTTTTGTGGAGTAAGGTTTAGCAGTGAATGAATTTTTGACAATGGAAGACTGGAATTAGTCTAGTTCCTGTAAAACCTGTTTGAATCCTCAGCTTTTCTCGATATTCCCCTTCTTTGTATCCTCAGTAACAACACTTGTTTTCTTTTAAGCATATTTTCATAAACATAATCATGTTTCTCCTTTCTATTGCAGTTGGAAAACAAAATCTTTTCCTCCTATGCGTGTCTGTCTGGCTCTAAATATTGTGGGAGAAAGCTTTTCACTTGTTTGCAACACTATAATTTATCATTTAGGTAGCAAGATTCAGAAACTGAATAGTGATAGCCTGGGTTTTTTCCTATGAATTTGTGGGTGTGATGTTTTGGATTAAAATGTTGTTCCTGACGAAGTTTCTCCTGCTACAGAAACAGGAAAAAATTACAAGCCTAGATTTTTTTTTTTTTTAAAGCAGTCTTTTTGTTGAGTTGTCAGTGAAGTGGCAAAGTATACTTTAAGTTTAAAATGCTTTTTTTCCCTTTCTTTGTAGTCTAAACCTAGTCCAAAGCTAAAAAAAAATCTATTTATACATAGGTATCTGAATAGGAAAACAGAATTTAAAAAAAGCAAACCAAAACACAACCTGGTATGTTTGATTTTTTTTTCTTTTTTTTTTTTTTTTGCTCTGTTGAAGCAGTGAACTTTAACAATAGTTAGACTCATATTTAAATGAGGGACAGAATATGCTTAGGGCTGTTTCAGCACCAGTCATTTTTTCTTTGCTCTGATGTACTAGAGCTGTAATCTTTGCTCTGATTTTTTCCTCCAAGAGTGCCAAGGAATAAGGACACATTATCCTGCAATTTCTTTTTTCCAACATGAAATCAATACAGCTCAGTGGCTTTTTTTCCCACCTTTGCTAGACTTGCCTGCAGCTCCTAATGAATAGGTTTTCATGTTCATTCAGTGACTTTATTGTCAATGCCAAAGCTTTTTCTGTCTCTTCCTTGTCTTGTTTAGTAAAGGAATGTGACATTTCCTGGGGAAAGATGCATCTCACAGAGGACTCCGCCATGCTGTTAGAGGCCTGGTGGGAGAATCTTCTGACTTGGCACCTCTGCTTCAACCCTGGGAATCTTTCGAGCCTCTCTGAGCACTTTATCGATCTCACAGTCACCAGTGTCTTCTGAGGAGAGTTTTGAGTGTCACCTTAGCCATCACAAAAGAGTGAATCAACTTCTTTTACTCTAGCATCTCAATCCTTTATTCCTCCTTCAGAGAACTGATCCTTTAAATTGGGGTGCAGCTCAAGGCTGGTTTCAGTGCAGCACCAGAGGGTGTGTAAGACATTGAAGGAGTGCTGTGGGCAACCCTGGGGTGTGCTGCTCTCTGAAACAGTCAGGGTTGCATGTGTGGGTCAGCCTAGTGCAGACACTGCTGTGTCTGTTAGCCACCTTTTGGTTCCACTCGTTGTGACTAAAGATGATCTTTTACCCTGATGATCAGTTTGGATGATCTGATCTGCTGCTGGTGTGGGGGAATGCTCTGGAATGAGGAATGCACTAATACATGCTGGGGGGTAGCAGTCTGGGATCTGCTCCCTCTGCAGCTTTGTTAGAGCTTAGCATAAAGCTGGATGAGTTCTGGGAGGGAGCAGCTTGACTGCATGGCATAGGACAATGCTAAAGCTTCTAAATTGCCTTAGGTATGCTAGGCAGAACAGAAGGAAAAGGAAAGAAATGTTTGCTGCATTTGGAATGGACACACAGATAACGCTTCCAGCATGGTTTGCTTGCAGCAAGCTGGGTGTGCCAGCCTATTTCTGTGTGTCTATAGAGCACAGAAAGGTTCTAAATTATTTCTAAATGTGTGCTTCTGACTTTGTTTTTCAGAGCCACGGTAGCCCTGCTCCCATTGTCCATGGTCCAGGGACATTCTGGGTAGCAAGGAGAAACCCAAACTCTGTTCCATCTAACAAGCAGCCCCTGAGTGCCTTAGAGGAGGAGGAAGAAGCAAATGAAAATGGTGAGTTCTTAAAGGATTGATAGGGGGAGAAAGAAAGCTTGTCAATGTGCTTTTCATTGTTAAAAGTAGGTTCTTTACGTCTCCTAAAGGTGACAAAGATGATACTGAAAGCAGATTTTTAATGGATGCACTGAAATGTAATTGCAGTAATTCCATCTTTATCCTTTTTTGCTCTCCCCTTTTTTTTTTTTCCCCTCTGAATCAAAACTTCCCTGTTCTCTCTCCCTTGTAGGGAAATTTCATGAGGAATATATTTATGCACCTCCAGGTAAGTAAAAGTTTAGTCTTTACTGATAGAACATTTAGTGGATGTAATACACTCAAATTATGGCCTTTTTATAGCTTTGTGAAGGATTAGATTTAATGTGGCTCTTTCAATTAATTTTGCCTATGTCCTCCAGATCCCAACTGTGAAACCGCAACAGTGTTTAGGTCAGCAGAACCTACAGCAAACCTGGTAAGTTTTACTCACAGATTCTTCAGATTTGAAGTCTTTGAAGTGTGTGGCATTCATGGAAACTGTCTAGGGATGCATCATAGGTCAGAGACTTAACAAAATAAATTAAATCAGCATTCCTTTATATATTCACCATCTTTCCTCCCTGGATGGTGAAATTTTTATGAGTCTGCAAGTACAGTCTGAATTGCCCTGGATACATTAATGGTTTTCCACCTTCCCTCTGCAGAGAGTGAGTGTGTGTTTGAGTGCTGTTTACTTTTCTTTATCTGTTCCAGACAGCACTTTTATCAGGCCACTCTAAGTTATATTCCAGTTAATCTTAGTCCTCCTCAGTAGGACTGAAGCGATCTCATCTGTGCTAGAACTTGGCATTTTTGATTTTTTTTTAAACTAAATCTGTAGTCACCTGCTGCTCCACAGTGGGTGTGAAAGCAATTCTGAGCATTCCAGAATAAAACTATTTAATTGAGCTACAAAAGACACTCTGGGTGTATAGTCCATAAATCTAAAAATAAAAACGGGGTGTGGTGTGTGTGCCTCGTGGCTTTTTTTTGCCACTGAAATGGACCATGCTTTGCTTTGGAATCCCTTCAGGAAGAAGGGCCAGTCTCGGTGTCACCTCAAGATGAAGTGGCTTCCTACAGCTATCCCCAGAAGGTAGTGTCTGGTACTCTGAGCTCTATCTCACACATCATTGTGGTGGCCCTGTGCAGAGGTGACCAGTCTGCTTGGACTGTGGAGTTTGTGGGGGGACCCCTCAGAGCCTCTGGCAGCAGAGAATGCAATGCCTTGCAAGTGCAAGCAAAACAGAAGATGCCTTGCAGGTGTCTGCAACTCTAAACTGGTATTTTCAAGCCAATTTTTACAGAGTTTGGATAGTTAGTGCCTTTACAGCTAGGATTTACAAGATGCTTTTGTGTGAAGTGAGAATTTTTGAAGCCTGTGAAATTTTCCTAGTCTTTGTTAAAGCCAGTTGCAGAGGCAGACTGTAGAATACTCTTGACTCTTTTCCAGGTGTTGGTGAACTCTGCAACAGTTTCCACCTCCACAGATGTCTATACTGCTCCAGCTACAGGTCTTTCTTCAAATTCTGCTGCCTCCACTCCAGCCAGCGTCATAACAGCAGCTCCCTCACAAACAGCAGTTCAGCCTGTCATAGTATCTCCCTTTTCTGTGGGGAGGCCAGGTAGAGTGTACAGACTACAGCTGTGGACTTGGATTTCCAAGTTTTCAGTTACATTTTCCCCTCCCTACCTCCACCCATGCAAAACAAATGTTAAAAAAGTGTCACTTGCTTTGGTTTAAAATTACGTAGTTGTAACTTGGCTACTGGCTTCTTGTTTTGAAGGGGCTGTTACCCCTGAATTTCTATAGGAATTGGAGGTCTCTGCCTTGGGTTCCCCCCTTGCCACCTTTAGCCATTAATGGCAACTGTTTGCTGGAAGACCTTTTTCAGAAGGCAGTTCAGTGCTGCTCCCTCCACTCCCTCTTTCCTACAGCTAATTTTCCTCTTGAGTTGAGGTAGCAAGCCTCTAGAACACTCACTCCAGGGGAGTCACTGGCTGTGGTGTTTCAGGGTTCAGTTTATTTTTGTGACTCTTTAGTTGCTCCTGTGCAAGGAGATCAGGTTTGTGGGTTGCAAAGAGCACTTCTCCTGTCTTCTGTAACTTTTCATTTAATGTCTAAAAAATATCCACCTTCCATTCTGCTCCAGTTCTGTCTCACTTTTCTTACCTTTTTTTTCCCTACTCTGCATGATAGTTTAGTCAGCACGCTTCTCAAGGCTCTGTGCTTACTGGTGCCAAACTGCTGCTGTTCTAGAGGTGGGGGCCACCTAAATGAGTATTTAACAGGTGTCTGTCCAGAAGATTTTTGTCCTGATAGGTCTCAAAGCTTCCCTGTTTTTGTGGGCTTACTGTCACACTTTGAGGACTTGAAGTCATTAGTCTGTTCTGTTCTGTTACATAACTATCCGTCCTAGAAGTCTGGCCTGCCTTCTAATATGAAGAAATGATTGAAAAATACATTTTTCCCTTAACTGGAATATGTAGCTTGCAGATAGAAGTGCAGTTAAGGCTTGAGAGATTGAAACCTTCCCATCTAGTTTAAAAATTTCTTCTGGACACCTTTCAAAGTGATTTCTGAACAGAGTTTTGTTAGAGCCTGTATTTAGGGGCAGCGAGCTGTCAAAGTACACACTGAATTGTGTAATTTAACACCTTACTTGTTTGACATACCATGGCAAAGTTGACTTTTCGGGTGACATTTGTTTCCTTCCAATTTGTAGCAGTTTCTTCGGTGCCATTCCCAATTTATTCAGCTCCTCTTCCCCCAGTGAGTGAGGTGGGAGAAGCCAGTGCTGTTCTTCCAGCTTACTCTTGTGATCCCAATGGCAGTGACTTGCCTCGAGGTAATGATGGTGTGTTGTATTTTTACTCCTCCTGCTCTCCAGCACACTTCTGATTTGTGTTCTCCTTGGAAGCTTAGCAAAACACCAAGTGAGAATACATAGTGAGAAGAAATGGCTCTCTGCAACTCACAGGGAGTGAGAAATAATATTATAGATACTTTTAAAACGTTTTCATTCCCAGTTTTGAACAGAGTTTGTATCTGACTCAAATATGTGATTATTGCAGTTCTAGACTTTAATAAATGAAAGCCCAGGGAGAGGATGCTTGGCTTATATCACACTTGTTTGTGGCAGAGTAATCACTTTTCTGACAACTAATTAAAATAAGAGTTGTGTATTTATAAGTTGTGCTGTTGCACAGTCCAGTGGGTTATTTTGGTTGCTTTCCTTGATGGCTCCAGGCTGTAATTCTGTGGTATTACAAACCAGGGCTGAAGTGTAGGGTCAGCTTGTTCCTGGGGTGTGTGGCTTTGTCACACACCCTGTCACCAGCAGGGACACTGTTTGAGGTCCAGGTGAGCTGTTCAGCAGTGGGAGTGCAGAGACCAAGCCTGCTGCTTTCACAGTGCTGTGCCATGCTCTGCAGTTACTCTGTCTCACCTGTGCCCTCAAATCTGGGATTTGTTCATCTTGGCTGTTCTGGTTCCCCTTCCCTGCTGTGGTACCATCACTCTGATCCCATGCACACACAGTTCCTGCTTTCCAGCTTTAGTTGAATGCCCTTAACTGATGCTTTCCCCACTTGGGAGAATGGGCTGTTAAGTGTGCTGACAAGAATCTGGAGTGGATGTGCATTAATAACCTCTCCAGACCCTGCCTGGAGCTCTTCAGCTGAGTTAGTCCACATCATATTGACCCTGTCCTCCAAGGCACAGACTGTAGCAATTTTAAATATTGCTAGTTAATAAAATTGCATGTAACACTTTATATATATAATCTTTATGGCCTTTAAGTGAAGAAACCCAGCAGGTTTGGAGTAGGGCAGGGTGAAGAATGTGGTGTGCTTGATCTGGAGTTCTGTGTGCTTTGCTAAAGGCACTAGGCCTGGTGTGAATGGGAGCAGGGCTTCCCAACAGACTGAAGTCTGAGAGGAAATCCTGCTGTGGGGTCTAGAATTACTTGTATCTTGTTTTATTCCAGTTTTCATAGCATCTTGTATCTTGTTTTAATGGCCTTTAGGACTTGTCAAGTGTGTTTAACAACACAGTGACCTCAGGTGTCCTGCCCTTGCCTGGTGCCTTGTACTTGAAGCTGTTGATAAAAACCTGCTTGAAATCACTGTGTTCCAGAAAGAAACACTGTACTGGCCAGAGCTTCCCAACAGCACAGGAAAAACTATCAGGAGATGAGATTTTTATCAGGAGTTAATATGGTCTTTATTTTCATGTTGGGATGGGCAACTTTTTTTGGCTTAGCTGTTGCTTCATAAGGTTGTCACGTTTTACTGAAGACTTGATTTCCAGATATCTAAAAGAGGAATATAAGGAAAAACTGGTCTCCTATTATATTGGCTTCTATTCCATCATTCCACAGATGTCAGTCAGTATTTCCAGTGTCAGTTTGTCACTTCAGTCTCCCAGCAATTCCTTTGTACTTTTATTGCTGCTATGGAAGCAGCTGTTTCATTCAGCTCTTATGCTTGCTTTGCATAGATTTGCATAAACAATTGATGAACAAAATTGGGTTTTTAAAAAAACACCATCTCATTCCAGATGTAGATAGAATTTCAGCTAGAGACTGAAAAGTCTGTATTTGTATAAGCCTTTGGAGTAATTTTACTATTTTACTGACTGTGGTCAGTGTGTTACAGCCAGACCACCAACACTTCCAGGACTAAGGATCAGTGTGCATTTCCTAAAACAGCTGCATGGATTGTTGCCCTGATAAATGGGCTGAACAGTAGAAGAACTGAGAATTGGCAGCAGTGACTGAGGAACAAATCCTTGTGCATTTTAAAATTGTGGCTTGCTTTTGCCTTCCTGCAGCAAAACAACACAAAGTGCCACAGAGCAGGGCTGGGAAAGATATGGGAGATGGGACAGGGAAGCACTGTGGAGCCAAGGCCTGGTCTAGGGCAGGGTGGATATTTGTGAAGGTGGAATATAGTAACTCTGGAGGTGTTGCTGAGTTGAATCCCTTAGTGGCTCCTTTTAAGTTGTTTCCCTGCTTTCCCTTGGCTTTATTACAGCTGGGATCTCAAAGTCTGTGCTGTAGAATAGGTTCTTTCTCTTCCTGAGCCTTCAAAGCAA
Source organism: Bombycilla garrulus (assembly GCA_013400315.1). NCBI lineage: Eukaryota > Metazoa > Chordata > Aves > Passeriformes > Bombycillidae > Bombycilla > Bombycilla garrulus. The sequence continues at coordinate 587,970 of VXBU01006987.1, forward strand.
ATCTGTATTGAAATCTAAGAGATCAGTTTTTCTCATGTGCAGTTCCAGAACTGCATCATGGATTAAACACATGCCCTCTTTTTTGGTTTGTTTTTGTTTTTTTTTTTTTTTGGTCCTTTCAGTGGGTCAGCTGTAATTTAAAGCTGTTTCACAGTTTTTTGGACAGTTGGAAATGTATTTCCAGGTTCAAAATCCTGTTGCTTTTTGGAGAGTGGTTTCAAAATTTCTTCACATGCCTGGGACTGTTTCTCAGAATATAATTTACTTGGCTGGGGAAAAATGGTTCAGTACAGGGAAGACAGAAGTAAAAGACTTTGCAAGAAGGCTGGGAACTGAGTACCCTTGTGGGGAAGGACCATGTTTCTTATTCCTGCCTCCCTTGAGCTTAATATAACAGTTTGGGGACCCCAGAATTTGGTGAGAAGGTCCTAGGATTGCTCTGTGTTAAGTCCTAGTTGCTTAGACAGTGGAGACTTGTAAAAAACTGAGTTATCACTTGAGTAATCAAGATGAATAAACCAAAATTAAGTCTAATGTAATTGAATTTAATAATTAATTGGTCAGACAAATGCTCTGCCATTGCACAAACAGCTAACTGGATTTAGTTACAAAGATAAATCTAGTTTAACAGCTATTCATATTCAGGATATGTTCTTTACCCTTGAAATTTTAAAGAAAAGATAGTGCTGAAATACTGTTATTCATTAAGTAAGAATAACTTCAAATAAAATGTTCTTAATGTAAGTTGCTTTTGCTCCCTGGTTTATATTCCTCTGCTCTTTAATGGCCTGTCCTTTAATTTCAGATACAAAGGTCTTGCGGTATTATTTTAATATGGGATTGCAAGTAAGTGCTTTTAAAATGAGCATAGCAAATTGTCTGTGAAAACTGCTGGGTTTCCTGACAAATGTACTGATATATTCAAGACTTTGAAGTGTCCTAAATGTGCATTCTGTGCACTGAACTATTAATATGGATGGAGTTCCTTGGTGGAGATTGAAGCCTGGCTCAGGAAGTGAAGTTCTACCCCAAAATGTGAAATACACCATATTAATTGTTTTACTGTGGGTTGTGGTGGTGGTTTTTTGGTTTTACTTTAAGTTTTTTCCTTTTTTTTTTGTATGTTTTGATGGTGGATAAATTTTCTTTCTATGAAGAAAAGCAAAGAAGCTGAACCATTCTTAAGAGAATTTGTGTACTTAGATAAGGCATCAAAGACCACTTAGAGATCTGTGGATGGGGTCTCCTAGGACTTGTGCAGCTGAGCTCAGACTGGTTAGCACCAAATCTCTGTTCTGGAAATTTGCTCTGCTGAAGCAGTCTCAGCAGCAGTAGTCACATGCAGTGTCAGTGCTGCTGCTCAGGGAATTAAAAAGAGCAACGTGAACTCCTTCAACTGGGGAAATGGGGAAAATCTCTGAATATAATAAAGTTAATAAGTGGGAATCTTCTTTATCTGTAAAGACTTTTGACACAACAGCAGTGAGGCTCTTGCTGCAGGTATTTCAGTACCTTTCCTGGTAGGCTGTGTTAGTTTGGGGTTTTTTGTTTATATGTCTTAAAGGGCTAGGGAGGAAAAAAAGACTCTTTCCTAACTTGAGATCTGAAAGTAGCAGTGATTTGGAGGAGGGCTGGAGAGGATGTGGCTGACTGTATGCATGACCATGTTTTCCCTTTCCTGCAAGTATTGCCACCAGAGCTATTGGCCTTCCATGATGTACATGCAGCCAGTGCTGCCTCCATCTCCAGTGGAAGCTTACCCAGCGTATGCTGAGCCAGCTCCTGTCCTGGATCAGTCAGTGCCTCAGCTCTTCCCTGATCCTGGGCAAGCTGAAGTCCACCAGGTTCCCTTGGAGGCATCAGCAAACGGTTTGTATTTGAGTAATTCTGTGTTCATGCTCATGAGGCCTGCATAAAAAGGCCATTAATGTGGCTGAAGCGTGTGAATGTGCTTTTTGTCCTGTTTTTTTTTAAGGTAACTTCCAAAACACAGAGCCTCCACCCCTGTCCTATGGGCCAGTGTATTACCCAGTGGTGTCAGACCCCTTCAGCCAGCAGCCTCTGCCTGGCTTTGACTCAGTGGTTCCTGCCTACCGCTACGCTGGGACCTGGCACCCAGTGAATCCTCCCCATGGAAATTCCCCATCAGTGGCTAAGGCTGGGAGCTCAGGAGCACCTCCCCAGGTCGGCTACATGGCTTCCCCTAACCCTGCACCTCCTGATGCACCTCAGGGAATGTGAATCTGGGAGCTGGAGGCTCCTTCTTGGCTTCTCGTTTCTTGTTTGCCAGCTGTTGTTAACATTGTTTTGGTAAATGTTATCCTCTCTTACAGCCTTGAGTCAGTTGGTGGAACTGTGTTCAAATTTCATGTTTTTCTTTAGGCTTATGCTACAAGGTGTTGCTTTTGTTGATTAGGAAAGCATAGGAGGAAAGTACTGTAGTGCAGGGAACAGCTTGGGTGTGAGTAGAGGAAGTATGTGAAAAAAACATGCTGCCACTAAGGGCATGTTGTGTGTGTCTGAGGGCCTGCACTGAACACTGAGACACCTGGTTCTTGCTGAAGCACTGAATCAGGCTGCCACCACAACTCAGGTAAACATTGGGCACAGGGTCATAAGACAGGGATAATAATGTTTAAAACAAGTTACTTCCTCAGATTTCACAGAACAAAGCTGCTTTGCTCTAGCGGTCCCATATTTGTCATAGCTGTATTTCTTCTGTCTGACTTCATGTTGCACGGGTCTCATGGCTGTGGAAAGTGTAAGAATAATGTTTTGATCTGTTGTATATTGTTGTATATTTGTAAGATTTGTTTTGTGAAAGCTGTTGCACGTATGGTGGTGGCCGTGGTGGTTAATTTGCACTGACAGCAAAAAATAAAAGCATTAAACACACAAAAATGAGTGGTCATTTATCACTGGCAGGTAATATTCCTGACAATTAGCTATCCTGCAGCCTGGACTGAAGAAATGCACTTGAGTGGGGATAAGGCTGTTCCAGCCTTCTGTGAGAAAGCAGCAAAAGCTTTCAGCATGGAAATGGAAGTAGAATAATTCCTGGTAATTGCACCTTTTCCCCTCTCCACTCAGGTACCACATGCTTGGCCCTCAAATAGCATTCTGCACAATTTAAATCAGCTCTATTGGCCCGTTCTACTGTTTAGTGGGGTTTTTTTTTAATTATTTTTTCCTTTGTGTATAACTGGGTGGTGGTGAAAAGGGGATTAAGTGCAGAACTAGGAGGGGGGGAAAGTTGTATTTACTTTGGTGTCCCTTTTAAGTAACCCTGGAAGCAAAATCATGACTTGTCACAATTTTTTGTTGTAAATTCATGCAGCACTGTTGGTGTTGATGTAACTCTGTAGGGAGAGGGCTGCAAGCTCAGCTCTTAGTTCATCTACTGCAATTTCTAATTGCTGTACATTTAATTTGGCAATTTAATCATGGCTTTTGAAGATGGAGCAGCCAGGTAAAAAGTGGAAGAGAGATGAAAATGACCCCTGAATAGGTAATTTGATTTTGAGCTGCTGTGCTGTTTTTAAAACAAAACATTTACACAAAATTGTTTATGAAATAATGGGTCGCCTTTGTGTTTCTGCCTCTGGAGGAGCACTTGACTTGCGTAGACATTTTTTGGAGAAAATATCATGAGGGTTTTTTTCTTTTTTCTCGGAAATAGCATTCACTAACCTAACCTCTTCAAGGAACTAGTAAAGCCTGTGATTTATTTTAAGGACTTTCAAGTGGCACTTACCTAAGTACAGTCTCCATGCTGGAGTCATGGAGTCTCATGTGCCATCTCTCACATCCCAAGCACTGAAGGGAATGGAATATCTTCCCTTTTCAGGCTGTGGCTATGAATTCTGCCCCCTTTCTTCCTCTGTCCCTGATAATGCCTTGCTTTTTTCTGCACATGTGATTATCACAGCACAGTGTTGGTGTTTTTTCTTCTGGTGTTAATCTGTCCATGGAAGTCAACTTTTCTTTTAATTAGAAAAGTTGATAATTTGGGTAGAGAGTCCTGGGATTTTTGGTTTTGCTTACCCATATAGGACCTGGATTATTCACCATTAGCCATGGCTATTTTGGCCTTACTGGCCATTTTGATATATGTGAAAATTAATTTATAAAATAACACATCATATGTGGCCAGTGAACCTATTTATGGATTTGATGTACAGAGGTACCTCTGTGACCTGTTTTATGTATTTTTTGCCAGGGCTTTCGAGCCTCAAAATCAGCTTTTTGTACTAGCAAGTAGGGGCTGTGGGTAGCAGTGTGTCCTGGAGCTGATGAATGCTCTCTGTGGGTAGAAAATGTCACCTCTTTATTAACAGCAAAAAGCTCAGAGCGGTACAGAAATTTAAGTGATTGCTGGAGTCTTTTATTTCAATTCTGTTTCCCAGAGTTGTGTTGGAGTACAACAGCTCTGCAGCACTTTTCTGAAACAGCTGCCAAAAAAGCCACAGCTCTGCCTAAACCACAGCTGATCTTCTCTGTGGTTCACCCTTTCCTCAGCTGGAGACTGCCAGCTCTGGCTGCAGCATCCCTGGACTGACAGTATTCCTGGCTTTGTGGCTAATCAACCTTCTCAGGGGCTGTAGGATAATTCACATCAAAATTACACCAAGTTCTGAGGCTTGGTTTGAGATTTTTGTTGTTGCTGTTGGGGTTTATGCATGTTCTAAGATGTGGGCTCAGGGTCTTTTTTTTTTTGGTGAGGAAGCCAGTGTAAGCCTGGTGCTTTTCCAGACCTCTTTGGCAGTGTTTTAGTGTGATTATTTTAGCTTGATTATTGCTGTTACAGTTTGGTACCAGACCAGTGCTCTGGGTTTTTCATGCGCAGCAGAGTTGCTGTAAGTGAGGATATTGGGATATAGTTTGAAACCATAACCATATTTTTTCTTTAGTTAGGAGAATGAAAAAATCCATGAGTATTGATTTCTATTTGGAATTATTTTTTCCTGCAGCTGTTTTAAATTTTTTTTGTTTATTGGACTAGTTGAATCATGTTGCCTAAGAGTAAATTTTTCAAGCCAAGATTTGATCCTGGAACGTGTTTTCTTGTTTATTTTTTTGTGGATAGCTTTTCAGCCTTGAAAAGGGAGAATAGCAAAGTTCAGCCAAGTTTTCACTAGTTGTGCTTGCCACCTCTTTTCCTTCACTGTGTTTTTATTGATGAAAGGCAGAGGCTTACATTAAATTAACACACCTAAAGGCTTTGCAGGCTTTGTGAAGTGGCAGCACCATGGAGTGCTCTCCCTCCCTCCATGTGGGCACCAGGGCCAAACCTCTCCTTGCTGACAGAGGCCCTGGCTCACACAGAGGCTGCACACCAGGGATAGACCTCATGGAAAAGGCTGTTCAACATTGCCATGAGCTGCCCAGGGAGGTTTGGAGTCCCCATCCCTGGAGGTGTCCAGGAAAGCCTGGATGTGGCACTCAGTGCTCTGGGCTGGGTGCCAAATTGGGCATTACTCACAGGTTGGGCTCAGTCTTTGAGGTCTTTTGCATCCTGAACCCAGAATCCCCAGATTGGAAGAGACCTTGAAGTTCATAGAGTCCAACCTGTGCCCAGCTCCTCACTGAAACTCTGGCACCCAGTGCCACATCCAGGGACAGTGACACCACCACCTCCCTGGGCAGCCATTCCAACACTTTATCACCCTTTCTGTGAAGAACTTCTTCCTAACATCCAACCTGTATTTCCCTTGGTGCAGCTGGAGACTGTGTCCCCTCGTTGTGTCAGTTCCTGGAGAAAGAGCCCAAGCCCAGCTGAGCACAGCCACCCTGCAGGGAGTTGGAGAGAATGATGAGCTCAGCCCTGAGTCTCCTTTTCTCCAGGCTGAACACCCCCAGCTCCCTCAGTGGTTCCTCACAGGGTTTGTGTTCCCAGCCCCTCTCAGCCTCGTTGCCTCCTCTAGATGCACTCAAGGCTCTCAACATCCTTCCCAAACTGACGGCCCAGAGCTGGGCACAGCACTCGAGGTGTGGCCTCACCAGGGTGAACAAAGCAGTGACCAACCCTGAGTTTTGTGCTTTGGGGTGTGGCTCCTCGTGTGACACGGTGTTTCAGTCTGTGAAGTGCTGCAAGCCCTGGTGCCCGCAGCAGGGGCAGGCTCCAGGCCGTGTTTGCTCTGTGATGCCGGGCTCCAGAGCGGCTCTGTGCTCTCAGTGCACAGCCTGCTGCTGGGCAGAGGTGCTGTGCCACCCCCAGCCTGTGCCAGCGGCTGTGCTGCCCTGACAGCCACTGCACCATCTGTGATGGAGCTGCCAAACCCCTCTGTTACTGAAGGTAACTGAAGTTCTGTAGAGAGACACTGCTGGTTCTGCCTGCCAGCAGCATCGGCCCTCTGGGCTGTCTCCTGCTAACACTCCTGTGCTGTTTTCCTCCTGGTGACATAACCAAACCCCTTCCTACAGAAAGTTTGTTTTTCTAGTTCAGTTGGCTTTTTTTTGTTTTTTTAATTTCACTCTTAGGTTCCATTTCCCTTGGCAGTGGTGCTGGAATACCTTTTTCTTTTATAAAATTACACCATCAAAGGCTGCATTATATATGGAAGATACTCAACATATAAAACCAGACACAGAATTCCAAGTAACTGCTTTTTTCATAAGGGAGGGAGATAAAACCGTTGAACCAGGACTTTATAGCTTTGAAATAAGATCAGAGATTAAATTTTGCAGGGCAGGCCTGTATCTAGAAGCTCCTAGTCACTGCTGCTTACCAGATTTCACAGTCAGCTGGGCTGCAGCATGTAGGAAACAGCTCAGGTACAGGCTCAGAGAATGTTCCAGGCACTGAGCAGCCCAGTCCTCCCTGAGGTGGGGAGATCTGCAGCCCCAGAGCAGGTGCCTGAGGCCTGACAGGGTCCTTTCATCTCTTAGGCTCTGTTTCTGGCAATACTTTTATTCCAGATGCTAACTTACCTTCCCTGGAGCCGCTGAGCGTTTTGCCACAAGCTTTGGGGTGCTTGTGACCCAAGATAAGGGTCAGTCTGTGCTCACAGCTCTGCTGAGGGCTTAACGTTGTTGGGTTAGGGAAAATGGACTTTTAAGAGAAAGTGGAATATTCCCTAATGATAAAATTGATGGACCATCCAACTCTATCCTTCCATTTATGTATTTTTTTTCTATTCCCTACCCTTCCTGTTTTCATTTTCCAATCAATTTTAGACATGTGGTTTCTAACTCTATTACTTTTTTAATATGTCATAGTTGAAAGCAAAATACGTTTATTTTTATGCTTCTGGTGATTATGTGAATGTGTGATTTGTATAACTTCTCAGGAAGTGCAAGTAAAAGGAGATAAAACTTATTGCAAAGCTTCTCCACAGAATGGGTGGGGCTGGGAGGGATCTGATGTCCCCTCCCTGCTCAGGCAGGGTGATCCCAGGGCACAGAATTGTGTGCAGGTGGTTCTGGAACATCTCTGGTGAGGGACACTCTGCTCCAGTGCTGAATGATTCTCTGGCTTTGCAGGGGGTGGAATCCCTGCCAGCTGAAGCTCAGTCCTTGCTTCTGGAATAAGGAGCACAACTGGAGATTCACAGTGCCTTAACTTTGAACTTTTAACTTGCTGATGTTTTTGGGAATGTGCACATTCAACTGCAAAAACTCCTTGTCTATTAAAAGTGTAGGCTTTTGTTTTTATGTGAATATTGAAATTTCTGCCACTGTGCATCCCTGTGGTCCTGGTTTTTGTACAGCTTTTGCTGTGGTCAGTGTTCATTTGTGTGTCCGCATTGCCTCTCTTGTGCAGGAATCTTCTGCATTCCCAGGAAAGGGACATTGCTGTGGTCTAACTTGTGGAAATTTTTCTTTTACTGGAAGCTTGACCAAAAGTTTTTCCATCTCTGGTCAGAAGTGGAAACCTTTTGGAATGTATCTCTAGGACTTTAATGAGATTTGCTGGAGGACAGCTTTCCATAATTATGTTAATATAGTTGTAAGTTGTTGGTTAATGACTCTCTTACACTATTAGCTGTATTGCTAATTGTGTGGCCAATGTAGTTGTGCTGGTCTGAGGGAGTAAATTAAAATGAAATTAGTTACTTGAACCTTTCTGTGCAGGAGTAATTGCATTCATGTGGTGAATTTTATTTATCAACAATTCTAGTGGGTTGCTATTCTCTTGTAGTCAAGATATAATGAATAGTTTGGGGTGGTTTGTTGTTTGTTTGTTTTGTTTTTTTCCCAGCCAGGTGTTGTTCAGCTCTTGCTCAAATTTGGGTGACTAGCTTCACTGGGGCTAAGCAGGACTGTGAGATGTCTTTTTTTTATTAAAAAAATAAAGCTTCCATAGAATCAGAGCTCTTAAGTGCTCTTCTGACCACTAACAGTCCTTGAGAAGTCTGTCCTGAACTTGTTTTTTTAAAAACTCTAAAATGTCAGATCTGTTGCTGTTCATAAATATTTATTATCAATAGGCAGCTGGAAATGTTACATCTGAAAAGGTAGAAACACCTTGATTTTTCAATAGGCTTACATTTTTTGGGAAAAAAATTAAATGCTTTTTATTTTTTTTCAGTTTACAGTTAAGCTAAAAATACACATAAATAAATAATTTTATTTGTTATGTACATTGTTTCATTTTGTACAGGTTATACGAGGGTCTGACGTGGAGTCTGCACTACGGGTGGGAGAGATGCAAGTAGAAAAGTACATAAAACTAAGCATCTGTTTTTGCTTTTTGCTCTTGCCCTTTTCTCCAGGGGTGGCTATTACCACTCAACTGGCAGATTCTGAGGTCCCTGTTCTGTCTTTGCATACACAAAATTCTTACGACATCTAAAAGCTCTTTTGCCTGGAAAAGGCCTTGGAGTTTTTGAGCAAAACTAAAATGAAGAAGGGGGTGGGAGGTTGGAGAAAAGCCTCACTTTTTTTATTCCAAGAAGTAAAATGGCATTTTAAAAGATGTTCGGGTGTGAAGGCTGTTTCTGTGGTTGCTTTTTTTATTAATGAAGATTTAATTTGACAATAAAACTTGATTGCTTAAAAAAACCTGTCTTCAGCGTCAGCCCAGGGCTCCCATGTAGAAAATAGAGTACTTAAGCATCTGCTACTGTCTTTTACTTCTCAAAATCCTTAGCCCTGTAGCCCCCAGACCTGCCTTATAAACACCTTCAGTAGTTTTTAAATAACTGTACAATAGCCAGAAAAATAGCTAAGACCCAAAAGAGCCGCCTTGCTGAAAAACAACTATTTATAGTCAAAAGGCCTCTCGCTCTGCTGGCTGAAGGGATCACAGTGTTCTGTCAGCCCCTGCCCTGGGCACAGCACCTCTGCTGCCTCACCAGGTGCTGCTGCTGTGGGAATGCCTTCAAAGGGAGGGGAAAAGAAAAAAAAAAATACCCCAAAATCTTCCCCCAAACCGGGCCAGGCCGAGCAGGGATGGGGACAGGCTGCACTGGTGCCTGCAGTGGGTGGGTGTTGATGGAGAGGGGTCTGTCAGGAGCAGAAGGCTGCACTGCATCTCCAGAGGTCTCTTCCAACCCAAGCCAGGGCTCCCTATGAAAGGAATGAACCAGATCTAAAATTCTAGGTGCTTTGAGCTCTATTGGTTTTCTAGTTGGAGGTTTTGTTCTGCTTTGCACATCTTAAAAAAAAAAAACAAACAGAGCAGGTCAGAGCGTTTCCCTGAAGCACAAAATGCTATCACGGGTTTGGAAGATAAGGATCAAACACTTTAGCTTTTTAAGTGTACTTCTTTAGATGAAACGTGTTTTCTTTATAGAACAATAGTTCTTGGTCATGAATTGCCTCCAGAGCCGTTGTTGGTCTGGGTGGAGCTGTTACATGAATGGTATAGACATTACTATTTTGTAAAAAGGGGCCTGAAATGGGGAAAGAAGTGTGAAAATGAAATTTTATCAAATGATAAATGTTTAGGAAATATGCTGATGGGGCTAGCCCAGAGTATTCTCTATCTTCTCAAAAAAAATATGGTGTGTGACTTTATAGCTGTTTCAAGTCACACATTCACTGAAAAGTGCAGATTCTGTTGGGCGATGGTTTATTTTAGATGCTTCTCCGGAGAGTGGATTCATTATCCACCACGGTCTTGCTGATTCCAATTAATTTCACCATGACATTAATTAGAGTCCCAGCCCACCTGGGAAGGTGTGAGCAGCCCTGGCGCTCCCTCAGCCGCGGCTGCTGTGCCAGAGGGCCTGCAAGTCCCTCTGTGGGGAAGAGGTCCCTGCAGTGCACCCATCCCAAAAACCCCTCCAGGAGTTCTCAGTTAAAAACCAACTTGCACTGACTCTAGGCAGCCCTGGTGGTTGGGATGGTTTTGGTTATTTCTGGCCGTTCTGGGTGTGGAATTGCAGCAGAGGAGGGAGGGGGTTCCTGATCCTGTGGGAATCAGCCCCTGAGGCTGCACAGAGCTTTGTGGGACAGGACTGGACACTGCAGGAGCAGCTAACTGGTTAAAGGAGAGCTCAACCAACCCTGAACCTCCTCCTGGTTAACTGAAATATGCTTTTCTTTGGGAATTTTGAAAAGGAAAGCAGCAACACCAAAGCGAAGCTGGGAAGGGCAGCAGGACAAACATGTAACGGTGTGAGAGCAGTGAGTGCTGGGGTGCATTCCAGCCGCCAGAAATCCCAGGGGTGATTCACATCCTTGCTTACACTGCTGCTGGCTGTCCAGATATCCCTGCCCAAAACCTCCAGGCCCTCAGTGCAGGAACCTGCATGTGCTCCTGTCCCTGGCAGAGAGCTCAGAGTGCCTTTACCCTGCCAGTCCCCTCTCAGAGCTCCTCTTGCCCAAACCAAAGACTGGAGCAAACACTGGAGAATACTGTACAGGGAGATCTGGGGAGGAGCTCCCTCCCAGGCATGCAGGGCACAGCCTCCAGCTGTGCAGGCTCCTCAGCAGCCGCGGTGCTGGCCACACTCTGCTGCCTGGGGGGTGTCCAGAGCTGCCTGCCCCTCTCCTGGGGCAGAACAGGCAGCAGGGCCGCGCTGCTCCGGGCACAGCCTCCCTCTGTCCTCCTGTGACACCCAGGTGAGCTGTCCTTGCCAGTGATGGGGTGAAAAGTGATTCTTACAGAGGTGATGGTGTGAAATTTTCCTACAGCCCTACCCTGGTATCCCGGTGTGCACCAGTGCCTGTGGAGCCCCCCCACGCTCGGAATCCTGTTGTACCAACCGATTTTAACCTCTTTAAAAGGTAAGGGTGTCTATTCGTACATTAATATATTTATTTAAATAGTCTTAATATTTACAGTGGCTGTTTTTGCTAAAAAACATGTTACAGGGGCTGTCGGGAAAGGGGTGGAACACAAATACAGGAAGGTGACATTTCGGGTGAGGCGTAAATCACAAAAGCTAAGGTGTCAGAATTTAGGCTTCCAGGGTATGCTGCTCCTGCTCTCTGTCTGCTGCAGAAGTCCCCTAAATTCCCTTCATGGGGAAACCGTGCGAGTTTCCTACATGGAAAATTATCATAACAGACATACAGTTAAATCCTAACCTGAATTAGTTGTAAGAAAATAAAAGTACATCCTACTGCTACCAATATTAACTACGGACTGTATATAGCGCCTTTAAATTTGAAAGTGCTTATAAATAATGAACTAACCCCCCCTGCGAGGTAGGTAAGTATTATTATCCCTATTTTACAGATGGGGAAACTGAGGCAATTGAGAGGCTGAGTGACTTGCCCAAGGTCACGGGGGAGGCAGAGGCAGAGCCGGGAGTGGAGGTGAGCTCCCTCCTGGCTCTGACGCTGCCCATGCTTCCTCTGAGGGGACACAGGTACAAACACGGGAATATTTACATATTTACCAGCAAGGGAGCCATGTACAAATGCAGTTGTCCAAATAACCTGCACAGATAATTCAGTTAATTTCTTGTTTCTGAAGCAATTTAGGTAATCTCTGACCTGAGTACAAACACCTCCCAGCTCTAATAAATTCTTAACCCTGGGTGTTATTTGTTAACTTTTTAGTTGGTGATGATGCCCCATCCCAGGAAGTGTCCAAGGACAGGGCTTGGAGCAACCCAGCCTAGTGGAAGGTGTCCCTGCCAATGCAGGGGGGTTGGAACAAGAACTTTAAGGTCCCTTCCAACCTAAACCATTCCATAATTCCATGACCTTTTAAAGCAGGTGTGCTGCTTTAAAACGCCAGGTGAAAATGACACTGGGATGGGAGGTGAGAAAAAAATGCAACTTCAAGAGCAAGAAACCTAAGAAAGGGCAAATGGTTGAGATCTCTGTTATCCCTAACTCCAAACTCATTGCATATGTACAGGGATCCTTCTTGAAGCCCACAGAATAAAGGCCAGGTGTGAAGCTGAACCAAGGAAAAGTTTAACTCCTCACAGGAGAAACGCAAGTGTTCCATCAGCTCCTACCCTGGCCCTGGCAGAGACAGCACAGGGTTCGTTCACTGATTTCTCTGAAGAAAGTAAGAACTTTCACTAAAACACATTTTCTTTTTTGAGCAATTGAAAGCAGAAAAATACTGGTGAAGTCCCAAATACTGTGCTGCAAGTGAATTAAGCAAAACTTGGGTTCGTTTTTTATGAAATGTATTTTTCAGGAGCTACTTCAATTTTGCTCCCCTGAAGCTCCTGTTTTAGCATAATAATAATTCACCAGCTGCTCCAAAGTCTATTGCTATCAACAGGGATGCATAGATGCAATCAAAGAGAATTTTGCCTTTTGGGGGACCAGTATGAGTTTTACAAACTCCTGGACACGTGTATTAATCACAGCCAAATCAAATATTTGTGTTGAATTCCAAAGTCAGCTCAGACTGGCTCGTAGCTGGGAGCAAGGCAGGAGCTCAGTCATGAAACAAAGCCCAGGGGAGCCCCAGCCACGGAGCCACGAGAAGCATCTCCCCCTTCGGCACAGCCCCGGGGGTTTGCAAATCTGTTATCCACTGCCCTTCCGGGACACAGCAGGGAACGTGACTCACACAGTCTGCAGGGAAGGGTTTTTTTGCATTTTTGGGGGCAGCACTGCAGAGTTAATTCCGTTCTTTGTGTTGTTTGTACCTGGCAATGCACTCGAGTGACACCGTGCGAGCGTCACCAGCGGCTTTGTGCTTGTTCTCACTGAACACCTGAAAGCCTTTCCGCTGTCACACGACACAAACCCAGCTTCTGGCCCACTTTCAAGCCCAGTTGATGTAATCTGCATAACTGTACTTGAATTGTTTTCATTCTTCCTCCTTACCCAGGAAATGCCACAAAGATTCGCTGGCCCCACGTCAAGCAGAGTTCACAGGCTGCAGTGTGGGTTAGGTGAGGCATCAAAGGATTCAAATTCACCCCCCTGCAGCAGCTCCTGCTAATGTTTATCTTGGCAGAAATGTGCTCACTTTGGTTTCTCGACCTCTGGGGCTGTTAATGTGAGCACTGCCTTGGTGGCTTCTGACTGTGTCTCTCCCCTGTGGATGGATTTGCTCCTCCAGCCAGGGCTGCCCGATTTCCTCATGGAATGATCAGCAAGCTGCTCCGCACCTCGGGCTTTGCGAGTCTCCTTGTGCACCACCAATGTCAGTTTGCTCAGCCTTCCATGAGGGAAGAGGAAATGCAGTTTTCAAAGACAACTCTAACCCTGCAATTAGTGTGAAAGCCTGAAATCTGTTGATACAAAAATGCCTTTCAACTCTGCCTTAACTAACACATCCAGAGGCTTAAATATTTGGGGTTTTACACTGCCTGCTGGTAACAAGACTGCTGTCACTATAAGCAAGGAATACAGAAATGTTTTCGAGTCTCTGCTCCTTGCTGCTGATTTATCTCAACACCAGGGCTGCTTTGCACTGAACACTTCCATGATTTCAGGGAGGTTTGCACCGAACACTTCCATGATTTCAGGGTGTTGGCACCTCAGCTCTGCCCCAGGAGCTGCAGCAGCACTCGCACTTCTCTGTGTTCCGTGTCCTGGGTGAAGCTGCACAAGCACCCAAAGGAAAAACCCCACAAGGGGAGTTTTCCCTCACAGGAGGGAGCCAGGTTTCAAACTCGGGCAGAGTATCCAGCTGCAGGTGTTCCAGCATCTCTCATTCCTCTGCTCCTGACCCTCCATGCTGCCAGCAGAGCTGCTCATGTGCCTCGCTGGTGAGCTCTGACCCGCTGCAGTGGCAGGTGCGGATTTTCCAGCATTATGTTTCTCCAGAGGCAATTCCCAAGCCAGTTCCCAGGTGAGCTGAGTGCTGGCAGCCACCCTGGGGAAAGGCTGGAGCTCACACCAGCCCTCATGGGAGCAGAGCCCTGCAGGAGAGCAGCAACTCCCGCGCCATTCCCGAGCTCCTGGGCAAGGAGGTTCATCAGCTCTGAGGTGGTGCTGAGTGCCAATCATCTGTGTTTCTTAGCAACACTGCAGAAGAAAGTTCAAGTATCCTATTGTTAAAAAATTAAAATAAAACCCCCTAAAAATCCCTGTGGAGAATTCAGCCATCTTGCCCTTGATGGGGCTGCCTTTTCCCCCTCTCTGATGCTCCCTGGGACAGCAGCAGTGACAGTGCTAAGCCCTGTCTGACACTCCCACAGCTGGGGAAAGAGAAGAAAAATCATAGAAGATACCACCTCCTGCCACACTCCTTTTTGCTGCACCTCAGAGAAGGACCTGCAGAGCTGTTCCACGCTGCTGCTGCAGCTGGGGCTGCTCCTGCTTTCCAGAGCTGCAGCTCAGGGAAGATGCTCTCCCTCAGGAGATGGATTTCTCCCTGAAGCCTGACACCCATCAGAGGCAGCAAGAAGTGAATGCAGCACTGGAAGTAAAATTAGGAATTGCAAAATAAGGGCAAGGCTTAGAGCTGGGTTTTGGTTCAGCCCATTAGAAACTACTCTGAGGTTTGTATTTCAAGCAGCCAGGGTTATTTTGGGTTGTTTTCGGTTCATCTACACAGGAGTTGGAGGCAAGGCCAGGTGTGGCTCCCACTGTCAGCCTAATTGGAAGGTCCTTCTGCTCCCCAAAAGGGAAATGTGGTAAACAAGCAAATATGTTAGCAACAAAAACATGTTCCAGGTGGATGATCAAAGGGGTCTCATATTCAGTAATAATTTACAATATTAATATAGTGGCCTGAAAAAACAAGCACAACCAAAAGAATCAGAAGTCATATTGCTTAAAGGAAACAAAACAAAAAAAACCAACCCAGTTATAGGTCGAAACCCATTTAAAAAATATTTTCAGTGTGATTCTCAGCCTCCTGCTCAACAGCTGTTTGTGGTGATGAGGAAAACTGAGCAGGATGCCAATGGTGCTGGACAGCAGCACTGAAACCCAGCTGGGGTGGGATGGTGATGGCAGCACTGGAGAAATCCTTTCCTCAGCCACCTGCATGCCTGAAGTCTGTGGGGTTTGGAGACTAAGACTGCATCCAAAGGGATTCCTGTGGTTTATGGCAACCTTAGAAATGGTGAAACCACTAGTTTAGAATTTGTGAGTGTAAAAAAAGTAAATTAAAAAAGGTGCAGATGGCTATAAAATAGGCTATAACATAAGCAGGTTTACACTTTTTTTTTTCCACCTGTGGACAGAAAGAAAACAGCGATGCTGAATCAGATGAGAGCAATCAATTACCAATACTTGGCTGAGTTTTCCAGTGAGAGTTAAGAGAGCTTTGCTCAGAGCCGAGTGGTAACGTGATCCTCCTGCCCGTCTTTCCACTGGTTTATAAACAAGTCACAGGCCTCTCCCCACGAATCAAACACATCCTCTGACGAGTCTATAAGTTTGGAGTTAGAGGAACAAATACTGGAAGCACAGTGAAGGGAGCTGGTACAAACCACAGGGCACTCCTTGCTCTGTCCTGTAAGTCTCGTGTTCCCACTGTAGGCCACCTCATTGAGGTTAATTTCACTTTTGGAACAATTCTCTTCTCTCTCTCTGTCCATGGGAGAATATTTAATGTCTTTCCACATGTAGTGTGGCTGGATGATCCCGTCTGAAATGGTGTACATGGGTTCTGAGCTGGGCTCGGGCACGTGGCCGTTCATCTTGGAGAAGAGCAGGCCCAGTCTCTTGAAGGACTCCTTCTTGGAGCTGGAGAGTCTCTGAACTCTGCTCCCGTTCCGGACAAAGGAGCGCTTGCTGATCCCGTTGCTTTTTGGCTTCTCTTCCACCATGTTGATCCCAGACATGGTTTTAATCAGAGCAGAAACATTGAAGTCCTTTTTTTTGTTGGCTACATTGAAAGACACGCTCTTGGCTCTGGATTTTTCCCCAGCACCGTCCTCGTTTGTTTCGTCCTTCTGGGACACCTCTGTGCTGCTGGTAGAGTAACTTCTCCTCTGGGGCTTCCTGTTGCCTAAGAGGTCGAGAACTTCATAGCGAAAACTCGAGATGTCCTGTTTTAATTCCTGGGGTGAGAGGAGACAGGAGTTACTCCTTATCTCACAGGAAGGAATGCCCACATTCCCTCGGGAGAGCTGTTCAGTTGTGCCAGTGCCTGATACCAAATCACACAGGAACCTCACATCCATGGCCAGTGTCACACAAAAATGATGTGCTGCTAGTGCTGAGAACTGGGGACCTCACAAGGCTTTTGTCTCCAAAGGCTGGGGACTGGCCCTGTTGATCAACCCCCTCTGCCCACCGCCTGCACACCCCAGAAAGTCAGATAAAAGAGTTACAGAAGAGGGAAAACTGAAATATGGCAGGAATCCTGTCTAACTGATAGGCCTGACTTTAAATCTGTTGGTGAGTGTTCTTAATGTCCATCAACCCCAACCCATTCTTTGGCTCTGTCTGCATTAGGATTGGAATGTGATGTTGACTCAAATCACGTTAGGTATTTCATTCCTACTCTTTTCCAGTGCTTTTGTCTGCATAGCACATTGTATGTTAAAATATGGGAGGTGGTCATATAGGAAGACACTCAGTAATAACGCACTCTGCCCACAAAACCCCACAGGCCCATCAGATATATTCCCAGCTCCAGTCACAGTCCTACTTCCACACATCACCAATCACCTTAATAAGTTAGTGCAAACTCTGCAAGTGGCTGTTTCAATTAATAAAAAAATTATTATTGAGAAATAATAAATTACCTTGAAGTTTTCTTCAGTTAAACCTTCGTTGGTTTTGGAAGTTCTTATCATTGCAGCGACGTATCTTTTCACAAGATTTCTTATCACTTCCTGGAATAGGAAACAATCCAAGTGATTCAATTGCTAGCTCAGCCCAAACTCTGCTCTTGCTGCGTTTCCCTGAGCTCTTGCCAGCAGCAGCTGTCCTGACTCTGCTGGCTACCAAGCACTCACCACTAGAAACAAAATGCTTCCTTTTAAGCAGAGCAAACCTTGGGAAGGGGTGATACAGCTTCTATCTTATGGATGCTCAGTTTTAACTAAAAGGAAAGCTGTTATTTTGTAATGGGGTTCGTAGATGTACAACTCATGGAGAAAAAAAATTCTTGGAGTGCTGTCTCCAAGCAGTTCTTAGATGTGCTCTTTAATCTCAGCTGCTGACGGGTTTTACAATTACCAATCTCGTGCACACACAGCGTATCCTGATGGGCTAAATTTGGCATTTGAAGGTGGTTTATCAAGTATTCGAAAGCCAAGGAGGATGTGTTTACAATAAATAATGTGAAGAGCAGCCATGGGTCAATGGACATTCCCCTCAAAGCACACCCTGCAGCTGCCTGGGTGTTCCCTGAGGGCAGAAACTCCTTTAAAGGTGGCTGCACCATCCGTGGGCAGCACTGGAAGGGCCAAATCACACCCTCAGTCACTTCTCCAGGGACTCTCACTCCTCTGTGCTACCTGTGGGCTACACTCCACGTTTTTGGTTGGATGAGCTCCATTTTGCTCTGCTCATGTCCCTCCCTGATGGCTTCACAGAATCAAACCGGTGCTTTGAGCTCGCACGTTTACCTGTGCCAGCCAAAACACCAACGGGCTGTTTGTGCCTGTTGTGTGCAGGTAAGAGACTGCTCCAAACCCGCCCTGGATCTCCCCCCCAGCATAAACACGTCTGAGCAACGCCAAGCTGAAGATGGTGTCTGCACCAAGGCTGCGCTGGGAGGTTTTCAAGAGATCCCAATGTTGTAGCTGTAAGCTGTGCTGTGAAGTCAGAAAGCGCCATATGTCAGTTGTCAAAGGTGACTAATTATGTTAACCACCAACTTCTGATAAAAGTGCTCTTCAGAAAGCAGGAGATGTCTTAAGTAAGACAAATTACTAATGGCTTTTGGCAGTGGAGCCTAACGTACCACCTAACATTCTGCAGAATATTTTCCTTCCAGCACGCTGGCATAATATATCCCACTGAATTCAAGGGCTGAAGCTGGTGTTTCTAATGAAGTTTCATCCTTTTGTAGGTTGAGTTTAATGAGTACTTGATGACAGGCAGGCTGAGAATAAACAAACCAGCAAGATTCAACAAAAGAATCGTTCCTCCTTCCTGAGCTGTCCCAAACAAAAGAATATCCCAACCACAGTCTGAGTTGGGGTGCTTTACATAAAAGGGCAAGAGAGGAACAATTCAGGAGTGTAAAAACGCTGCAGAAATAGTTTTAATCAGGATGTCCTGACAGCCTGATGGCAATGGGGATGTGACCTTGACTTCAGCAGCCACACTGATACCTGCAAGTTTCCCACTATTCCAGAAGGGCTGAAAGGCCAGGACAGATTTACTGAACCATCCACCTCCAATGAGGAAATGCTTTAATCCGTGATAAGGAAAATCCTCTTAGAGGACCTACACTTACCAAAATATATTCTGGAAGCAAGCAAGAATTGAAGTATTGGAAAATGAGGAGGAGAAAGAAACAAACAAGTAAAAACATGAGGTGCCCAAGAGTTTACCTGGTAATGTTGATTCTGAATCAGGTTGTCAGCGTGTCGTTCCTGGAAAGAGAAAGGCACAAGGGTGTCACCTGTCTGCTCCTGTCTCTAGAGCTCCTGATGGCTCTGAGCAGGCTATGATCCAGCAGCCCTCTGCTGCTCCCTCACAACCCTGAATATCCCCAACACCCTCCAGAAACGAAGCACAGCCCGTGAGCTCCTTACCGTGAATGTTTTGAGGTTTTCGTGCCTCTTCTGTTCGTTGTCAGAGTCGTCACCTGGGCACAGCTGGTTGTGGATCCACTTGCAAAGGTACCAGACCGACTTGGGACTGGGGACAATGTTGAAAGGAGGGGGCAGCGTGGCGCCTTCGTCAAAGTAACTCATCCAGAGCTTCGTCCGCGCGAACTTCCACTCGATATCCGCGTGGTCCTGGGAGAGAAGGGCACACACACAGACCCTCAGCGGCTGCCGGCAGTGCTCCTGGAGCCAGGCTGAGGATGAGTGGGAGCAGGGAGGGATTGATTTCTCCAGCTGCAGGCAGAGCAGTGGCCCTCCTTACATCTCCCTCACTGGGGGTGGGCGTCAAAAAATTGGTGTGAAATGTAGCTGGAGTGAAAAAACACCAAGCACTGAGAAGTGAGAGGAGAGCAATAGCCAGCAAGGAGAATTCCATGTGCTGGAGGCCAGCTTTGTCCTTAAGAGGTTGTGCTTATTAGTTCGCCAGTGCAAGAAGCAAGAAAACACATTTCTTATTTTGCTTTTTGCTAGCACTTTTATTATCACAAACCGCTGTTCCTCATGTCTAAATCCAATGAATTCTCATATTCTTCCCTGGGAAAAAAGTCTTCCATAGTGGTTTTTGATTTGTTTTTTATAGCCTCCATTAATTCTGCTCTTATAAGGAAATGACACATTTTATGTGTGCCGTATTTTACATCTTGCCTCTGCATTATCCTTACAGAAGCCAGGAAACATTTTACTCTTAGGCTGGTGGAGTTTTTTGCATTTATATTATCACCACGATGGCTTGCTGTGCCCCAGTGCTTTTCCTCCCAACAAAGTGGAGGTGGGAAGTTAACACCATCATTTTACAGCTGCACAGACAGACACAGAGTCCATCCAGTCCCCAGGAAAGGAATGCTAAGTTATGGAAAAGACTGACCTCACAAACTTCAGAATAGCCGGGTTTGGGGAGCACTCTCTGCAATTTAGTCAATTTTTTAATGATGGTGGAGCCAACCCAGTAACACGGTGCATATTCCCTCCAGCATCAGGGCAGAGGCAGCTCCCTGCAGCCAGAGATCCAAAACAGATCTCGTGCTGCTTTGTGCTAATTCTAAAGTTAAAAATTGCCACTGTTTTGTACGTTCTGCAGAAATCCTGCCATTAGGCAGAGAAGGGAGGGAAATGATTTGTGCTGAACACAGCTTACAGCAGTACCCCGAGCTGAAGAGGTGTATTTGTGTGTGTTACACTGCAGAGGACAGGGCTAAGCTGATGGCTGTGACATTTCAGCCGCTCCGCATTCGCGGGAACGGTGTCTGACACGAGATTAAACCAAAGTCACGATGATTCAGGCTGAGGAGCAGCACAAGGTGGGAGAAAAGGACAATGCGGGGCTTTAATTTTCCGAGGAGATTTCAGTGAGGCTGGAACGAGCTGATTATTGAGCGAGGGGTGCTGGGCTGCAGCTCTCACCGGCACTGAAGTGTAGGACAGGGAGTTTAATAAAATATGGCTGAACATCATGCCCAAAAAATTACTACACTGGCTCTCTGGCCATGCTCCAGCGCCCTGACACGGGTAAAATATGCTCACATTTTGACAGTGAGGTGCAGCTGAACTCCATTTTGGTAATGTATTCAAATTATGTGCAGCCCTGGATTTAGAACGACTGTCTCCGTGGCCCAGGAGCACATTAATCTCTGCAGATGGTCTGAACCAGCCCAGAACATCGCTGTCCCCTGCCAGTTTGCCACAGGGGCTCTTTGCAAAGCCATAGGGAGACTCAGAGGTGCAGCTTGTCATGCCCCTTTTTCCTCACACACCATCAGACCCCATAAACAGCAAACTGCAATATTGCTGTGAAGTATCGCGAGTTGGTGCTGCTGGAAGTGAAGTTCTGGGTAGTAAAAAAGGCAGTTTGTAGCAGTAGGAATAACTGCCACCATAAAAGAAACAAAAAAAAAAAGAAGAAAAGAGAACAACTCCTGCTCATTTTTAGTTCATTTGTTTCTACCTGCCAGCCCACAGGACAACTCCTGAATGTCAACTGCTCCCAGTTACAGGCAGAGCTGCCTCAGCCCCTTCCAGAAGCAGGGCTGGCTGATCCCTGCCCGCACCTGAAGGCTCCCTCATGCCCACCTTTCCCCCTGAGCCTTTCCAGGTCTGGGCAGCCTGAGCTGAAACAAAAAGAACGATGGGCACGGCAGGCTGGGTGAGCCCAGAGGGACCAGGGAGGGGGGAGAGCAAATCCCTGAGCTGCACTTTCTGTGCTTCACTTGTGTATAGAACCATTTATCATGGAAAAGCCCTCTAGGATTATCGACTCCAGCCATTCCCCAAGGCTGCCCCTAACCCCTGTCCCCAAGTGCCACATCCACACGCCTTTTAAATCCCCTCAGGGATGGGGACTGCACCACTGCTCCGGCAGCCTGTGCCAGTGCATGACAATTCTTTAGGAAAAGGAATTTTTCCTGCTATCCAAGCTAAATCTCCCCTGCTCACTACCAGGAAACGCCCCGTGGCAGCCACACGTTGCTGCTTCGAGCATCTACAGCATTTTGTAGGGGAAGAGCTGCGTGAGCCCAGGGTTGAATTACAAACCCTGCTGGGGTTGGACAGGAGCTCCCAACACCCGGCAGCGCTGCCTGGGGCAGCAGGGGAGCTCCGGGCAAGGCAGGAACTGAAGGAGACTTATTTTGGATAGAGACGTAACCTTTAAGTTCTTTGTCAGCACAGGAGTAGGTGTGAACGTGCTACCTTCCAACTCGGCGTTTTCTGTGATACTCTGTGATAAATCCACCCCTCCTCTCTACAAAAGTCCATCAAAGGCCCAGTGTCAGTGTGGAATCAGGAGTGGTGATTTGGCAGCAGTTTCCTTCAGCTCATCATAAAAGGGCCCGTCCTGGGCAGATGCTGGCTGGCAGTGGATGTTGGATGCTGTTTGAAGAGGAAGGTAAGGCAAATCTCTACCTTGGGGATTGCAAATTTGTTCAAATTTGTTTCTGGGACAGGAAGGACAAGGCTTAAAAAGCTTTTCTGCACAAAGCAGGGTTGTTGTGGGTTTTTTGTTTTTTACTTTTTGTTCTTTCATTTTAAATAGATGGATGAGATACTTCATCCCTGGAAATGTCCCAGGCCAGGCTGGGCAAGGCTTGGAGCAACCTGGTCTCATGGAAGGTGTCCCTGCCCATGGCAGAGGGTTGGAAAAGGTGATTTCAATCCCAACCATTCTGGATTCTGGGACTGCCTGGGTATTCCTAGGAGCTGAGTGCTCTGAAGCTCAGCAAGATTTTTCCCTTAGGAAGTTTTGAGGCTGCTCTGAACAAATCCCTGTTGGTCTCAGCATTCCTGTAGGTGAGGCTGGGGGATGCTGGCTTCACCCCACCTGTATTTCTTCTTGTGCTGTCTCAGCCAACAAGTACACCGTAACCTCTCTTAAAAGACAGACCAGACCCTCTGTACAAAGCTCAAAATGTCTTTTCTTCCCTTCTCTGCTGTGCCACTGCAAATTCCCCAGGGTTTACAAACTCAGCCTGTCTCAATTATTCACCTTGATGTTTTGTGAACCTGAGCAAATCAGATGAGAGCTCCTGGCAGCAGTTCTGTGTTGGAAATACATAGCAAAGAGACACTTCAGTTTTACTGACAAAGTCTTTGTGTGCCAGGAAACCACCATTTTCTTGGTTAGAGCTCTCCTTAGTGCTGTAAGCAATAAAATCCCCACACAAAGCTACAGCTCCCTGAACTCTCCTCCTACTTTGGTGCTGAGTACCAAGAAAACACTTCCGCATCTGTTCTGTAAGCAGTGCAAACCTGGAGCACTGTGACTTACAGCCAGGACATCAGGAATGTGGTCCCACCAGGTGTGCTCCAGGTTTGGGATGCCTCCCCAGTGACTGCTGGCCCCTGGGCAAGGGACACATTTTTGGGAGCTGCCTGAGTCTGAGCAGTGAGTACAGGATCCTCCCAGACCTGTGCTGTCTCATGCAGAGCTCTTAGATGACAGCTCTTTGGTAACATTTATAATAAGCTCAAACCTCACATTCACTAACTTTGCCAGTGTGACCTTGCTGCTTTAGGAATTTTAATCTAAGTTGGGATTTCAGTGTCCTCTCTTTGAGTGCTTCTGTCTCTCTCGCCCCTGTTCTTGTCACCATTTTCTTTCAAGCACTGTTGAGCGTTTCAGCTATCAAACACTCCACATTTAAGAGAGCCAAGCCCTCAAACTCAAAGAATACATGAAGTCAAAGAAACCAGCACTGGGCTTTGCTGTGAGAAAAAGAACCTGTCTCACTTCCTATCACAATGTGAATGTGTCATCCTGGCCACATAATCCTCTTGCAAATCTCTGCCATTTGAAGTGAGAATTAATCTCCCACAAAGATTTCCCTGTGGGATGGCTGAAGCCATTTCACTGTAGCAGTTGCAAATATTTTCTAATTCAGTCAAAGTGATGTATTCACAGATGTGCCAGATTTTAAATGATTACCTGCTACACTAATTATCCAGGATAATTCAGGCATTAATCTCTATCCTTATCTCTGTGTAGAGAATGTGTTGTTTACAGTTTCTGAGATGTTTTCTATAAAGATTTCCATCACCCTCTCCTGTTGGGCCATACAGGTTGGATCATACTTGGCCAAATGACAGCAGTGAGTCCTGACCCAGCCAGCACAGACCCAGCAGGGGAAGATGCTGTCAGCTTTCTGCACGAGGTGGATTCCACTGCCACGGCCTCCAGGCTCCTCAACCTCTCCACGAGTCCAGTGTTCCAGCTGCCTCGGGACTGGGAAGCTGGTGGAGGGAATCACTGCGAATTTCTCAGCACACAGCAGCAGAAGCACGTCCCATGGAAAGCCTGTGGCAAATCAAGGCATGGGAGTCCCATCTCCTGGCTCTTAAGTTCTTAACAGCCCTGGAAGCTCTGGGATGGCCCTGAGTTTTGCTTGGCTCAGGGCTGAGATGGATTCTGGCCATCCTGTGGATTTTGCAGGTGTCCCTGCACTCGGCTGTGGCACTCTGAGGTTTGCTCTGGATCAGGCTGGTGCAGGGCCTTGGTTCAAACCCTCAGCTCCCAGGGGCAGGGTCAGCTATTGGGAAGAAATCCTTCTCTGTGAGGATGGGCAGGCCCTGGCACAGGTGCCCAGAGCAGCTGTGGCTGCCCCTGGATCCCTGGCAGTGCCCAAGGCCAGGCTGGACAGGGCTGGGAGCAGCCTGGGATGGTGGAAGGTGTCCCTGCCCATGGCAGGGGGTGAATGGGATGATCTTGAAGGTCCCTTCCAACCCGAATCACTCCATGATTCTATGAACTCTAATGCTGGGGTGAAGGTGATGCTCAGCAGCCAGGCATGCTGAGATCCTCAAACTTTTCCACTCTCAAAAAATCCCAGGACAATCAGCTGCTCCAGCTCCTCTGTGCCATGCAGAGGTGCCCAAGGCTCCTGCCCCTTCCTCTGGGAAGTTCCTGGGATGCAAATCCTCCCCACACCCACCTGGAAGGAGTAACCTATAAAGATCTCCAGCATCACTCTGGCTGGCACGAAAAGGGCTGCGTGTGCCTTTGCTGTGTTTTATTACACAACAGGCAGTGGGATAAGCTGGAAATCAGGCTGCTGCCTGTCAGATGCAGATATAGATGGCTGTGACAATGCCCTGCGGAGCAGGCTGGCTGTGGCTGAGTGCCTCTGAAGGAGGGATGAGAAGATTTCTAGTCGTGCCAGGAGTGCTGGCAAGAGCTGGAGTGATTTCTGCAGCAGGAGCAGCTCTCTGCTGCTGTCCCAGCCCAGGAAGAGCCACCAGCAGCCCCACAGGATTAGGATGTGCCCAAGCTGTGCTTTTCTCTAGGAAGGAAGGAGGAGATGTAACATTTACCTTGCAGGCTACCGAGTAAGGGACGCTGGTTGCCCGAGAGGCGCAGGAACTTCAAAGGTGCCTTTTTTGCTGTGTAATTAGCAGTGCTGCAAAGCCTAGGAGAAGTCATTAGACTCTAATATATTTCTCTCTCCACATGCCTCTTTATTGCTCTGTGCTAAACCCAGAGCAGGAAACAGCACAGAAAATATATCAGGGCTGGCTTTCAAACAGGCTAGCAAGAGAAAGATGCCCTTGTGTTTCCTGAACAGAAAGCACTGCAGAAGGAGGGTCAGGAGAAACTTCATCTTTACAGAGCTCCACACAGGCAACTCTTGTGCTGTTTCAAAGCTGTTAATTTTGTAATATGTGTCGGGCAAACTGGAAATAACATCAGCAGAGCTCGGGGGTTTGGTGACAAGCTCAGAGAAGCAAGCAGCAAAAATCCAAGCAGCCTATTTGACGTAAATGGTGCTTAACATTTTTCAAAGAAAAAGACGTCAGAAAGAAAAAGTCTGTGAGAAAATCGGGAAGCTACAAAGTCAATTAATGCATAGGTAATTCAGCTGCAGCTGGCAACAAATGACTTTGCTTTCGAAGCTGGGGATGACATACTGAAGGGTAAGAACTTAATGGGATCAATCTCAAAAATAATACAAGAAAAATTACTGAAGAAGGACAATCTAGCATTAAGAAAAGGAATTAGAACAGTTAGGGGATGAGACAGCCAGAGAAGAGATGGAAGCACTGACGAGCACAAGTCCTGGGCTCCGAGGAGGAGCTGTGGCAGTGCCCTGGCAGAGGAAAAATAAGGGAAAACACACCTGGAGCACCCGTGCAGCAGCAGGCAGGGCAGGTGGGTGGAAAGGGAGAGCAGCTCCCCAGGATGCAGCTCCAAGAGGGACACCGGGGGATTTTGGCTCCAGCACAGAAAAGGAGCATAGGCAGGTCCTGAGGAAACACTCACAAATAAATATCAGCACTGGGAAACACGGAAAATGAATTCTGGGATGAAGGTAACTGATTTCAAGCAAGAGCTACCCCCGTCTGGTAAAAGGCAGCAAGGCTCTTAGGTGAGGAAAGCAAACAGAGCACAAGGGAGAAAAAAAAAACTCAGAAAAAAACCCTCAAATCAAAAGTTTCATATAGCAGATAAGCCATCACTGGGACTGTGAGCCTTAAAAACCTGAAAGCTGGGAGAAGATCCCACATGGCAGAGCCCATGAAAGAACACACTGCAATGGAGGAAGTTAGGAAAAATTTCCTTAATTTTGCAGTGTCCAAGGCCCCCACTTGGGAATGGCCAGGGCAATGTCAACAAGACACAGCACAGACACAGCCCAGGACCTGCATTTTGTTATAAGCTGGACAAAGGACTCTATCTTTGGAGCACGGCCAAAGAGGCTCAGGAATTATGGAAATGGGGTTGGTTGCAATGGAAAAGAAAACCACAAGTGGCTTCTGAACACGCCAGGTCGGGCAGAGAGCAGGGACATTCCCTCCTGGGTGACAGCACAGCAGACCTGTCACAGGAGCTGTGGCACTGGCCAGAACCTTGGCTGCTTCTCCCAGCCCCGGGGAATCAGTTTGTTTGTACTTGGAAAATGCAGACTTTAGCATCTCTGCTATTTATAACTTCCATGTGCAGAAGATATTCATAATTAAAATTTTTATTATGGCTTGCAATGCGCTGCATTCCACAATGTATTTAGGTTATATGTACATACATAGATATATATCAAATACTTTTCCTCTCCCACCAGCATCTTGGATGGAAACGATAGCTAATGAGAAGGCCAGGGAATATTACATCGGAGAAAACACAGAGAACTGGGGATTGTGCTGGTTTTAGTGCAATTTAATTTAAATTATGGGAACTGACACCTTTTTGTTTCTGCAGTCATATTCCAGTTAAGTTCAGTTTTTATTTTAATAGTCAAATAAATCGGAGCAGTGGGAAGGTCATGCAGAGAATCAGTTCTCTAAAAGCCTCAGCAGGAAGAAACAATGAGGAAGATATCACCAAGGCTTTGTTCTTCCTGCCATCCATTCTCTCTCCTCCATCACTGCCTGATAAGAGGCTCTTTTCATGCTGAAGGTCAGAGAGATAAGGGGCATCTGTGCTGATAACATTAACTACCTCCAGCCAGGTCAAAACCAAGTAACTCACACATGCCCTGGAGAACTGGAGTGCTGAGCAGGCATGGCTAACCCAGTGTTTGAGTGCTGATGACTCTGTTAGTACTAAGGCAAAAAATAAACAAACAGCCTCATTTCTACTTGCCCTATTTCCAGAATATTGTCTTTGATTTTTTTCTGCATAGCCACTCAGGCTGGGATTTGATCTTCAAAGGTCCTTTCCAACCCAAGCCATTCTGAGAGTCCCTAAAGTTATCACTGCTAAAGGTATCACATCTGCATTACACTTGGAGATCCTGCTGGGTGTTGGAACCCAGGGGGTTCCTATGATGCCTTTGGCCGACCCAAAACCTGCTCAGGAGGCTTTTCAGCCTTGCCAGAGGTGTCAG
>VXBU01006987.1:615465-692205 GCA_013400315.1 Bombycilla garrulus
AAAGATTACAGCTCACCCGGGGCGGGCACAGTGTGTCTCTGGACGCGTTCTGTGTCAACCCTGGCAGGGCAGAGAAATCTACTTTTGATAAGGAATTAATAAACTGCCTTGAGAACACGAACAAACGACTCCAGACTCCTTCAACAGCACGGGCCGGAAACCTGGACTTTTCTACATATTGCGGGGTCTCCTGGGGTTAAGGAGATCCCCGCAGCTGGGCTCAAGAAAGTGCCTGTTCCTCTCTCAGTAACCATTCCCAAAGCTCAGGAATCAAACTCAGTTCTCTCTTCTGCCTTTAGGGTGCTCAGTTTTGTCAGTCCAGGCAACCTGCTGCTGGTGGATGGGAACTTTGGATTCTCTGCTGCACACAGCCAGGAGGATTCTCTGGCACAAACTTGGCCCCGGAAGGAAGGAGCACTGCAGCACTCACCACTTCCCACTCCGTGTGCAAGGCACTTGCTTTGACCTTGCCTCCTCCAGCTGGGTTGCTGCAGGTGCATTTCAAAGGGGAAGGACAAACCATCACACTCCACCAGCGAGCCTGGGGAGAGCCCAAAAACCATCCTGTGAGTCACGGTGTCCTGCTGAGGACTGGAGCACGACACTGTGAAACTGGGCTGCAACAGCCTGAGGGGTTTGCAGGGGGTGCCAGGCTTCTCCTCCCCAAATCTCCTCAGAATTCCCTTATCTCCTCAGAATCAAAGCCACTGGGAGCGCGGCTGCCGTTCCTCATGTCCCACTCCCTGCTCCCCACAGGAACACGACTCTGTGCGTGTATTCAGGCACTAAATGCTGCAGTGTTTTGCTCTGTTATGACTGGCCATAAACTGCATTTCTTCAGCAGAGGAGCAGAGCTGGATTTTGTGTTTTACTGAGCCTGTAAAGGTCACAGCACCAGAGGGAGCAGCAGGTGCCCAACACCTCTGGAAGGCAGCCTGCTTGCACAGCCACTTAAATGCAGTGCCTGAGCCTAGCTGCCAAAAATTGAGTAATTGCTCAAAAATGAAAAAATCCTGTGTCTGACAATTTAAATACATCCTTGAGCCGAAGGGAAGGGACAGATTATAAATGTATGAAATTACTCAAGTCTAAGTGAACCTTGAGCTGTGCAGATAGCACCGACTCAGGAGAGAAGTCTCTTTGCTCCTACCAAAAAGCAGCGCTTGTGGCTGAGTGGCTGCAGGGAACAGGACCAGCAAACAGAACCAGACAAGGAGCTAAAACATCCAGGTTATTAATCACGTCTCCAGTTATTTAGGAGTGGTTGTGTGTATCCTCTTTCACCTATATGATCAGCATCAACTTATTTGCAAGATTGCAGTGTGTTGCAAAAGGAAATCTGTGAAGCACTGATGAAAAATAAAACATATTTCAGAGAATTATTCGTAATATAACTATTTCCATTGTTCAGTATCAGGGGAAAGCTCTTCCCAGATAAATAAAGCTCTTCCCTTTTAGTATTTCACTGCTTTTTGCTCAGTAATATTCTTCCTTTATCTTTCACTTCTCCTCTTTTCTCCTGCCTCTCTAACAAGAGTCCCCTGGATGCAGAAGCACAAGATAATGCTAATTGAGCTTGTCAGGCCTAAATAAAAGATGGGATAATGCAGGGGGCTGCAACCTATGTGGTTCCATCTGGATACTTCAACTTCTATCACATAGCAAGAGCAAACCTTGCTGTGCTGCTCACACGTAACGGGCAGAGAGTTATTGACCTGTCAGGCAGGGTGTTAACTACACCAAAAAAACCCAGAACCCAGCCCTGAAAATTCCAGAAATAAATGCCAGCAAACTCCCTGGAATATCTTAAATCAGCCAGGGCTCATCTACAGATTGCAATCTCTCATTTTTTTACGTAACTGTAACTTTTCTGCCCTGAAAAAGCCCCGAAATGGTTTGGGGGGTCTGTGGTTCCCAGGGACACATAAACACCTGTGGTTTCAAAGATTAAAAGCGACAGAAAAGCTGAACCTCCTGATTGTGCTGACAGTACTCACAGGAGTGGCAAGATTGGATCCTAGGATGGAGAGTGAGCTTTGTCTGGTCTAAGAACAGAAGATGCAGCATGTGAAGCTGGAGCACATCGAGTGCCTCTATTTAGAGGCTCTGCAAACACCAGATGAATATTAACAACGTGATTCAAGTCCATGGGTTACATGTAATTAGGCCAAAGCTAGCAAAAAGACAAACAGTTCTACACCTTCAAATGAATCCTTTAGCTTGCTAACAAAAAGCAATTAAGCTGCCTGCCAGTCTGGAGCGAGGCTCCAGGGCTAATTTCACACACAGGCTTGTACAGGATCATCCCAACACACCACTGCTGCAACCTATTTCCCCTCACTTTCCCAAAAAAAATCTGCTGGGAGTCCCTCCACATCCGGGCACGAGGTCCAGAGAGAGCACCCAGCCTTGGCACTCAATCCCACTGCTCCAGGGATGGGCTACAGCTCCTCAGGAGGGAACAGGGAGTGGGGGTCCAGCATTTCTTCACATGGATTGCACTGCGTGGGGAAATGGAAAAGAAATCGTGGAATGGTTTGGACTGGAAAGGACCTTAAAGCTCATTCCATTCCAAACCCCTGCCCTGAGCAGGGACACCTTCCACCATCCCAGGCTGCTCCCAGCCCTGTCCAGCCTGGCTTGGGCACTGCCAGGGATCCAGGGGCAGCCACAGCTGCTCTGGGCACCCTGGGCCAGGGCCTCACACCCTCACAGAGAAGGATTTCTTCCTTATGTCTGATCTAAATCCACTCTCCTTTAGCTCAAGGCCATTCCCCCTTGTCCTGTCTGCCTGTCCAAGTGTCCCTGACTAAGTGCAGGAGAATTTCCCATTTCAATTAATTATTGCTGATGCCACGGATGAGGTTTAGGAGCGCACTTAATTGAGATCTGGGTAATTACAGCTGTGCTGCAGAATAAAGAAAAGGTGTGAGTGTGTCACCTGGGCAGTGACCAGCAGATGTGTGTGTTGGTCAGCAGGAGGCTCTGAGGGCCACGAAACTCAGGGACAAAGAGGGTATTTCACTCAGCTGGCAAAGCAAGGAAGAGCCATTTCATCCTCTTTCCAGAACCTCCTTGTTTCGCTGCACCATAAAAAGCTTCAAGAAGTATTAATCCCAGCTTGTTTTGGCAACACAACAAGAGCATAATTTAATTTCCTGCTGTATTACAGAGTTAAAAACCACCGACGGCTTAATTTCTAAGAAATTCAAATTAATGGTACTGAAATGGGCCTGGTGAGATGAACATTTCCTGATGCTTTGTAAGAGCTTAGTTCTGAGTCCAGATTTAGGAGCCAGCCCTACCTCTACAGGGGAACACCCACCACCCCAAAATCTGCCACATGCAGGGACTGGGCAGACGTTGTATTTCAAACTAAGTTTATTGATTCATAAAATTCCTCCTTAGCAAAACCACCAGGTAATAACTGTCCAGGTTGTGCAAGCAGAGGAACATTTTCTGACAGTCTTAGGGGTCACAAATCACAGTGGGGAAGAGAATTTCTGCTGGTGTTGTGAATTAAAGTGGGTAGCAATTACTGCCGTGGTGCTGAGGGAGTTCAGCTGGTGCAGAAAAGTGGAGGAATCGTGTGTTTTGCTGATGAAGAAAAGTTTGAAACTGCCACCCGGGGGAAATCCAAAGTTATCTTGGAAACAATGTAATAGGGAGCTGAAAAATCTTTATGTTTCTCTATGCCTTAACTTTTAAGCTCTCTAGTCTGCAAAAAATGAGAAAATTCCATGTCTAATTCCCCATACTTATAGTCAAAGTTGGGGTTTTTTAGCTGCACATGCCATTTCTGTTTAGTGTACAGCTTTTGTTTTGCTATGCAAAATATTTCTTTTCTTCATTCTCATCCTTAACTACTTGTGTTAATCAACTCAATTTAATTTCATCATCTAAACCTGCACCCCGAGTTGGGTGCCCAATGCCGTGATTCGCCCAACCCAAACACTGGCAACTAAGTTCTAATTTTGATGTACATTACTCTCAGAGAGACACTTAAAACTTTTTTTATTATTGTTATTTTAAAGACTGCAGTCTTTTGCAGGAACAGCTATCTGAGATGAGCTAGCTTGAAATAGCAGACATACCAACCAACAGGAGGATACAAAATACAATATACAAAACAATTTTATAACTTCATAGTCGCTGCCGGAGCGAAGTCATTATTCCAACATCACACACGGACACTGCATTACACACTCGAGGCTGCAACACCTTCACACGTGGGAGTTAGAGGGCATTTTTCTCAGGCTCACTTTGGTGTAAGTAATCCCTGAGGTACTGAGCATCTTTGTACTTTTATCCTAGAACATCTGAAAGCCGTGAGGGCTCACATCTCTCTTTAATGTGGTGGGTCGTGCTGCGGAGCTGTTGTGCACCATTTATCACCTAACTCACCTGCAGCTGTGACCACCGGCTCACAGCCCGTGGTTTTCATCCTGCACAGCCCTTGCTTGCTGTTCCTCCACTGATATTGCTCCTGCTGATGTGGAGTCAGAACTGTTGGTGCAGTTCCAGTGACTAATCCTTGCCTGACTCCCCACAATATCACGGGTGTGGCCACAAGGAAGAGGCTTTCCGAAAATCCACGTTAATTCCCTGCAAGTGTACCTGCACTCTCGGGCACCCCCGGGGCCAAAATTACCTACACCCTAGGGGACACCAACTCTCCCACCTGTTTTGGAAAAAAAAATAGCAATGGCAGAAGGATTGTATGACCTCAGGTGCAGCCGAGTGGCTCTGATGAGAAACGCCCATCACATAAAGTGTCCTCATCACCCACTCAGCTACCTTCTGCCGCTTACAAATGATGGGGCCACCTGGCTACTCTCACATCATTCCCTTGTCCTTCCTCTTGTGATTGTGACAAATTCCTCTTCCCACCCTCGGCTGATGGTATTTCTGTCACGTCTGGGAAGGCATTGAGATGAGGAGCTGGCAGTGCATAACATCCTATTGCATCCTGTGCTGCTTGTATAAAACATTCTGATCTTCCCATATTGGAACAGCGCAAAACGTATGGAAATTCGGGGGATTGCATTTGGAACTTGTTTGCTTTCTTGGTGAAAGATGGTGTCTGCCCATAGCCAAACTATGGTTTGGCAAAAGAGAAAAATGGGCTGTCTGAAAATAATCGATACTGAAACTCCTTCAGGGCACTCCTGGAAGTATGTATTTATTGAAGTCTGAAATAGCTGAGGAAAAAAACCAACAAAACTATGGCAGAAAAGTTCTTCCTTTTCTGAGTCAAGAACCACTTGACGCAGAGGTTTTACTCTTTGCTTGTCTTGCTCTGCCTTGCACAGACACCGGTGCTTTCACGCCGTGTGCCTGCAGTGCCTAATTAAGCACCAAGCCCTAATCCCCACACCAGGGAGACACAAGGAAGGGCCAAGGAAGAGCAGCTCAGATTCTCCTTTCTCAAACCTCACAGCAGAAACTCTCCTGTGAGTATAAAAGAGAAGCTGACCTGAAGAATAACTGCTACAAACGCATTAAGTGTATTTGTCCCTGCAAGAGAGGAGGAGAGAAAGGCTGTTTGCACTGCAGCAGTGCCTGGGGCTCATTAACAAACGGGATTAATGAAGATGTCCTCACCAATCCACTGCAGGGGAGTCAGCAGGCAGAGATGCACTCTCATCTCATCGCCCCACGTCTGTTTTATTGCTCTGCAGTGCTGCTCGTGGCACAGGATTTCCTGCTGATGCACTGGGGTAGAAGTCCCCCACCCCAAGGCCTCCTTTCCCCTCCTTCCCCCCGGAATGCTGTCATCCCGTGTGTATCCACTGCAAAATAAACACCAGGAGGAAGAAATGCCCAGTCTAGCACCCAGCCTGCTGTGATTCTGCAGGGGGTGAACCTGATTACGGGAGGTTAATTAGCGACCCACATTTGTAAAGCTCAACGTTTATTAACGACTTGTTTTCTTCGGGGGAGAGATTAATTGATGTTTGCCCTTAGAAGACACATGAAGGAAATTTGTCCCTGAGAGAAGGGAGGCAGAAACGTAGCTCCCAAAGCCAGGCTGCACGGGAAGAGATTAGAAGTGACTGCCTCCTGCCTTCCCAGGAAATGTCACTGCTCTCCTATCAACTGCAGCGAGACAGTTTAAGTGACAACGAAGTCTCCTGCAGCATTTCCACTGTCATTTTCCCGAGCGGGGGCTCATGCTGCTCGCTGAACTCTGTGCTTTGTCTCCGTTATCTGGACAGTTCAGTCCTCTACCCCCGGCTCTGTCCAGGGCAGACCTTCTGATGGGGCCAGTCCCCGCTCCCAGCTGCTCCAGACACAAACCATTAACACAACAGCCCTCTCTGGACAGTTCGCTGCAGTTAATTGTTATGATGGGTCCCTCTAATTCATGTGGGATTGAGTGTAAAGTGTCATTGCATCACCCGAATTATTCCGGGAAAGAATGATGAGTGGTTTGTGGCCCAGTGAATAGCAAATACTGCTATTCTTAAGCCAGTCTTAGGCTTGGGCTTTGTCTTCGTGACAAGCCTGTTCGATGACAATAAAGGAAAGGGAATTGGAGAAAATGGCCAAGGAGGGAATCTTTGTTTTCTGTCCCTCATTCCAGTCTCCTTGGAATGTGAGGAGTAGCAGTGAACAAAGAGAAAGCACTTGAAGCATTGAAACAGACTGATAAAGCGGATGCCTTTGTGGTTAACTGCTTTTCTGTTATCTGGAAGGTCAGTGTCCAGTTTTTCTCATACTTTTTACCATGATAAAGATCAGATGTCCAAAAGCATCAGCAATTTGAGGGGTCTGTGCTCAGTTTGACCAAGTGAATTTAGGAGCCACTTGAATCAGCAGATAATCAACAACAGTTGTGGAAGCTGTTCAAGAAAACAACTCACTGCTCCCCTCTGTGCTTTAGCCAGAAAAGGAGTTTATCCACACATTTCCCCGGAGACTTGTCCAGGAATTTGGAAATGGAAATAGTAGAACTGCTGCTGCTTCTGTTTTTGTTCTGGCTCAGCTTCTGGAATAAACCAAGAGTCACCCAAAGCAGAGGAGGAAGCCTCTACTCTGTCTGTACCGAGTGACCAGCCAAGGACACAAACAACTCCCCCCTCCCCTGTTTTGTTCCCAGATGATGCAGCAGTTCATCACCTCACTGTCTCCAAACATGTTAGTGGTCAGAACTGGGGAGTTAGTGCCCACTGGTTTATCTGAGGTACTGTGCACACAAGATTTTGCTTCCTTCCATACTGTTCCTGACCTTAAGAGCCTTAAAATGCAGAGCCATGCTGCTTTAGCTTTCAGTCTGTTGACAAATTTAATCATCAAGGTACAGATTGGCTTTTGGGTACACAGAATGAGATTACAGTGGGGAAAACAGTTTTGAACATTCAAATGAAGTTCAGTTTGATAAGGGCTCTACAGCCCTGAGCTGCCTCAGATCAGATCCATCCTGTACTGGGATTACTCAGCAATCTCAGATTATGGTTTTACAGCCAGGAGACTCTGGTATTACAGATGGACATGATCTAATTTCAAGTGGGAAGACTGTGGGAAAAGAAATTGCAGGACTGGGCTACTGACATACACGGTTTCACACGAGGAAATAGAAATAGGATAAAAAAATAGACCACAACACCCACCCCCCCAGCTCAAACCAAACATCAGGAAGCAGTGGGAAGGTTTCCCTTTATACACCCAAGGTGGTCAGCAAGGTTACTCCACAGGAGGAGACAGGGGCAGCTCACAGCCCATGAGCCTTTTCCAGCTAAGAAGCATTACAAACAGAGCAAAACCTCCTCCGCAGGCAGGATTCAGGCTGGTGAGCAGAAATCTCAACTACCTGCTGCACAAACTGGGGGCAGCAGTCTCCAGCATCCCAGAAAGGACCCACTTGCTGCAAGTCAGACGAATGAGGCACGCGGGGAGAAATAACAGCAGGAAGAGAAGGAGGTAACTCACAGCAATGAGCTGGTAGGAGTTGTTCATCATGGCTATGAGCATGTTCAGCAGCACAACGAGGGAGATGACGTTGTAGGTCCCAAACATCGTGGCCCCAACAAATTCTGTGAACTCGTGTCTGGCTTTCACGTTGGTGACATAAAGATTCAGCAGCCCAAACACAGACCAGAAGAGTGACTGAAGGGTCTCGAAAAGTCTGCAAAGAAAGAGACAGATTTGTAGCTGGCTACCCGATGCTGGGGGGTGGAAAATGATCTTCAGGGAGGGAACGCACAGATATTGGGAGACACCACAGAGCAGCCACTCAGCACAGCCTTTGATCCCTCCCTGGGGACAGCCTGTGCTCAGCCACAGTGAATCACCAGTGAGAGATCAACAGCATTTGCCGTCTGTCCAAGAGCCCAGTCCACATCCCTGTGAGATGCAGTGAGCATTAACTGCCCTGAGGAACCCAAGGCTCCTTTTCCCATCTGCACACATGCAAGAAACAGCCACAATATATTCCATTTAATTAAAACTGCCATGCCGCGATACTGCCGCTATCTATAAACTCTCCTGTTTAATCAGTGCCTGCATCATTAACATGTCTGCGGGATAAATGCTCAGGGAGCCCATCCCCAAGTGCAGCGTGACTGCAGCAGTTAAACAGTGCACAACAACCAGCAACCACGAGGTGGGACATGGCAGAAATCACAGCCACTTGCACCTTCTGCTCTAATACAGGCCGAGAGCTTCAGCTGCTGTGACCCTGTTTGCAGTGCACCTGCCCAAAAACTCCGCTGTGTTTGCAGTGCACCTGCCCAAAACTCTGCTCTGTTCGGAGTACACCTGCCCAAAATGCTGTGTTTGGAATACACTTGCCCAAAATGCTGTGTTTGGAATACACTTGCCCAAAATGCTCTGTTTGGAATACAGTTGCCCAAAATCCTGCTCTGTTTGGAATACACCTGCCCAAAATGTTGTGTTTGCAGTGCACCTGCCCAAAATGCTGGTGGCTGGGAGTGGTTGGTGCAGCAGCTCCCACCCAGCACGGGCAGAGTCCCTGGCAGAACCCTGCAACCACTGCTCAGTAATGACTCAGATGAAAGAGAGTCATCACATTAATTCAGCTCAAGGGTTTCTCTTCTTTTGAAGGTTTCCTTCCATAGATGAACTAGACCCGACCCCACCGAGCTGATGAGATCATTCCAGGTCTCTCTTGGCTTCAGCCTCAGACAAGTGACCTTTCTCAGCCACGTCAGATGCGTAATCAGCAATCTAAGTAATTGCTCTATTTGGGCGTCTTTGTTTTGGCTTTCCAAAATATGGCATTTATATCATCCAAAAATGACATTTATATGCCTGTTTAAGAGTTTCCATTTTGGCCTGAGGTCAGCAGATGTTTTGAAATGCGACTACTAGACAAATCAGTATGAATAATTCAGATGCTTTACTTGACATACCAGGAATCTGTTCTCCCATCGTCTTCAGGCATTTGTTCACAAGTATCCCTCCCATGCCTTATAAGAGGATTTAGTTTATACTTTGTGGATGTATCTTCTGTTTTTCACTGGTCAAAATCATAAAGATACTTTAAAGCAAAAACCCTTTCTCCCAAAGCTCAGGCTGTTTGTTAGGCTTATTAAATAACCGAGGTAGTAAAATAAGGATTACCCAAAGAATGCCAAGCATTTATTTACTAGAAGTGGTGGAGTGCTAGCTGTCTTTTATTATGAACAGTAGAAATACTGCTTGCACAGTAGCTGTAGGCACAAGAGAGACAGAGGTTCTCATCATTAAAGTGAAATCAGCTCTGGAAGTGATCAGTGTGTTGTTCTGGATGCAGTGTTACCCAGGAATGTCACTTGGGCCCAGATTAAGGCCAGCACATTCACGTGTGGGCACGTGGCAAAGACACCAAGGGGTGCCTGCAGCTCTGCAGAGCAGCGAGGCTCAGGTGCTGTGTCCCCAGAGTTTAATGACAGCACAGCTCCCCAGCCTCTTCTCACAGTCTGTGTTTTGGGGGAGGCTCACACTACTTCGGAGAAGCAGCTATAAAGACACAGAATTTTGGAAATTGTGCTTGAGAGACTCTCATGAGTGTATTTTGAATCCTAATGAAATAAAAGAATTCTCAAAGCTCCACCACTCTCCACGGCAGCTCAGAGAGAGCAAGTGCCCCCTCTGCCCCAGGAACCTGTACCCAGGGGGAATGGCAGCATGACCCTCCAGAGAAGGACGCAGCAGGCAGGGAGGTGTGACTTCCTCCACCCCTTCCTCCTCTTCCTCGCTCTCCTCTCCCTCCTTCAGTTGCCAGCATCACAGCTATAAACATATTTTCCAATCATCTGCCTAAGCAGCAGGCACTCTGCTTTCTGAGGGATGGCAAGGCCAAAGCAGAAAACCTTAAATTATTCATGACTTCCCCTCGTTGCTGTCACAAAGGAATATTACTTTTCCATGATCTGTGTGTGCAATGCAGAAAATTTCCTCACCAAGAAAATGTTCAACCCACCCTTTGAGAGTAAGAGGAAATAACGTGCCAGTGAATAGGTGTCACACTTGACACAAGCTGCACACACATGAGGGGGGTCCTCTTTGCTCTCCTCGCTGAATTAGAGCTCATTGTGTGAGCCCAGGAATGCTGGTGGGAATCAAAGTGCACTGATTCAAAGCTTTTCAGATTTATTCCCTCATGAGGAATGAGCCATGAGCAAAGTCAGGGTACCCAGCTCTGGCTGGATTGGCTCCAGCCTCGTTTGCTTCCCCCCCAATCCAGTATTTGGATCTGCAGCTGCTCCTTCCCAGCCCCTGCCCCACGCTGTGCATCTGCTCCCCAGCCAAATGTCAGCTTGTGCTGGGGGTGTTAGTAACGACCATTTAAACTTTTAAGAACACGTTAAATAAATTTCTTAAGCGAGTCTCAAACAAAAAGTACCTGCAGAGTGTTCTGTCCCCTGCCAGGAGACCTCACTCCTAATGGATCCCCTCCCACTGTGATTTTGTTTTACTCAAACCTCTGCCACAAAGGCTGAGCCCCCTCAATTTCCTTTCTGTCCTACATTCCCTTGGCAGGGGGTTTAAATGAATGTTAGGGTGGCAGAAATTGTGGTTTGTTTTTAAGCTGATCTACACACTCTGCTAAGTGCTTCTTGTATAATTTTTAGCTCCCAAGACATTACACCTTCTTACAGACTTCAAGATCGCTGTTTTGTTGCCTTTTTTTATTTTTTTTTTTTTTTAACCTGCTGGCCCAATGCTCTTTTTCTTCAGTCAAATCCTGCTGTTGCTTTCTGCACTTACCTGACAACAATGAAATCTGTAAAAAAACAGGTTTGCAGTGGTGGCAGGTCCAAACCAGAATGCAGAACTGAACACATCTGTTCATTACAGCTCCAGAGAAAGGCAGGATTTGGTACAGGATTTTGTGGGTTTGACCCTTCCTGAGGTAGAATTTACCCCTTAACACACACAGTGCTTGCCAGACCTTCCTCCCTCTGGCTGCTGCATCAATATGGACACAGATCAAGGAAGAGTCTTTGTTATTTAATTCCTTTGCAAGGGGAGCACAACACATTTCTGGGGCATGTGAGGCAACTGAAACAGAAAAAAAGCCTGAAATTTTTAATTCTGTTTCTCATTAGCACAGTGCAGGTCCATTCACCTCCCCCAGAGATGGGCTTCATGAGAAAATTAATCAAGCCTGTGGTGTTCCTGCTCTGCAGTGGGAAATGGCACATGTCTGGTCTACCAGGTCATGCTGCTCTTGAAGGATGGGCTCTATCCCATGAAAATTCCACATTTATTTTAGAAGAGAGCCCACAGGACAATGCTGGAACCTTTCCTCTCCCAACCAAGTCACGCGGCCTCAGCCATCATCTGTTTTTGATAATGGTGCAAATACGTCCCAAATCCTTTCTTCACCCCAAGCCTTCAGCTGACAGAGGGTGGAGAATTATTGGGCATCATGACAAGTTTTATTTAATTTAGCATGAAGTGGTGGACAACAGTTTTGTTTTGCTTGTTTGCAGGGTGTGGGCCTTTTTCTAGACCGTGCTTTATTTATTTCTCCTGCCATTGTGAGTTAAGTACTGTGCAAGCAGCAAGAACAATCGGGTGGGGGCTGATTATTATAATTATTTCTACTATTAGTAATTAAAACAAATACATCAGCAAGACAATTCATGTCATTTTTCAGCATGTGCTCTCTCTTTCAGCTCTGCCAGATGTCCTCACAGCAATTTCCATGCCAGCATCTCAGTAAAGTACCAGCATTCCCAGCGAAAAAAAAAAGGTCCTGCTGGGATTTTAGTCTGCAAGGAAATCAGAGAAGCCTGCAACATCATGTATCCATAAAAATAGTCTAGGCGAGATTGTTGCTGCTGTGTCACATTATTTATTAATACCTGTTTTTAATAGGTTTATCCCTTATTTTCTTCATTTTATTCAGGTTCCCTTCCCTTCTTCAGCAATTAGACAAAACAATTCCTGTGGCAAAAGGACACTTCCTTTCTCAAATATACTGAAATTGTGCATAGACACAGTAAGAATTAAGTTGTAGGAAAACTCCTTGGTCCAGAACTAAAAAGTCTCCCACTGCCAGACCTAAGTGAGAGTCTTTGTGACAGCAGAGCTCAGCAGAATGTCTGCCCCACTTAACTGCCACCTTTCCCGCAGAGCCAACCACCTCACCTGGTATCTGCAAATGAATAAATAACGGCTCTGTCAGAGCAGTGACAGCAGCAGCCAAGGCAGGGGAGACAGGGGACAGGGGAAGCAGCCTCAGAAGCAGAAAGGAGAGGATGTCTTACGTGGAGAAGGCATTGTTCTGTTTCTCACATCGGATCCCCTTGCAGTTGTTGGGCTCCTCCGAGGCACTGGTCTCATAATAAAAATAAAGCTGGTTCAGTCCGTTGGCAAAAGCCAGAAGCACCAGGCAGTAGATAAAAAGGAATTTGAGGATGTCTAGCAGCATGCGTCCCAGAGAGATCTGCAGGGGCCCCAGGTGTGAGTTGGCTGTAAACAGGGATATGAGACGCAGGGAGCTCAGGATGTTGGATATTGCAAAGAGGGCTTCTGCAATCAGAGTCGGGTGCCACATCTCCCACTCCTCCCTCGGGCGAGAGCCGTTGTACTGGAAGAAGAAAAGAACGAGGGAATAAAAGTGAGTTGTGCTGGAATGACTGAACTCCCAAGGTCACACCCACTGACCCCAACCCTTCACAGGTCAATCCTAATCAGGTACCGTGGCACAAAAAGGACTTTTAACCCCTTACACCTCAGCTGCTGTCAGGCTTACAGTCGGGATTCAGGACTGAAGCTCACTTGATTAGGGCAGAGGTGAAAGTTTATGATGCTTTTTTATCAATTCTGCCTACTACATTATGACCCCTGATGGTGAGAGATGTGGGACCAGGTTTTCTTTAGAGGAGTTGGGTATGTAGGCTGTTCTTAGCCTAAACTGAAAAATTAGGATTTTTTAAAATCTGTTTAACTTTTGAGTTCACGGTCTGTAGGTTCCTTATGTCCATGAGTTCATACACAACCTCACTCTTTTTCAATATTTAAAGGGGTTCAGATTTTAGCAGGTTCCAGATGTAGATTTCCAATTACTTTTGTTCTTTTTCCTCCTAAATATGACTGCACATTATAAACACTTCACATTCCAGGAGCAATGGGAGGGAGGGAGAAGCAAGGAAAGAAGAAAAGCAGTGAACTATTGGATGCTTTCATGTAATGTAATCTCAAAAAATAGTGCCAGCAGCC
Source organism: Bombycilla garrulus (assembly GCA_013400315.1). Lineage (NCBI taxonomy): Eukaryota > Metazoa > Chordata > Aves > Passeriformes > Bombycillidae > Bombycilla > Bombycilla garrulus. The sequence goes on from VXBU01006987.1 coordinate 629,143, forward strand.
CAGAACCAAAAGGCTTTCTTCGTATTAATTTTCTTATTAGTTAATTTGTCATGGCAATTTTAAGAGAGTTGCTAAAACAGAGGTCTTAATTACAGCTGAAACACTGGGTACAGTTGAGTGCATCAATTACAACATTAACTGGGTTTGTAATGTAACTGTAAAAGCAGAAGCATTTTCTGAGTGGAGTGCGGCCAGATGCGAGCAGGTAACACAAAAGAGCTGGTTCTGTAAAATGTAACTGCTCTGGTCCTCAGCAGTGACACCGTTATTGGTCTGTAAAACCTAACTGCTCTGGCTTAACGACAGTGGCACAGAGAATGGAGTCAAAGACATTTAATGTCAAGGAATAATTGTCCTTTTAACATTCATCTCTGCTAATTTAACATGCATAAAAAGGCAAAGCTGCACTCAGAATAATGCAGCTAACGCCATAACCAGCGTGTTTAGGGCTCCTAAAATAATTCTGGTACCTTTGAAAAGGAAATGGTACCGATATCACACTGACAGACGAGATTGCAGAGACTTTCTATTTAAATCTGAAGGTCCAATACACAAACTCCCAGTTTTTCCAAGGGCTCAGCAAAAAGCAGGTTGATATTTCAAACTATTCCTCTGTGTGAAGGAGATGAGACAGGATACAAAGGCATTTCAGCATGACCTCGGATTGCTTCTGACATTTCCAAACTGGTCTTTATTACATGAATATCATGGCCTGAGCCTGTTAACTTGATTTGAAGATGGGTCTTAAAATGCCTACAAACAGGCAGAGAGGTTAACTTCTTGTGGATATCCAGCACTGGGGATGGGTGGGTGGGATTGGGAAGGCTGGACAGCAGATTTGCAGTTATTCCCAATTCTTAGCAGCTAAGGTTTAGCACAGATTGCACATGAAGGCATGGTAAAAGGTCTTCTGTGTCCCACACCTGTTCTTAAAGCAATATTTAGGTCATTAAGGTCATATTTTGGTCCTTTATGAACTGATGGTATCTCCTGTCTTGGCAAATAGAATCCTCAGAGCAGCCTGGCATCACAGCTAACAGAGAAACAGCAGATTTCAGAGTTATCTAATGAAGCTGGGTATCTGGGAAGGCTGGAGTAGTTTGGTTTGGTGTCTACTCAAAAGATGAAAAACAGCAGAGATGTACACAGAGAAGTATAAATAAATTACATCATGCTGACACATTTACCCTTCCTCATTACATGATAATTCAATGCAGCAAATGAAAACTGATTAAGAAAGTATTTCTACCCTATAATTAGCCTGAAGATTCCACTGGTATCAGACAATACTGGAGCCAGGTCTTGGAAGCAGTCAAATCAAGGGGAAAAAAAAAAAGTCTTCACGTAAAAACAAGGATGGAAAACATTTAGTGTCAGTATGCAGTTTATTTTTTTTTCTGATATTTGGCAGAAAGTTAAATGTCCATGTAATCCTTTGAAGTCCTAAGAAGTGTTAGAATATGGTATATTGGCACATATCCCAGCCTCTTCCAGCTCAGGGCTGTTCTATAAATAACAAATCGTGTTGAAAACGTTTTGAAGCCATTATCAACGTAATAAACCCCCACATTTCAGTGCACACTGCAACCCCTGACTGACACAGGGCAGAGGGAACTTCTGTGACCACGTGTTTCAGAACTGCTCCCACAGATTTTCTGCACCTCTCAGACTTGTCTGACACTGGCCCTAATCAGGAGCTGACTGAGATGGGCCAGGTTTAATCCCAGAGTGTTTGATCTGAGCTCAAACAGATCTGTTCCTGCAAACCCTCCTCTGTGTGCTGGCACGTGGGGTTTGTGGTGAACCTGCACGTTTCTGTGGCTCTTACAGGCAGCACAAGCAGAGCTGCACTTCCTTTGTACCTGTGCTTTGGCTGCGAGTTTAAACCCCAGTGTGCGACTGCATAAACTCGTGGATGCACAGCTCCTCTAGTAATTTGTGTGTGAGAAAGAACCAGATTGTTAACATTTTAAGGTATGTCGGTGCATTTTACCATTCCCAGCTTTTTTTTTTTTTNAAGACCAACCTTTCAAGTCTGTAATTTCCTCCCTGGTTCTGAATGTTGGGAGAATAAAAGACATAATCTGTTCCTGCTTTGATGCTGTTACAGAGCTGCCTCTTCAGGGAGCAGCATCCAGCTTAAAAGCTTTTCCCTTTGAAAATCTGACTCACCACGACTGCAGCCTTCAGGATTTTACAAAGGCCCCATAGCAGGGCTGTTTGCATTTTGGAGTCAATGGGCTTGGTGAAATTTTCTCCTCTTTCCTCCTCTGCCTGCTGGGCAGGACAAAACAAGGTTGCTCTGGGGAAATGCTTGTCTTGGTTTTTGGGAGCTGGGCTGTCAGAAGTAGAGACCTTGCAAAACTGGGAAGAGCAGGAGTGGCCAAGGAGCAGATCCCAGTCACTTGATTTACACCTGAGTAATTTCCCTGACTGCAGTGAAGCTGCTGCTGATTCATACCAAGGCAAGAAGTAGGCCAAGCACGAAGCTCCAGCTGAAGCCAAAGAGAGCTGTTGCATAAGGAATTTTACAAGATGCCTTTTGTGTCTTGTCTTTGAAAAAAAGGAGACAGAAGGAAAGTGCTTCAGGCCATCCCCTGGCTTCAAACCCTGTGCATATGCTAATTTGGAGCATCAGAAGTTATAAATGTGGAAGGTGCTTTTGAGGATGAGCTCTGATGTGCACTCTCACCACAAATGGAACATGACAGGGAAGAACCTACAGGGTGTTAAAGCCCCAGCTTGCTCCTTTGTCATTTCCCTGCCCATGGTTACATACTGGACAGTAACTCCTTCATATCAGATTATCAGATAGAATCCTCCTAATAACAGTCTTGCTCTTCTCAGTAGACCTGTCACAAACCTCTGATTACTCATCTGCAGATCTGTAGGACTGCGGATTAGAAAGCTTGGCTCTAGAAGTTTTCAGGTAACCCTATTCTTGTTTTCCCTTTACCATTTTATTTAAATGCCATGTTTTCACTATGCATTGTTGAAGGACATCCAGTGACAGCACAGAAAACAAAGTGCTTTGGCAACTGAGTAGCTACAAAAGGCACAGAAAGTGGAGAAATTTCTCCCCAGTGCCCAAACAGTCTATTTAACTTTTAATCAAAGAGTCAGAATGAGCAGGATCTTCATTCTCCAAACAAAATAATAAGCTTTCCAGGTGAATTTTCAAAATTGGATAGCAGAGAAAAGGTGCTATTTTCTTTGCTCTGTGATTTGGATTTGAACAGTTTGTACCCTGTGTACTACAGCTCTCACCAGCACATTACAAATTCCCTCTCCCGAGTTACTGTACCTTGACATAGGCAACAATTTTAAGGGAGATAGTTGCAAGATAGAGGGAGTTCATTGCAAAATCCATCAGATTCCACCAGTCATGTACATACTCATTGAATCCACCATCCCACATTTCCTTGATTTCTCCCCAGATGAAACCTGTGGAAAGAAAGGGAGTTCATTGCCATGACAAGGCATCATTTGCCACTAAAGCTCTGTGTATGCACATATGATGTAATACAGACAATTTGAAATCAACAGCTTGGGAAAAATGCCTCATCCCTCCTGCCTTCTACAAAATACAGTGCTGCTGATTATGAGACATTTTACAAGTCTGTGGGGAATGCAGTCTGGAGAGAGCTGAAAAAGACCTTGGTTTCCTACCCAGGGCTCCAGATATGCACATGAGGAGACTGCCTGAAACACATGTTATTTATAACCAGCACGAGTCAATTGGCTCAGCTGAAATTTGTTTTACGTGAATAAACTCTTCAAGCAGCTGCATTTGGTACAGTTTCTAATGGATTGTCTGCTCTCACAGACACTGTGAGCAATTCATTGCTCTGCTGGACAGCACTGATTTTCCCTGACTTTCTCTAGCAACACCAGAACCAGCTTTGCATGCCAGCACAGCTCGTCCCTGGCCTGGAAATACCACACCAACGAAGGACCAAGAGGATCCATTCCCTGTGCTGAGCCACTGCATTTGTGCATCTTGCTCTACAAAAAGCCCACAGGGATTATTTGTGAGGAAAGGTAAGACTCAGCATGAACCAGGGCACTGCAGCCTGGCCGTGACTCACCTCATGTCAGATATGGCTGTAGGGTTTGGGAGGTGTTTGTTCCCAAGGATACGGCCAGAGCCCATCATGTCAACTCTGCAATGCCTTCTGGTGATAATTTTTGGCACTTGCTAATGCTCACTATGCCTTCTTGCAGCTGAAAGGGTGAAGGGCACCTTCTGAAACTCATCCCCAGACTGCTAAACCTGCCTGACACAGTTCTGATTTTAACTTCTGTGTCCTTTCTCGTAGAACTACTGAAGAATTTTTGAAAGCGTAAGTGCCATTAAAAAGAAAATGGCTGCTCCTTCATGCCCTAGGTGCTTCTGAAAATGTCTTTAGAGCCCCAGGTCTTTTGAGTTACCCACTTGACATTATCCTTGAACGAAAACTGGAAATGTGTGAAGAGGAAACAAAACAAATCAAACTACAAATATAACTACCCAAACTGCTGCCCCTGCCCAACCCCAGGATATTGCAGTGTGCTGCTTTCAACTCAGCTGTAAGGACCTGGATGTTCAATGTGAAGAGCAGACAAAGTTGCAATGAACTGCTGCACACCCCCAAATATCAATCTGAGCTGCTCAGCTGCCAGCCAGCAGGTCAATGGCCACACAAGCATAATGTCAGGGCCAGCCAGGTAATCTTATTACAGCTGCCTCCACGTCTCTGCATGCACGCAAAGCCATAAAATAAAATAAAATAAAATAAATCAATGGAGAGGAGCCTGTTGAAGAACTCATACACTGTATTTATAGTGAGTTATCCTTGCTGGTTACTATAGCTACAGCAATGCTGTGTGTGCCTGTTCTCTCTCCTTCTATAGTGGAAAATATTTCGTAAGTAATAACCTTTAATCTGGTGAAACTGTTCTAATTTCTCTATTTAATAAACAGTCATACAATATCTCTATTTATCCGAAACAAAGGAACTCAAGAACAGACAGCTGTAAGAGGTGCTTTTGAAAGGTTTTTTAAATGGCTTATCCTTCTTTCATCTGCAAATCAATTTTACTGAAATGCCTACCATTTCCCTCAATTTTAACTATGAATTTAAAGATAAAGTGAAGATGTCACCTAAACTCAGAAAAGAATTTAACCTCCCGAGCTTACTCTGAAGTTTCTACCAACACCTGCATTTCAGTGCATAAATCAGCTTCATCAGATAATGAGGCTGCTGGTGGAGCTGTGCAAGGAGCACAGTGCCCTGGGTCACCATCCCAAGTGATTTGTGAACATGTTTGCAACTCATACTTTCCTTCCCGGTTTTCCATCAGCAGTTTTAGGTTTGGCACAGGAACAGCTGGGTTTGTTCAGCACACAGCCAGCCTGATCCAGAGCCACCACAGACACAAGGAGCAGTGTCCTGGTGTCGCCAGGAGAGGGGAGCCAGCAGGCGTGGGAAGGCAGGACAGACAGAAAGGTGTGGAAACCACTGCCCACGAGCAAAGCGCCTGTGACATTCCCAGCTCCCAGGGGTGCCACATGCTGGTGGCACAGCAAGGGACAGGGGAGCTGAACCAGAGGAGGGATCAGGATCCTCACGGAGCTCACAGGTTTCCACCGCTGCTGTGCTCAGTTTGGAAGGGTAAATATTCCTCTCTCAACAAAAACACATCCACCTGGCCTCTCTGCTCTTCTCCCACCTCATCCCATCTCACTGCCTCACCGGAACACTCTGCCCTCAGCACGGAGACACCTCCTTCTCTCCCCAGCTCTGGCTGGAATAAGAGCCTCCCGTTTAACTTCCAGACAGTCAACACTCCCTCCTTCTCCTGCTGATATCAGAGCACTTGCTGTTGATGTGGTCAGTGATTGGCAGCAGAGAGTGAGGCCTATCTTCCCTCTCCTGCATTCCTGTAGTTTATCTGGGAGGAGTAAGCCAGGCTGGTTCCTGCACTGCCCCCGGGAGCAGGGCAGGGAGCTGGGGGGCAGAGCCTGGCTCCGGGCACCGCCTGTCCCTGCAGCAGCCAGCACAGCAGTGACACCGTGTGTGACCCAGGAGCTCCTTCCCAAGCTGCTCCTCTCCCCCAGCGCGGGGGAAGCAGGGAGGGAGCCTCGCCCTGCTCGGGTCATGCCTAAAGGCACATCAGGTGGCACAGAACAGCACAGCAGCCCTGGGCCAACAGGATCTGTTGCTCCAGAAGGAGCCCAGCTGTTCTGTGCAGTTTCTGGAGCTGGCTGCCAAATCTCTTCACATGCTGGGCTCAGGGATGAGTCCCCACAGCTGCTATGGGTGCGAGTCAGGCCCTGTAGCTCAGCATTTGGGATTTATGGGTGTGGGATTTATGGGATTTACCTGGAACCCAGGCCAGGATTAGGTGTGGGATTTACCTGGAACTCAGGGCAGGATCTTGTGTAGTATTTACCTAGAACCCAGGGCAGGATTGGGGGGTGGGATTTACCTAGAACCCAGGGCAGGATTGGGGGGTGGGATTTACCTAGAACCCAGGGCAGGATTGGGGGGTGGGATTTACCTAGAACCCAGGGCAGGATTGGGGGGTGGGATTTACCTAGAACCCAGGGCAGGATTGGGGGGTGGGATTTACCTAGAACCCAGGGCAGGATCATCCACTCCACGATGGTGGGAGGTGGCCCCTGCATGTGGAGGTCAGTCCTGACGATGTGCTGCGACGCCAGCAGGAGCATGAACAGGAAGGTCAGGTAAGAGCCAGTGTGGCAGATAAACTTGATAAATGGCTTTTTAATGAACAGTCCCAGCCTGCTCTTGGGTGCAATCAGGTACGCCACGGATAGCACGGGGAAAAGCAGTCCAATGGTGACACAGGTCAGGAGTTTCACTGCCCAGTGTTTCCGCCTCCATCCTGGAAAGCCGTCGTACCAAAGCGTTGCTAGTAGCTGCTGGCAGTTTGGCTGAGCAACAAACTGGGGAGGAAAAAAGAAAGAACGATTATTGCTGGCTGGTACTCCACGTGCACTCCCCCTCACTTATGTGTTAGAGCCCACACAGACCCTCAGATTACTTTTGGGACTGGCTATGGACTGGAGAAGCGTATCTTGGAGATAAAGGGAAAAAGGAGGGAAGTTTCACTCTGCTTTTTCTATGTAGGATTTAAGATTCCTTCTCATGGAAGGAATGTTGTTCTGCTTGCAGCATCCTTATGCGGATCAGCCACTCACCACACACACAGCCTCGTGCAGAAACAACACCACGAGAATTACTACGAGCTGTTTCTCTCCCCATGTGTTGGAGCACGTTCCTTTTCAGAATGTTTCAGGTTTCCACCGCCTCGAACAAGTCACTGTCAGCATCTTAAAAAAGCCACTGAAAGATGAGGCAGGAGGGAAAAGGTGCAAAGCTCCGAGAGTGTGTGTGAGAGGGAGAGCGTCTCCCAGTGTGTGTGGGGTGCTGCAATGTGTGTGTGTGGGCTGGGCTGGCATGAGACAGCAAACAGCAGCGTGAGGTGTGGCCAGGTGACATCTGGTGGGAAGCAGGACAGCACTTTTGGAACCCTGCCTCCCTGTTCAGGAAGAGAGCAACTGTGAAATGCAAGGGATTAAGCAGAGGCCAGAAGGAATCTTTGATCACAGCGGCAGAAGTGACATTTGACAGTTCACTTTCACTCTGTAAAAATTAGTGTGTGTAAAAAAATCCCTTTCACTCTGTAAAAAATAGTGTGTGTAAAAAAAATCACAGTGATGGTGATTTAGTGCATCTCAGCAGGCCACACCACACATGCTCAGGGTGCAAGTCCTTCAGGCTGCTCTCACACCAAACAGCCTTTGGGATTTCAAACCAAGCCATGATATTTCTGCTCAGTGCCAGAAGATTTCATGTTCTTGATTACACCTGGGCAGCCCCATGGTTTTCAAGGTTTTCCAGACCCAGAACTAACCAGAGATGTCTGCAAGACCAAGACAACTCTATTTTTCTTTAGCCTACACCCAAATCTTTTAAATATTCATTCACCACAACAACTGCCCAGTATCGGGAGGACATTTAAACTCTGTTCTCAGAGTCCTCTAAATAAGCAGAGTACTGTCACTGCCATGTTCAAAATAACTAAACCAAGGTCAAACAAAAGCACAAATTGCTCATTCTGATGAAATCATTCACTTCTGTAAGCAATTTTAGATTAAGTTAAAGTATTTTGTATGTCTTAACATGCTGTTTACATCAGAATCAGACAATTTTTTGACTGGCTAGTTCAAATATATGGAATGACCCAAACTAGCACGAAAATAAGCTCTCCAAGGGAACTATCTGGATTTATGAAACTGGATTTTGATGTGTTATTACAACAATAAGCTGCTGATGACTCCTGCATTGGCACATAACTGATGGCACTCTGCTCCAGAGAGCTTGGGAAAAAATATCAGGAAAATTGTGTGAGATTTGGAATTTGCAGCTCATTTGCAGCACATGCAGGCAGCTGAAAATGGGCACTAGCTCATGGGGAGATGGTCTCCAGAAAAAGCCAAGCCCTCTTACTTGTAGAGATGGGAAAATATTATTGTAGAATTCCATATATTGGGACAGTGATCATAAAATCACAGAATCCCAGACTGGTTTGGGTTGGCAGGGACCTTAAAGCTCATCTGATTTCCACCCCCTGCCCCGGGCAGGGACACCTTCCACTGTCCCAGGTGGCTCCAAGCTCCATCCAACCCGGCCTTGGACACTGCCAGGGATCCAAGGGCACCCACAGCTGCTCTGGACAGGTAAGAGAAACAATTCTACAGAAGCTGGAAAACCACCACGCATCGATTGGTGTTTGGCTGTGTTTTAACTCTGATTTCAGAAGGGTCAGCGCTTTGTGTTTAAAACCTGGAAGAAACAGAAAGTTACACTGCTCTGTTTTCTCAAGATCTCCATCAGGAGCTGTTACTGGATGTGTTCTGCAGTGACTCACAGGGCAAGAGACGCTGCTGCTTCTCGGAGTGAGGCACAACTCTTTTTTTTTTAAGGTTTTTTTTTTTGAGGGAGAAAATGTTATAAACACATTTTCTCTTTATCACATATGATAGAAAGCTCTGAGGGGAGAATAAAACTGTTTTTCCCTTGAGTCAAAGTCAAAGTCATTTGAGAAATCAAATGACTGTATGTTCCTCTGGTTGCTGTGCAACTTGCAAGCATCTTAAAAGTGCCTCTTCTCTGCCTAATAGCTCATTTCTAAAATCTGCTTTCTCAGTTGTATCTGATGTTAGTTCTTCAAATGGAGACAAATTCACACATCATGAAAGAGCAGCTTTAAAGAGCAGATTGGCAAAAGGGAATGGAAATGGAAAAAGCCATTAAATTTTCCAATCAAGCTGGTCCCAACCTCAATGAAAATTGCCCACGGGAAATTTAAGCACACCACACAAAGAGACTCCCTAATGTCATCAACCACCAAATGCTGTGTTTATTAAAGGTAAGGCCAAGCACTTACCAAAGTAGACTTTTACTAACTCGTATTAGTCCAACTTATTAATCACAGATTTACAATCAGTAAGCACTGATGCTTTTATCTCCAGTAGTGCAGTTGGCTGGAAAACAAAATTTCCAGCGTGCAGAAACACTGGAATTCTGAATTCTAGTGAAGAAGCAAACCAAGCCACTGGTGTGCTGCCTAAAGAATTTATTTGATTTTGGTGAGTTTGCTTCTAGGTGCTGTTAACTAAACTAAAGCCCCAAATTGTTCGACCAGACAAAACCATTATTAGCCCAACTTATTGTCTAGGAATCATACTGCTAAATCAATGCACACAAACTACAAAAATATATTCTTTTAGGTGTGAAGCACCCTGAAACTCTGATCGTATATTGTGGAACTTTTGTTATCCTCCATAATTTCAAATTTCTCCATAAAGTTAAGGAAATTTCTACTTTGTAAATAGCGGAGCAGGGAAAAGCAACTGGATATCTTCAACAGTACTGATACCAAGGCTTTTCCTGAGGGGAAGTTAATTTTCCACATAAGAAACCCCAGCTGTGTTTTTCCACATCTTTGCAAAGCCTTTCATGTGCCACAGACTGAAATAGTGCCTGTGCATATCACAGCCTTTTGTCATTTCACATGAATGTACCGTGTGTGACGGGATTTGGCATCAGTTAAAGTTTCTGCACAACAAAAAGCAGGAAAAAACCTGCATTTTGTCCCAGTTTTGTGGATGGTCCAGAGTCAGAAGCAGATGCACGTCACCATAAGCTCTGCTAAGAGAAAATATTACTATCAAACACTATTTCTCCAACATTTGACAAAGATTTTATCCAAGCACTGCTGCATTACAGGAGCCACAAACAGCAGCACAAGACATCACCCCACAGACAGGATGGAGAATGTTCTGACAGCTGCAAAGTGACAAGAAATGTCACCAAGAGGTGGCATTTATGCTCAGCTCAGTGAATGTAGGGACGAAACAACTGATGCTGTTGTAGGCTTTGGCTGGGGTAGAGTTAATTCTCCTCACAGCAGCTGGGTTTGGCTCTGTGCAGGAAACAGGGCTGATAATAACCAGGGATGTGTGAGTTATCTCTGAGCAGGGATTGCACAGCCAGAGCCTCTCCTGCTCCTCACCCTCACCTGTGAGAGCCTGGGGGGCACGAGGAGCTGGGGACACAGCCAGGACAGCTGAGCCCACTGAGCCAGGGACATCCCAGACCTCATGGCATCACCCTCAGCACACACAGCTGGGGAGAAGGAGGAAGGGGGGACATTCTGGGTTTGTCTCCCCAGGTCACTGTGACGCTGGTGGAGCTCTGGGGTCGGCTGAGCTCCTGCCTGCCCATGGGAAGCAGTGAATGAATTCCATGTTTTGCTTTGCCTGCACACATGGCTTTTGCTGCACCTGTTCAAACTGTCTTTATCTCAACCCACGGGTTTTCTCACTTTTCTCTTCCAGTTCTCTCCCTCATCCCACAGGCAGCAGTGGGCGAGTGGCTCCTGGGGCTGAGCTGCTGCCTGGGGTTAGATCAGCACAGAGGCACTGAAGCTGTGGTTGTCCGGGGTGGTCCCCACCTGCAGATGCAGTTCTGGAGGAGCTAATCCCAAAAACCAATCTCCTTGTCCATTACCTGTTGAGCAGAACCTGTCCCCAGCTGAAGATACAGTTCACAGGGAGATAAAATGCAGCTCAGAGTCCCTTCTTGTGAGCACAACACCCTTATGATACCTGTGAGCAAGGGGCTCAGTCTCCTGGGGAGAAATATCTTTGAGAAATGGGGATAAATATCTTTGCCTTTCCAAGAAATGAGATCAGCAACTCCAGTCATGGTTGGGAAGCACTCTAGAGATTACTGCAGTACAAAGTCTTTTATGTTCCCTTTTTCTTCTCTCAGCCTTGCCAGGGTCTTTGTGTAACATTTGGCTCGCAGGTGGATTGTGCTATTAGAGAATTTCATTTTCAATGTTCATCACGCTCATTGCCACCTAATCCTATACCAAGGGGGATATTTTTAAGGGGAAAAAAGCAACTGCTGGATGGAGTGTCTTTTCCTTAATAACTAATCTTTCCTGATATTTTTAAGTCACCTAAATTCCACTTCTCAGGAATTAAATGTTTTCTGCATGCTGTCAAACACAGAAATTATGTTCCACCCCCCCTCCCCTCATCTATGGGGAAATCCCTGATCTCTCGCAGTCATAAGTAATTTAGGATCAGACACAGATGGGCTGAGATGTGAATGCCTCAGGGAGCAACTGAAATAGCTCCCTGATAGACATCACAGGGGCTGAGCACAGCATCCCTCTGCCTTTATTCTGATTATCGTGACTGCTGCCAACAGCCTCTTGTTTGGAGTTTGTTGGAGTTCTCGTCTGTACTCTTGCTGCGGATGGTGAGGGCGAATGCTCTTCATAGATGAATAACCACTAATTTTCAACTGCAGAGCTCTGTCTTAATTAGCAGGACCCAGTTCTTCTATCAGTCAGCTCCAGCAGCTCTCAGGGAGGTCACCAGTGAGAGCCAAACACGGCACGGGAGCCGTGAAATCACCTTTAGCTGCTGCCTTTCAGTAGGTCAGACCTCACCAACATCGCTGCAGCCCAGAGCAGCTCCAACCTGCAGGGCTACTGGATATGGTGCTGCCCTCCACAATTAAAGCTATTCAGGCTTTGGAAAGGCAGATTTGCTCAGGAGCAGAGCTGGATTCTGCAGCCTGTGTGCAGTGTCTGATGCAGCAGCATATCTTGGAGAGGTCTGTGAAGAATGCAGGTTTCCTGTGAATCCCTGTCTCCCATGAAAAGGAGAAATGCCACTGCCATTCTCCACTCGAGCAGCACCACACATTTCCAGGGCCACACCAACCCCTCTGGCTCCATTTTTACCAAGAACAAGATCTTCTGAGGAAGAATGGAAATGTGGTGGTTGCATCAGGCTGATTGCTCTTAAGGGAAATTCCAGTGGGCAATACTCAAAGAGCCTCATTTCTAAATTAGCCCAAGACAGGAGAGAGACAAAATCCGTGTGGCCTAATTTGATGCCTGCAGCAGAGACCCAGTGAGCCCTGTGAGACCACCTATTCTAGAGAAGAAATGCCAGCTCCTCAAGTTCGCAGTGTTGCAAACAGTGAGATGAATAAGAAAACCCTCTTTTGTAGCACATTTCTTTTTAAAGTTCAACCTTGTTAATGACTGCAAAGTTATTTACATTCTGCTGCCGAAGTGTGAGCTGCAGAGGGTAAACACCTAATGGCTGTTCATCCTGTTAATTAAGTACTTTCTGCAAGAGGAAAAGAAAAAAATTAAGGAGAAATGAGACAAAGTAGTTGGAGGGGGGGCCGTGAAACGTGGGGGAAAGGGACTACACAACTCAACATTCCTCATCAGACACTTCCAAGACAGAACAGGCTTTTTGCAGGATGAATATCCTATCAAAAATACAGCTGTGAGTAGCAGCAGTGAAGCACTGCTGAAAATCCAAATGGCAGCATCCCTGCCATGAAGGAGATCACACGGCGGAGCTGGACCAGCCCTTCAAGAAAACCAGGTGCTACCCAAGCTGCTCAAACCCTCAGCTGGTGAATAAAACAAACTCCAGATCCTCCACAGATGAACATATGGCCTCAAATTAAACAGGAATTCAGTTTAATCTGTTCTTAAAATATTTTAAATTATGATGACACATGAATCTCAACTAAAGGTCTCCTATCCATAATAGATCTCTCTGGTGGTAGCAGACATGAACTCAGTTTAAGTGGCAGCAATTGGAAATTCAGCAGTGAGGTGAATGCTGACAAAAGGAAAGACTGAATAACCTCTAAAATCCTGCCACTGTTCCATCAAAATTCATGGGTTTAACACCTTCAAGTTGGATTGGCTTAAATATTTAAATTAAAAGGTCCCACACCTCCTAGGACAAAGACAGATGCTTGCAAATCCTGGATAGATACGCATTATAAAGTCTTTAAGTTTGAAATTAAATCCATCTCTACGCAGAGTGCTTAAATGTGTGTTTAGCTGTAGTTTGTATTTATGGCCTGTGCCAGCAGGATTTAGGGGCATTAAATTCTGCTGAACGCTGCTCCTGGAGCAGACAGCCCAGCAGAACAGGTTCCTCTGGGCCAGACCCTGAGCAAGAGCACAACAGAACCACAACTTTTCAGTATTTATTCAAGCACACAGCAGGCTGCAGCTTTATTATTATAATAAAATTATAAAAATAATTTTATTGTTATCAAATAATTTGATTTATTAATCAAATATATCCCTGAGGGATGTATCCCAGCAAACATCCCAGGATACAGTTCACTCAGAAAGATGCAGGAGGTCTGGGCTGGGTTTCCAAAGGCTGAAGTGCTGAATATGAGCAACACACCCCACAGGGGGTTAATTCCCAACACATACCTGGGTCCCAAGAGCTGAACAGGGGATATCAGACACAGGAGCCCTGGAAAAACACTAAAACCTCTTTAGAGACAAACCTGTCAGCATTTCCGGAGTGCTCCTTCAGGCAGCACTTCAGGAGTTACAGATTTTGGAAGTGAATACTGGGAGCTCTCAGGGGCTTTAGTAGAAGTGGGGAAGGTATTGACTTTTAAGTAAAAGGCTGGACTTATTCTCTCCAGTGAATTACTAACATTTACATTAAATAAGTGATAAGTAAAGCAAACATGAAAATTTGAAAAGCCATTTACGAGTATTTTTAAATACATACCTACTTTACCCGATTAGTGTTAATAAAAAGTTCCAAAATTAGTTTTCCTTTGCTTCCTTTCTGACCTGAGACACATTTGCACTGAAACTGTGTAATTTTTGGATTCCCTTTTCCTTCTGCCTTACCTCCTCCGGAATGAGTAAATTTACTTCAATATCCACGAAAGAGCAGGCTAGCACACTACAAACACTTCTCACCTCCCTGGGAACCTCCAAAGGCTCCCCCTGCTCCTGGGCTGGATCTCCCTGGCAGAACATACACTTTGCTGAGGGAAGTTTACTCAGCCAGCTGGGGTTTGGAGAGAATAAGAACAAAAACTGCACTCACAGCTTCTAAATGTCAGTCTGCACAAGAGCTCAGTTTGGGGGGTGTCATGACAAACCCATCTATTCATCTCACTTCTCCTGGAGCCACCTGTGAGGCTCTCACCTCACCTGGGCCACCTGACTGCTCTCAGTCACCTCAGCGAGATGCTGATGGACCTGCTTTATACATGAGGTGAGAGGAGTGTGCAATCTCAGTGCTTTTCTGAATGGAGCTTCAGAACTCACTTCTCTAAACCACAGCAGTGGAGTTGAAATTCCCAGAAATTGGGTAAGTAACAATGATCACTTCTATATCCAAGTGAGAGAATCCTTGCCCACAGATTTTCCCCAGAGTTTATTACTTCAGAGTGTCATTCAAAGTATGAAATAACACGATTTACTCTCCTGCACTGACATAAAGCTGACTCTAAATACACTTCAGCCCTTCAGATGTGGGAACACTGAACACTTGGCTGTTACGACACACAAGGCATCACTTCTCCTCTCCAGTTCCTGTTGTCTATAGAAAGCCCATCAATCATGTCCTGTACTTTGGCTTTGGCTTCCCAAGCCTCTTCTCTGACTGGCAAGAAGACTGATGGGAAACATGAAGTTAAAGGAACTGTCAAACTCACTAAATCACTCTTGAATGCTCTTAAAACAGTGGCAACCTTCTTAGCTTTCAACACATTCCCCATCTTTGTCCAGGAGATCATTAAGTAAGAGGCACAAGACACCAAAAATGACTTAAAGAATGATCCTGGCATTTTCTGCCACTACGCATCCCCATAACACAATCCAAGTCCTTGTCCTTGACCTACATATCAGTCTTAGGGTGCTTTTTCAAATTGGTGCATGACAAGATTAGTCAGAGATGATTTTGCTGTCAAAAGACAGTGTTCTGCAGTTCTGTTCCGTGACAGCTGCAGTATGTGGCCACCCTTCATCAAGTGAGAACATCTCGGCGTTACGTGAACGATGTACCAAATAATGCTGCTCCCTCAAATAAACATTCCAGTCCACTTCGTCAAACCAGTCAACCATCAGCCCTCTGAATATTATTTCTTCTTCCAAGTTCGGAGAGGAGTTAAGATTTAAGTGCCACTTGTCCTACTTTTGGTAACACGACGATGCAGCTGTACAGGTTAAATTTCTGTGACAATTTCCCAAACTGAACAAAGAGATCTGGCAACTGCACGAGCCCGTAGAGGGGCTCTGAGTCATGCACCACCACTGATGAGCAGGAATGGCTCTTTTAAGGGAGCAAATACAGACAGATCTCCCCACCTGCCACCCCAAATTCTGCCTCTGGGGCTGCTGATAGCAGCTCAGTTAGTGCCACGTTCACAGAAGATTTTTCTAAGGTGGTCAAGTGCTGCTGGGACGGAGTTTGAAAGGAAACAGCTTCATTTAGCACAGGCCACTGCCCACACACCAGATGGGAACATTGCTGCAGACAACAATGAACAAATGAAAGGATGGCTCTTGGAAAAGGGAAGGTCACATTTGGACACTCAGTGATTTTGAAATCCCCAAACTTCCGTTCAGGTTTGTGGCACAGGACAGACCACGCCATCCTTACCAGGGAACACACTATGAAATATGGGTGCTCCAGATCTCGAGAAACCAAGAAAAGCTTCCACAAGGAGCAGCTCTGCTTCCCCCACCTAGCCCTAATAAAGATCTTTTCACAACCTGATTTCCTTCTAGAAATCTGGAAGTAAAAGCCTCTTTATTACTCTTCTGAGCTGTGCAGGCTCAAGCAAGACTTTTCATCGTGCCTTTAAAGAACACAATACAAATATTCAGCCCTGTATCGTTATTCCTCCAGGCAGTATGGCAAGAAAACAGACAAACCCACAGGAGAATAACTCAGCTTTGCCTGCAAGCAAAGAAAGATCTGTGGCCATCCATCAAGATACCTGAATGGCTTTCAAAACGGGTAAACAAGGTGCAGGCGACGAGCTTTGATTCTCACAGACCTCGCACTTCATTTTTCATGCATCTCTGATATTTTTATAAGCTCTTTTCATACTCTAAGTGAAGTGCCCTCAGAAATTTCCCAGGTTTATGCATGCTCCCTGGAGAGGGATGCTGTGCTTCTGACTGCAGCCACACAGTTGACAAGAGTCAAGGCACAGCGGAAAAATATGCGGCACGGCAGGAATGATTATTCATTCACTTCAGAACTGCATCTCAGGAGGTGCTTGTCTATGTAAATGTCCTGGGAAAAAAAAAAAAATTAAAAAAGGACTGAAGCTGTTCAGGCTTCATCCTGAAGAAGAAAACGGTAAAGAGCACTGTTTTTAAATTAGAAAAGCAAACAATTCTATTTCTGTCCTTTCCTGTCATTTGATTAGAGCACAGAGAGATGGAGGTTAAGGGTTTCTGAGAAGGAATTTCTCTGTGCACTCCTTTGATCTAATTTTGTGGAAGTGCTAAGCAATAGAGTAATAGATAAAATAATGGGTTTTTTTTCTGAGTGCCTTGCATTGTGTAGACTTCTTACAGAAACACAAACTAAACCTGCCCAGCTATTTGTCAGCACCAGAAAAACACATTAAAACCCCCACTACTGTGATGTTTCACTTCATTTTGGAGATGTGAATGACCTGTGATGGAGAGCAGGAAAGCAGCAATAAGTCGAATGTGTATTGCTGTTCTTGTGGCTCAGCAGAATGTTAAATAGGAGCAGAAATCTGCCCTTTTAGACCTGACTCACTGCTATACTATGGTTGTTTTACATTATTGGCAAAGTAAAAAAAACTTCAAGAACATCAAAATTCTCTTTGCATGCTGTCTCTGCTCTGATTCCCTAACCCAGCCCCACACCCTGTATACACAACTGTGCTTTATGAGACTGGCAAGATCCTAAGGGGTGACTTTTCCCTGTCTTTTCTTAGAAATGCAAACAAATTAACAAATGCAGAGCTAATTTGGTGCCAGGAGAGCACAGTGAAGACTGATCCTCAACAGCTGAGCTGTGCCTTTTCCTATTAGCCCCTCAGTATCTTTTCTCCTTCCAAAATTAGTCACGAATAAAAGAACTAGAAAAGTAATAATATGAAGATAAATGCCATGCACTACAGAGCGTTTATGAAAAGCCTGCTGGTCTCTTAGACCTTAATTACTGTGATCCTTGGAAAATAATTTCTTTAACAGTGGACTGAGAGAACTGATGTGTCCGTGCTGGGTCTCGCTCATCGTGTTCCACTGTGTTTAGTGCTGTCCTCATTTGCTCAGATCCTGTGACTGCCATGCAAACAGATATCACAACTATTAAGTCCTTCCCATTTTGTAGAGGAAATGATCACAGTAAGTTGAAACTGAGGACACAACCATTCTACACTTCACTTGAGAAGGGAGAGGGAGCCTGAGAACATTTCACAGCATGTTTTTACCATCTACTGCCATAAAATATACTACAAAGCTACCTTAGGGCACATTTTAATCTTTCTTGTGTAATTGATTTTTTTCCCCCTTCTGTGTAAACAGTAATTTACCTTCTAGGATTTATGGGCTTATTGAAAACAAACAGGAAAAGCAACAAATTTATTCTGCATTGTTTTGGCCCTCCTCCAAAGAAGAACGGTCTTCTTCCTCATGAGCAACATATTTCTCAGTTTATAAAATACTTAGCCTGTGTCATGTTTGGGAGTAATCAAAACTTGTACCTCCCAAGGGGTATTTCTGGGGAAAAAAAAAACAACAACAAAACCAAAAAAGCCCTAAAGAAACCCAACAAAACATAGTGGGAGATTTTTCTACCCTTTGTAAAGACACACCCCACGATCTCTTCATCCATCTCCCCTTAACAGCTTCTCTGAAAAGAATCTTGAAGTTGACCTTATCTGCCGGATCAAGCTGAAACAGAATCATTTCATATTTTGGGGAGAAATTTTCAGGTTTATTTCACTCAAAAAGAAAAAAAGCTGCAGGAAATTTGTCTGAAATCAATATGAAATTACACATTATTTGTGCTGAATATAAAGAACTAACAACTGCAGTAACAACTGACACCCCAGAAAATAACCAAAGTCCACATTGGATTCTTCTCCTAGGCTACCAGAGATTTGACTTTTATCTTTGTCAATGTTAAGGTGTAAAAAGCTTCTCCATCCAATCCAATCCAATCCCTTTTAATATTAAGACATAAAAAGCTTCAGCAGAACAAGATGATCTACTTTTAAAAGTCTGCTGTTTTTCTCTGCAGAACTGTCTTTCATGAAAACCAAAGTCACTTCTATTTTCCTTCCTGTCCCCACAAAAATCCTCTCAGTCTGATACTCTTCAGTCAGGATTAAAAAAACATTTCTCAGTGTCTCCCTGGCAAAGGTTCCTACTCATTTTTTTCAGCAGCTGATAAGGATGTTTGTGTCTTACTTGATGTTTTGTGTTGTGCTAATTACCATGATAAGATACCCTAATTATTATGATAAGAAAACCCCAGCCACCCTGCAAGATGCTTCAGGTTTTTTGTGAATAACCAGGTGGGGTGATAGGGTTCAGTAGCTGCTTTCCCAACCTCATTCATTCTGATCCTGCCCACCAGTATTCCACCTGAAAACAGCACTCACTTTAGCTGGCAACACAGAGTGTATTTGCTATCATTTTTAGGCTGGAACTGTCATGAATATATCACAAAACATGGAATTTGTCCATATGCTTGGAATTCAGTCAAATACGCCTTAAAAAAAAAAAAAGATAAAAACTGTCAAGAAAGCAGGCAACGATTAAAAAATTCAAAGTAAAAAAGCTTCAGGACTGTTCAAACACAGTGAGCTGCTTCAGGCTTGCAGCTTCTGAGTGTGAACACAAGGAAAGAGCAGGCACAGATTTACACCTGGGCGTCACCAGTGACACAGTGGGACCAGCAGGGACCTGCACACAGCAGTGCTGGGGTGACCTGGAGCCTGTGCTGCACAGTCTGGGCCTGCCAGGCCAGTGGAAAAACAAAGAGAATCTCTCCTCCTTCTTAGATTCAGTGAACATTGACCTGATTACCCGGGTTGCCCTACTCCACAGTTACTCTTCACCACTTGTCCGTGTCCCTAAAGCACTTGTGGTGTTACCCAAGCCTGTCACAGAGCAAAAACCACAACCTGGCACAACACCATCGAGCTGACATTCCCCTAGAGCAGCCCAGCAGGAGCAGCAAGTTGCCAAGTGCTGGATCTCAAGAAGTTTGAGGCTTTGGCTCCAGCTTATTGCATCGAGGGGCTGGCACTGGAGTCGGGGGCACAACAGCCCAAAGGGATGAAAGGAAATCTGCATCTTTCACCTGCTGGCTGTTTGTACCTCGTGCAGGCCTTCAGGGAGGTGAAATGGATCACACCATGCTGGGTCAGTGTTGGATGTGGGGAAGACAGTGAAAAGAGGAATGTGACAGGATCTTCTGCCACTCAGGTGACCTTCCAGACACAGAAGAATGTAATACACATTGAAATTCAGTTCCTCAACCAAACAACTAAATTCCTCCTTCAGATAACCTGGAACATCCCCAGCCAACAGCAATCTATCATCTCCTAAATTCTGTCTGGATTTGGAAAGAGAAAGGAAATCCAGAGCCAACTAATGAAACTGTTGTCAGCATTCTCCTGGGGTTCCTGGCCCTTATTGATTCAAGTTATAAATCTGTGGACTTGCAGGACTTCTGAAAGGCTCTGTGCCCTTTAGCTGAAGCATGGCTTCCCTTTCTGAAACTACGGGCAGGAGTTTGAATTTCTGGGAATTGCTTTTAGTTCCTAAAACAGAGATGGGTTGAGGACCAAGGATCAAGAGGTGTCACAGGTGTGAAGAAATATTTGCACCACATGAGTGTTTTCACAAGACTGGGAGGCCTGGGACTCTGGGAGTGCTCCCAACCTCTTCTGCTCTCTTTAGCTGCTGTCACAACTCTGGCCCTTTCGAGTTAATGCTGAATGGGTGCTTGCAAGTGCTTGGTGCCTGCAGGAAGTGAATCGTGTGCTGTATTATTTCCTGCATTCCATGAAGGAGCCAGTCCTCAGGAGCCAGGCTTTGGGTTCCTGTACAAAAGCAGCCACTGGGAAAAGCTTTGAGAGCGAGCAGACCTGGAAATGTGTGCAGGCTGTTCTTTGCAGGGGCATGGGTTACGATGAGATGGCATTCAAGTAGCACTGAGACAGAAATGATGGGTGCTGTAGAAGCCACAGCCCACTGCAGCAAACTCCAGTCCTGCTGCCCTCAGCTGTCAGATTCACACTGTCACCAGGGTGCCCTGAGCCTCCTGATTTGTGACTAATCCATGTGCAAATCAAAAAACCCCACCTGACAGCCAGCACTGAACAAACCCCAGCAACTCGAGAAAGGAATTCTTTTACCCAATACCTTCACATTTAGGCGACTCTTACCTCTTTCTGGTGATACTTTATTGCTACCTTCAGCTTTGCCAAATCGTGACATTTTTGGGGATCCAGCTCTTCGCTTTGATCATCCCTGTGATTGAGAATGATCTCCAGCTCCCGGGAGCTGCGTGCTTGATCCAAAAGGTCCTTAGCAAAACGTTTGCACTGCTGTGAAAGCTCTTCATATTCAGCCTTGAACTCATTTTCCACTTTGCTCAGCTCCTTCAGCTCCCAGCCCAGGCGGAAGGCGGTCAGGATGGGATCCTCGCTCGATAAGGCAATCAACGAAGGGCTGGCTAAGGCTTTGTAGATGTTCAGCCTTGACCTGGAATGCCTCAGGCTGTCCACCTCGGAGCTGGAGACACATTCCACACAGTTGCACCTGATCTGGTGAGGCCGTGGGATTGTCACCCGTCTTTGGACAAGCAGTTTGATGATCTCGTAGTTGTTGGTGTGAGCCGCCAGCATGATGGGGGTGATGTCCGGAGTGAACTCCGAGAACTGGGTGTCCATCATCAAGGTTGGAACCTGCACGGAGGGATAAACCACAAGGGGGAAAAGTCACGTTTCACATGGAGCAGCAGAATTCAGAAATCCTTCCTTCATACTTCTGGACCGATGTCGTAACAAAACAGGGGTTTTGTGACACCCTCTGTGCTTCAAGTGCTGTCCTAGGCAGGCTTATCCACACACTGCTATTCTGGCAAAACCATTTTCCCCAAAAATCCTGCAAATCCTCCTCCTGACCACTCATTCCCAGTAAGGAGGAAAAGCCAGTCCCATCCCCATCCAAATGCTTTATAAGTGAATCTGGTCTCAAATGAGTATTAGCTCATACACCAAATGGAAAAAAAAAATAGGAGGGGGAAAAAAAGGAAGAAAAAATGCCCAGGTAATTGCACAAAAAGAAAGAGAAGTCTAGAAAAGAGAGAACACTGAATAAATTTTCACAACTACCATTATTTGTAATATATCTGCATCAGCAGGTCCTGCACACAACAAACCCTGATCTGCAGTTGGGCAAAACTCTTCCTCACTTTTGCCTACCGTTTTTATTTGAAAATATTTTTCAGTGTAAGGATACATTACATAACCGCCCTCAGAACAGACTTGTGGGTTTTTTTAAAGACGGGTTTGAAAAAAATTAAATGTAAAATTAATGAGCCATAGTCCACTACAAATAAGCCACTCCAGGGTGTGCATTATCCAGCTACTGCTGCACTTCTCAAAGGATGAGCTTAATGCACACCCTGTTGTGTCTTATTACTATATGCAGAGTGTAAAATTAGATGGGAACGCTGTTCCATCGCAAGCACCCAGTGTGTTTCCATTTGCAGGCAGGCAGCTCTCTTTGTTGTGTGTTAATCACTACTCAAACACTCTGCTCTGCCCGTGCCCACCGCTCCTGCCCTGGCACATCCCACTGCTCCAGGGGCACGGCTGGCCTGGGGGAACAGTGGGTTTGCTTCCCTTAGCAAACGCCAAAGGCATCTCGGAGAAACTGCTGCCACCGAGTCCTAATGGCAGGAAACGTTCCTCAGGCCGCCTAAATCCAAAAGCAAAGCAGTGGTGGAGGAGCATGAGGTAAGAAATCCTTCTGTAGGATACACCTAAGGCTGCTGATGAGACCTCCAACCGCAGAATCTCAGTTTCCTGGGAGTTAAGAGCCTGTAGAGCACGAAAGAGCCAAAGCTGATCAATAAATCCTTACACAGGAACTGCTCGTGACACACAACACGCTCCCAAAGGTGCTCAGCACACTGAGGTGCAGGGTCAGTCACTGCAGCAGGGCACACTGGGTGGCTGAAGGCATTTTGGGGAATAAATCTGCTCCCCTGGATGTGGCACACGAGGAGTTAAATCCCTGGCAACCTGCAGACACGCAGTTGTGGAGAGGCTTTGCTAAGCAGGCTGGTCCCCACAGAGGCGGGAGGGAGAGAAAACAGTCCTGAGGATTTGCTGCAGGTCATGGAGGGCTCGGTGTCTCAGAGCAAGGTTGGATAAATGTATTTTAAGATATCCAGTAATAAATGGCTGAAAGCAGCTCCCTGTGTAAGGTCTTGCACTCTCTTCCTTTCCCTTTGCTTAGCTCATTTAGGTAGTTTGTTAAATGTCAAGAGCAAGGTGTGGGTTTTTCTTTTTTTCTCTTTCTTAGAAGCTTTTTTCTTTAAGACCTGACGCTTGAATATAACTGTGTTTCTCTTTCTTCCTGCCCTTTTTCAATCAGTGACTGGCTGTTGTATTCAGAGCCTGTGCCTCAAAGGAAGAACACTTTTCCTCCTCTATCACTTCTATTACTGTCAAGTTTAGTCTTGTTTTTCTATATAGAAGTTATTGTACCCAGGGCTGCAAAAAGGCTTTTCAGCTTTACACAGATGAGGAAATCATGTTGCTTGGAATATGAAATGGGCACTCGAGGAGAAGGCAGTGATGTTACAGGTGGGGATAGTGCTAATGCTGTCTGCTCCAGAGGCCTTCTAAATACGGATCTGGGGCACTCAAAATGGCTTTCCCAAGGTTTGGGGTGGAATGAAGTGATCTCTCTTCCCTTATCCTGGCTTGTATCAGAGCCCTCACCCTGAAACAGAGCCCTGCCTCATGAGGACTCCAGCAGGGGCAGGGAAGGTGTGTTGTTGTGTTTTCCTGGGCAGCTCCCAGTACTTTTAATGAAGGGATAAAGAGGGAAATGGTGGTGCAGAGACACAGAGGCTCCCGAGGAGCAGATCAGCAAGGCCTCCAGGAGCTGGAGCTGGAGTTATTTCTGAGCAGCAAGGGAAACCAGCACAACACAGAACAGGGACAGCGTGACCAGGGGCTGCTGCGGCCTCTTTTCTGTGTCTGCCTGACCCAAGGGCCATGAATTGGCCCAAGATTGCCTGTCTTGTGATAAATATTTTTGTTGTCTTCTCACACAGTGTTTTTTGATAACCTGCATCCTAATCTGTCTGTTTTAAAGCTGTGTCTGTGCAAAGCCTTTGCTCGAGGGCTGTGTTCTCTCACTGGAGGGGCAGCAGAGATTACCACAGCACTGATGTTCTGCCCAGTTGAGCTCATGTTTAGATCAGCTGCTCCTGTGTCTTGGGTTAACTTGCAGTGATGGAAGCAGAAGAGGAATAATTTATTCTACCCCAAGGCCTCTGCTGAGCTCTTCCAAGGTTACTTTCATTAAGTGACCTGAAAACCAAAATTCTTTTCCATTAACCTCATCACCTGACACCAGCTGTTAACCCGAATCCTTCAGAACCTTACTGCTACTACCTGCCCAGGAGCAATAAAAAAAACTGCATTTCATCTTGGTTCTGTTCATTTGAGAAATTAATGCCACCATTAACAACAAGTGACTGAATGCTTGTTATCATCTGCCTCCATTTAATCCTCGTAAGGCGGCCTGCTTACCCCTGTACAACTGCTGCTCTGAAAGATGCTGCAGCGAGTGAAAAATCCCTTTTATTTGAAAAGGAGGGTGAAGAAACAAGCTTAATTCATTAAAGGAAAAGGATTAGCCCACATAAAAGCACTGTTCAGTACAGCTAAGCTCTCCTCTGAATGGAAAAATAAGTTTTCCAGCAAAATAGTGCACTGCTGGAAAGGAGCTCTGGATCGAAAGAGAGCAGGAATCTCTGCTGTTAGTGAGTACAGTGTAAGAGGAATTAAACTACAGAAGGGAAAAAATAAAAAAAGAAAAAAAGCTGGCACTGAAGATCTGGTGGCCTTGCTGTAGGTCTTTTAGGAGCTTTACTTCGAATTTAATCTAGTTTGGTATCTTTCCCTGGAGCATCTCCTCTGGTTTGGGGTTGTGTAAAACCAACCCAGCTCAAGTTGCTGGGCTCCAAGACTGCTCAGCAATGTGAACCAAGCTGCAATAAATGGGAAAACTAAGGAGGTTCAGCTCAAAAACATTAACCTCAGCCAAACTAACAGATGAATGGAAATGCACCTTTTCCCTTTTATGGATAATAATATTTTTTCTGCAAATAACTCAGTGTTTTTACCTGTAACATTTGGAATTGCCATGTTTTCAAGCCATCTGCATTTCATAAACTCTCATCTCCCCTGGATCAGTGCAATAAATTTTAAGTATAACCGTGATAAACTGTAAATACATTAATCTGCATTATTTTCAGCTTGTATAACTTTTTGACTCAGCTGTTGTGTTATAGAAGATTTTCTGATTGCCAACACAAACCTGTGCAAGCCTCACTGGAAAGCTACAAACATAATACAGCTTTTTGTAAAGTCCTTTTAGGCACTGGAAGCAACCTTATGTGGGACCCTGGGAAAATGGTACATGGCTGTATAAATTCCAGCATTTATTTTAGGTGATGCAGTGGTGTGGGCTTCACTAACTCAGCATCTTCACCAGAGATGCCTTGAGAGACGTCTGGTATCAGGGTCATGCCAGTATTCATATTAATAGGGAGCCTGTGTTTTTTCTCTCAAGAGCAATTCACTGACGGAAATGATGTAATTTGGGTAATGAAATGCAATGAACAACACAAACTGCTATCTAAAAAAGTCATGTGGTTTAAGGGCTGTTGTACTGGTTATTAACCATCTTTGAAGCTTTGGCCTAAGGCACACGTTGCTGTAGATGTACTTATGGGCAAACTCTGCTGTTACTGAAGTGTTCCACTGATTCCAATACAGCTGTCCCTAAATATCCAGCTGAAGAAAAGGCTCTTTCTGGTCTAAAATCTCCTCAGTGACTTGCAAATGTAAAGCCAAATAAAATCTCTGCTCCTCAGACCGATACCGCAAAACAGTGAAAATTAGTACCTTTTAGTGCCTTGTAGCAAGCCAAATGCTGATACAAGGTTACCAGCTGGTGCACATTAACACTAAAATAGGTGTCTTTGAATAAAAAAAAAAAACGTGCCACAGAATCACAGAACTGCTAATGATTGTTAATTAATGTAATGCATTGCTACTGAAAGAATGTGAAAAAGTAGGTCTGTGATATCTGTATAACCAAGTATCCTTCTCTACAACCAGTAAACAAAAGCAAAACACAGATAGACCTGCTCTAGATTCTTCCAGTTTTAATTTGGCTCCTTGTCCATGTGTTTAAAAATGGAGGTAGGCCCAAGGGATTAGTTCTCAGCGCTGAACTGAACCTAGTGCACTTGACAGTGGCAGAGCTGCATCAGAGCTTGTGCTCAGCCATGTGTTTAGGAAATGCAGCACAGCCAGAAAGATTGTCAAAAGATGTCACCATTTGTGGCTGATGCTACATAATAACTTCGGCTGGGGTTTAAACAAAAAAAGAGATTCGGAGAGGAGCCTTTGGGAGGAAAGGATTTTGAAAATATGCATTTCAATGGCCTGTGGCAAGTTCCTGCAGTCAGAGCCCTCTCTCTGTGTCTCTCTCTCCCGAGCCCTGTTCTCTCCCTGCGTGTGGAGAGGATGAGATGAGGCACTCGAATGATGAAATGAAGAAAGAGTGCAGTCACTGTGGCTGGTTCTGCGAGTCACACAGGGATGCTGCCAAAGAGTTACCTCGTGTTTGAACCTCTTCTACTGAGCTGGAGAGCAACCTGAGCTCATTGTGCCCTGAATTCCTGCGCCTTGATGCACTTCAGAGCCACTTCAGAGCCAGCAGGAGATGGGCTGGTGAGTGCCTACCCCTATTCACAGTGGTGCTGTGCCACCAGGAGCTGCAGCCTCTCCTGGCTATGGCTGCTGCTCTGTGTAGGAAAGTTCTACAAGCCTGTTGTAGTCCTAATTTATCACATATTAGGTGATGTTATCTCCTATCAGCGATTTAGAGAGATGGGAAGACTGATTCGGGATCAGAATTTGATTTTACTGAGGTTTCCAAAATGCTATTCCATAGGGTTAGCAATCTCTTGTTACAATCATGTTAAAACATTATAAAGACAAACTCATGCATTTTATAAAAATTGCTTGCTTGCAGAGGGTGATTCAATCTCCTTCTTCCTGACACCTGAGTCTTAATCCACTCAGATTGTAATCTTTCAGATTTCTGTTTGCATCTGCCAAGGCATCCTGGTTATCAGACTGGATGTGCTAATTAAATTCACAGGATTTGCTGTCCTGTGTATCACAGCAATCTCCAGGGAGCCTTGGCTCCATCATACACCTGCACAGTCTGAATGGGGACACTTCTCCAGAACAAACACAGCTCAAAAGTTCAGGGCTGTCACAAATCCAGACAAGAATGAAGTTCCTGAAGTGGCCTAAGTGACACATGGGGACCTGGCTCACAGCTTTGGGTCTACCAAAAATGCAATGTTATGGATCTTCCCAAAATGCAGAGATTCCCTGGCTGCTTGCTGGAACTTTCTCCTGAGACTGTGACACCAACCCAGGTGTAAATCCAGAATTACTGACATGGGAGTGAACTGAATTATCTCCTCAAGATTGGATAGGCAGACTGATTGACATATTCCTGATGGTTGGGGTTTCTTCCCCCCATCTGGAAGCACAAAATGCTGTTTGTTTGGTTTTTTCACCTTTCTTCATTACCATTTTAAGAGTTACTCTGTGACAGGAGCAGCTGTTCTGAGTAAAAGTTATTAGGGGTTTATTCCATATTTTTAACGATGTTTTTAAGCTTTGAAACTAATTTTATTAAAGAGCTTGCTTAATCCAGTCCTATAAATTTCTTAACTACTCCAAGGACCTTGGAATGTTGCTGCATGTGAGATATTCTGTCATTTTATGGATAAGCTTTCCCCTGACCCCAAAGACAACTACTGAAACAAAGACAGCCCATGGTTATCTGGAATTTTGCAGGCTCTGTCTTCAAGGTAATCTTTATGTTATTATGGTTACTATTTTTCTAATATTTTTCAGGCTTTATTCTGGGAGGGAGAGCTGTCCAGCTTTTCGATTCATTTTTCTTGGTCTCTGTATTATCTATTCTTAGTGGTAACAAGGACAAAATGTGCTAATATAGGTTAATAATCATGCTATCTACAACCTTTTATATCATCTTTGTA
This sequence comes from Bombycilla garrulus, assembly GCA_013400315.1. Classification (NCBI taxonomy): domain Eukaryota; kingdom Metazoa; phylum Chordata; class Aves; order Passeriformes; family Bombycillidae; genus Bombycilla; species Bombycilla garrulus. The sequence continues at coordinate 656,939 of VXBU01006987.1, forward strand.
CATAAAACATTTCTTCTTCCTCTAATTTACCGACTTGTGCGGGTGAGAGATGTTTCATTAAGTTTAGGTGAGGTAATATGTTGCTAACAGGTCTTGAAGAGGGAGGGCTTTTTCCTTGGGTTGTGTTCATATTCAGTCACATTCCTTTAGAAAAAAAATTAAATCAGATTGGATCATGAGACAGTGTCAGGGAGAGGAGTGAGTTACTGCATCTGGCGCCAGCCCAGCGCTGCCTGATGGTGCACAAAACACATCCTGATGCTGACAAACCGGGAGGTTCATTATTCCCCATTTTGACTACAAAGCTGTGCTTTTGGCACTGTTGTTTTACCAACCAAGTGGCTTCTGCAAAGACCCCAGAGTTTGTAACAGCAAAGAAATGACAGCCCAGACAGGTGGCAGGGGCTTGCACGAGGAAAAAAAATGTGAGGTTGTGATCTTCCTTCATTCCCACTGAGGCAGTGACCTCCTCTGATATCCCCAGTGCTAGAGGTTGAAAGCCTGCGGGTAATGCTGTGTCCCTGATGCTGCAGAGGCTGGCACTGCCTCATCCCCTCCTGCCTGAGGAGTTCTTGGAGCACACCAGCCCTCTCTCACTGCCATGAACTAAACACCAGCGATTCACATGGCCCTGAGCCTCTCCAGCAGTTTCCAGCATCCTCCCAGGGCAATGACAGAGCAAAGACCTTGGATCGCAGCGTTCCCTCGCTGCAGCAGTTCAGAGACAAGAAATACTGCTCCCAGTCGATGCCTTTGTGATATTCCACCACCACTGCCACCCAAGTGCTGCCCCACCAGGCAGTATTTTGCCATGGGATAGCAAAATACTGCTCGTAGAGGGATAAACAAGCCATAAATGTGACTTTGCCGAACCAGCACAGCTCTATTCAACAGCCAGGTAAGGGCTGAGGGATTCCTGCTAAGCTGCCCTGCAGTTCTTCACAGATTTTTATAGATCCCAGAGCTTTGTTTTGGAGGAGCCTGTAATTTGCTACATTCACTTTTCCCACAGAGAGAAGCTTCCCTTGGAAAAAATGTGTTAGATATATATAGCCCCAGGAAGAGTCTCCCACAAACCTGTATCAGGGAATCTAAACAGCCATGTCAGACTTCTGGGTTTGGGGTTTCAGGCAGACCAGAGGCAAACACATGCTGGGTGATGTCAGGGGATGCTGTAATTGGGGCTCAGGAGCAAAGGGATGGGTACAGCAGGCACATTCATGGATGCTGGGTAGATAGTATGGATTTTGAAACTAAGCTCCTTAATCAATAGAGCTACAGAGAGCCCAGAAGTTTACTTGTGTAGCAGCACAAACAGGATTTTTTCCCCTCTAATAGTTCATCCACCCAGCTGAATCCTGAGAACCCATCACATCTGACTGAAAATTCACTGTACAGTGTGCCCAGAGCAGGCAAGTGCTAAGAACACTCCTACAGATCAGTAAAGACAATTCTCTGGGAAGCATCTTGGATCATTCCTGACTTCTCACCTGTCTCTACGTTCAATTACAAGCATGGCGTGTTTGTGCACACTGTGCTGCAGTTCTTGGCTTGACCCCTCACCAGCATCCTAGGGAAAAATAACAGACTTTATGACCCAGGAGAAGGAGCCAGTGCCTTATATCCACTGTCAGAAATCTGGTACCTGTCACTGCCTTAATCTTGATGCTGCTTACTGAGTCCAGGAGATGTTTCACCCCAGTTCTTTTTCATCTGCATTTAAGATTATTTGGGGACCGAGGCAGTGGGGAGGGAGGAAAGAATTTCACAGTTAAATGTAATCATTAGCTGAAGTGATCTTTGATTTCTCTGTTGTTTAGCTTAATTAGATGGAATTCATTTTGAAGGCAGCCGTCAGTGTCAAAAGCATGTTAACTATAACTGTGAATTATTACTGCATCAATAAAAATAATGAAAAGCTTGGGTGCTAATGGAGCCATTAGGCTTTGAAGCTGCTTCTCTGTTTTCAGACATGATCCTTCTTCCTTATTGTGCCTTTCAAATATTTCCACACTGAGAACTTGTGGCCGTATTTTTCTAAACTGGTTCTATTCTTCAGAACCTCCTCTTGCTCAGAGGTGTTTCTAACCAGGTTCAGCTTTTCCTTTTCACTTTGGACCCCTCCCATTAAGGTGGAAATGACCGGCTTGAGTCACACCCATCAATCCGCCTGCTCCCCTGTGTTACAGTGCTCCACGGCCACAATTCAGAACTGCCACAGAATTCCTTGTTACAGGTGCCTGCTCCTAAACCTCTCCTCTTTAAAATGACCTGCATAATCTAGATTTTATATTGTGAGATTTTTGAGAAGCGACCTGTTTATTTTGACTTAAATGGTCCCATCAGTGGTAGCACAGGGCTGCAATGAGCTTGTACCAGCAAGTCTAAAATCAAGGGCTGTCAGTGCTAAGGGCTACACTTTACACTGGACAAAAACCCTGTGTGAGTAGAGAAATTCAGCTAAATCACATTGTCTCAAGAAAGTTACTGGATTTGGCAAGAATAAAATGGTTTAAGCAACCCTTATTTTCTGTTTCACAAAAGGCTGTCTGTACGCTGTTGATCTGTGGGATCTGAACAAAGATCAGGGTGGATTTTCACTCATCAACACACCTAAAAGTGGATTTTTGAGGTAAAATTTTAGGTTCACTAACACTGTCCAGAGCAGCAATCTTCTACCAACCTGATGATTAGCAATTAAGACTGAAAACTTGCCTTTTATTCTCTATAGTTTCCTCCTCCCAACCACACTCTTCCAGAAGCTGTACCTGTAAACTCCTTCTTCTGGAATACAAGTGGACCACATGGATTCAGAAGGCCTTTGGACCATGGGAACAAACCGAATAGCAGCCAGAAATCCTAAGATCCCTTTTTCATTTTATTCTCATTATTAAGGAACTGCATTTGTAGTCCCATCTGTGAACCAGCTTAATTTGGAGCCATCTGCCACCAGAGCAAATTGCTAAGTTTGCCAGATACCAGAGAGATGCTCGTACCCTCCTTATGTAAACAGCTGATGTCAGCTCTGATTGTTGTGAAGAAAACAGCCACCGTGGAGGTGCTTACGAACTGGAGTAATTCAGATGACTGATTACAGCTCCTGAGAGGAGGAAGGAGGGCTCAGCAGGCAGCACAGCCCGTGTTTGGTGCGCTGCAAGCACAGCCCCGGCAGGAGGGCAGCGCAGCAGGCGAGATCTGAGAGCTGTGACGCACCTTCAGGGGGCTGCTGCCGCCACTCCTCACAATTCACCCAAGCAGCTCGAAAAAATGGGCCCCCGAAACGCCTCATCTGGAAAATTTGTACTGATTTCAACAGGTTTCAAAGTGTTGGGAAATATAGCTATTACTGGTAAATTGAGGGTGAAGCAAATACAGGGGGAAATGGGAGTTTTCAGACTCCTGAATTTCCTGCTCTTCGCTGGCGAAGGTTAGGTGCAGTCTCCAGCTTGGCTGAAAACATAACCCACTGTATTGATATTTGTATAGTAAAAAAAAAAAATCTGATAGCAGTTTCAGGAAAAAAAGCCAATAAAACTCGAAGATCAAATAGGTTGAGAGACAGAAGATTTTACAGGGAAGGAGAATTCATTCAACAGGCTTCATATATACATTCCCTTGCTCATACAGCAGTTCTGAATTAAGAAAAAAACCCGATAATTTAAAGTTCCCTATTAATTTCAACCCCAGCTAGGACCCCAGCCAGATCTCTGTTTTTGCTGCATGCCTACTACCTTGTTTTTCCATTGCATGTCCTGTTCCCATGCACACAACTTTGCATTTTAACATTTCCACTCCCAAAGAGAAAAGCCTGGGCCAAAGTCGATACTACATCTGCAGGTGGTAATCTTTGCTATTTCAAACCTATCCCTGCTCTTTCTGATGGTTATTCAGTGGTTTGCTGCCTTATTTAAATAACATGAGACTCATCACTTGGATTGCCATGCCAAGTACACCTATATCACTCCTCTGCCACTATGCAGTACAACATCAGCCTGTGCACTGCCCAGAAAACCAAACAATAGCTATCACAGCACGAGATTAGACCCACTTTTATTTCCTGGAAAATGCAGGAAAAGCGACTTTCCTCTGCAGGGAAAGTGACATTACACACCCTCCAGGTTCCAGGAACCTTAGTTTGTTTTGTTGTTCCTCTTAATGTTATTCATGAATAGGTTGCTTGATTTCCAAATGCCTGTCATGAGTTTTGGAAAAAACAAGCTATGCTATGGTTTAAGTGACCAGCTGTGTGGCTGGTCAAAAAGAGCTATGGTTTATAAAAAGCTTTGAGGGGTAATAGGGATAAATTATGAAAAACTTGGAAATTACAAGTCAACCTGTGAAAATCACAAAATCAGGAAAGCTCTTTTGTTGCTGAAGAGGAAGATGGGTCATTCAAGCCTGGGCTTTACTCTCTGCTGGGAGTGAAGCCCATCAGAACATCTCTGTGCTCCTCCCATGGCTGCACCATGATGACTTCCTCACCGACCCCAAAATCTCCCACAGCCAACAGCACCTCTCAAACAGCTGTAAGTTCATGAGCATTATCCTGCCTGTAGCTGGTGAAGCCTCCTCCCCAGCTCCACCAGCTGACTCACGGCTCCAAGTCGTCTGGACTGGGCAGCACGGATTTGAGGGGAAACGCTAAGATCTTAAAATAGCCCACAAACCTCGCTCGGAGATAAACCTAAAAAGAAACACATCTACTCAAACACATCACTGCTGAGCTCCGCTGTGCAGCAGCCTCTGGAGCGAGGTGGTTCATGCTCCCGGCTCCCTCTCGCAGGCTCCACATGTAAACAGAGCAATTTGCTCCTCCGCCAGCCCCGGCTGCAGCGCGGGTTGTTATAGTTACTGCCTGTGACTTACCCCTGCCATTGTCACGGCATTCGCAGTAAATGCCGCTTAAACAGCAGCCTAGCAAAGGTTTGCAGAATAATGACTCATAAAACATCACTTAATAACAGGATCCGAGCCTCTGCGCCGCCCAACCCCTCCATCCATCCCCCCCCCGGCCCTTACATCACCAATGAGACCCTGATTCCCTTACATAAGGAGCAGAGCAAAGGTCACCACTCGTGTTTGAAAGGTTTGTAACTTCTGCTCTCTGAAAAGGTCATGGTACAGGTGGAAAGCAGAGCTGTTCCCCCCGGGCAGCTCTCAGAGCCGGGGCTGGAGCTCTCCTCTTGGAGATTGTGGCTGCAGAGTGACCCTGCCTGTGCAGGGCCGGCCTGCGAGGGGCTGCGCTTTCCTGGCTTGGTTTGGGTGTCTCCTCCTCACCAGATCCAGCCACTGGAACTCCACAAGAAGCTGGAATGAGGCAGCCTGTAAGAGTTGCTGTCAGCGTTGCAGCACGGTGATAGGGCGGAAGATACGCACCCATGAAATGGATTATGCTGAATGAGGCTGCTCAGCTGCTTTTGAGATGCAAAGACAACAATTAACGAGCTGAGCTGACGTGAACAGACGCAAATAGGAACAGCTCTTGTGCCCGGCAGCCAGACAGACACCAGGCTTTGGGAGAGAGGCAAACAACCTGCTCAGAGGCAGGCAGCAGGAAAATGGAACCAACAGGTTCTCACCGAGCCCAGGTTCAGGTGAATGAGCATTTCATACGGAGCAATCAGAGGATGCTGCTCCTGCACCTCAGCCCGGAGTGCAGCAGAGACAGCCAGCCTGATGGCAAACAGGCTGCCACACACGAGCCAAGAAGCTGTCCCCACACAGGCTTGTGTAGGCAAACTCAACCCTCTGTACATTTAATTAACAGATTATGCTAAACCTAATATACAAAAAGTACAGTGATAGCATCTTACAAATTTCACAGCCAGACAGAAACCTTCCTATGAGATGCAATTTTTTTGTTACTGCTGGAACAAAAAAGCAGGGTTTTTACACGTTTTAGAACATCTAAGTAGCTGATGAGGACAAAGCTGTGCTAATCTGCTTTATCAGGTGCTTTTTGTGAAAGCAATTAGGTGTGGGGTTCCCAGAGGACCTTCTGAGAAAGGGTCCAGCAAGGACAATTAATGAATGTATATTGATACTGCTGTGGAATTAGCATCAGAAGCTCGTGCTCACAAACCCCTCCTGTAACAGCTTCGTGATTTGACAAAAAAAACAACTTTGGCCCAGCTTGTCCTATCATTACACACGAAATAAATGTTCATCAGCACCACTGCATGAACAGTCAGTGAAACAGCTGAAAAGGGAAGTCCAGTCCTGCAGCCCTCTACCAGCAAACACTTCCTGCGGTCTCCAGAAGAGCCTGAACCCCAGCCAGGAAAGTTAATCCGAATTTGTTCAGAGAATCTTGCACCAAGCCAGTGCTAGTTTAAAATACACTGACGAAATCTGGTCTTGTAACAAACCTTGTAAATAAAGCTGAAACTGGCACTGCATCTTTTCTCCCCCACACATGCTCTCCTCCAACTCGTAAACCCTGCAGCAGATACAATTCTAGCTACAGAAGGAGAGCTGGCACAGAGAGAACGAAAAATGGAACAGGCCTACTATGAAATGGATCACTGAACTGGAGACACCGAGCTGAATTTCAGCTGTAATATATCAACCTCATTTCACGGACCTCTGTCTCTGTCCAGTTAAGTCAGCAGGGCTGTGGATTTGAGTGGACACAAGTTTTGGTATTCAAGGGATGTTACAGAAATCCACATCAATCTCATCACTTGCTTTCTATGACATTTCAGGAGAAACTTGTCATTAGCCTGCTATAATCAGTGACAATTCCTCACACTGCTGAAAAAACTTTTCTGCTTTCTGCCCTGTTGAGCTGCAGGATGCTAAAATCTCTAGAAGACCAAGGGAAAAAATGCCTCATTCTTAATGCATGGTCTGTATTTTGCTACTTATATTTTGCAGACTAAAACTCAGTATTAACATTTTAATTTTTAGGTCAGAAAAAGGAGTTTTGTTATATTTCAAGTTTTAAACCACACATTAGAATCACATTGCTACAAGCATGCACAATGCTGCCATTTCTAAATAATAAACTGAGCACTCCTGAATTCTGTCAGGGTTGATCCTTATTGTTTGCTTTGGCCACATAAAATTACTGTTGAAAAGCTATGTGATAAGGGGCCTATGCATTGAAAACATTTTCTTCTATGACTGGCTGGTATTAATCTTTCACACACAGAGGGATGTATTCCCTTCAAAAGGAGGCTTGATATATAAGGATTATCCAAGTTTTGGATGTTCCTTTCCAAGCAGTGAATACACAAAAATGATCAGTGGTCAGTAAGGGATATAAATTATTCTAGTTATTGGCAGTAGTGCTTACAAATGAGGAGAAAACCAGGAAAAAAAACCAGCTGGGCAGTGCAGTAGGTGACACTTGAAGTGACAGGATTCAGACTTGGTGGTTTTTCCACCAAGATCCTTACATAACTTAGGGGTGGTTTTGCAGCTAAGGATCCTTCCCACAAGCCACTGCTCTGAGTTATGTCCTGCCTCAGCATTTCTGCCCTGGAGCTCTCTGGAGAGGGAGACCAAGATGATCTGTCTGCACTACAGCAAAGGACTGAAACCCAGCAGAGTGTTTGCTTGCTTGCAGTTGTAAATAAGCTTGTGTGCTTTCAGGATTTACTTATGAAAAGCAATTCCACTTAATATCAGCACAACAGCGTGGCAATAGTTCATATTTACAGATTGTAATATAATTTCAGAGAGCCACAAATTCCCTTAGAAAGTGCTCATCTATAAATCAACCTATAAATCAGTGTGTCCACAAACACTGTGTGGCTGGAAAGAACGCTGAGTGAAAGAGAAAAACCTGAGAGTTTAAATCAGGCAGAACATGTTTGCTCAGGCTGGAGAATTACCATCCAAACAGGACTGCCCAGGTCTGCTCTGGGCATTTAAAACCAGGCACCAACAAAACATAACTTTGCTCTGAGCAGTGGCACTTTGCTAGGGCAGGATAACGGCTCAGAATGGAACGGGAACACTTGACCAACCTGTTTTTCACCACTGGGCTTCCTGTAATTGAGCAGCAGCTCCACAGCTCCCACCACCTCCTTGCGGATGGCGTAGAGCAGAGCATCCCCCACGTAGACGCTGTGGCTCAGCAGCAGCTCCATGATCTCCAGGTTCTCGTTCTCTATGGCTATTAGGAGGGCACTGCGACCCAGAGGATCCATGCAGTTAATGTTGATGTTGTAGTAGATCTCTGCCTCCTGCAAGGCATGTTTCACGCTGGCATAGTCCCCTTTCTCCACAGCACTGAGGTAGGCTTTCTCTTCCGACGAGAGCTCTGCCTCCGCTCGCACGATCTGGAGTGGGATCCGGTCTCGGTACGGGGAGAAGTTGACTTTTTTGTAGTATAGCTGGGCCATGGCTCATAGTGCCCAGGCAACCTGTGAGGGGGGAGAACCACGATCAGTGACAGCACAGCCTCACAGGGGACAAACTTCCAAAGGGCCGAGACGGGAAAAGCTCCCCATCCCTTTTTAAGATGTTGTATCCTTATCACCCCCTGAGCAACCCCACCTCAAAGCATAAAGGTGGCACCAACTACTCACAACAACAGAAACTCAATGTCATTTTTTATCTTGTTTAAGCACTATGCTGATGTCTTTTGTCTGGTCAGAAGCGTGATCTTGATGTTTATGGCTAATCTATCACATGTAAATAGGTGGATTTCTCATCTTTGTGTTATTTCCCACTCAAAGTTCTTTTTATTTCCTCCTTTTCCACTGCTAAGCCACGTCCTCAGCATCTCTCAACTGTCAGTCATGGGAGCTGCTGATTTACACCCTCCTCTTTACAGTAATAGATTAATTTTGAACATTTTTTGCTGCTGCTTCTCTGCTTCTGTCTCTTAAAACTGTGTTTTATTTTTCCTTAGTGTTTACTCTTTGACTAGGTCATGGTTATATTTTTAAAGCTTGCATGTTTTTAAACATTTTTTCTCACTCTCTTCATTTATAAATAGGACCTAAAGACAGGCTGATGTAGAAAGCTCCCACCCTTGCTCTCCGAAGGCAGTGATGTTGTTTTGCGGTCTAGGAAAACGAGAAGTAAATCCTGCCCTGGAACAAATGCAGCAAACTGAATTAATTGAGGTTCCTTCCCACACCTCAAAGATCCCAGCAGGTGACTGGAGTCATAGGAAACGTGGGCTGGGTATTCACAGGTAAGGAAAAAAGGAATCAGGCCTGCCTACCTCTGCTTGGCACTGACAGACGACACCAGGTCAGCACCAGGGGCCACCAGCAGCGATAATTAACTGGGTGACTTATTCCAGCTCCTTGCCCAAAGCTCAGCAGCTTGCTGCAGCAAATTAGCTGGAGTTGAGGTGCACTGTGGAGCCCTGTCCTGGGGGAAGAGGCGGTGCTGACAGCACACCATGAGGAGGAGGCCGTGGTGGCCGCGGGGCTCTGCAGGTACCAGCCCCGCGTGCGAGGCGGCCGCAGAGCCCGGCTGCATTTCTGCCTTTCCGGAGTGGGTGGATCTGAGCTCCAGCCCAGCTGACACTGCAGAACAGTGGGTGGCTGTAGCAGACAGCAAAGTTGCATCTGTGAACTTCCTGGGGAGCCAGGGATCTGTACCAGGCGGTTTGGCACCTCGGGGAACGTGCTCGCTCAGGATGCCGCGCTCCTCCGAGTGCGAGAGAAGTTTGTGTTTGTTACACGCTCAGAGATGCTCGCACACTACTCACGTGTCTCTCTGCACAGGCAGAACCACAGAATCCAGGGGTTCAACCTCAAGACACACACAAAGGCACTGGAGGCAGAAGCCATAAATATATTGGTTTCTTTTCTACAGGAACATTATGCCACCAAAGCTTTTAGAACTAAGGAAGAATCTCGGTGACTCAGAAGCTTCAAGTTGCAATACACTGCATGTAGAACCAGCTACTCTGATTTTGAAAAGCCCCAAATATCACAGGTTGTTTTCAAATTATTTTTTTTTAAACATTATTCCTCTGGGATGCAGGTAATTCCAGCTGAAGAACTTNCTTTTCTACAGGAACATTATGCCACCAAAGCTTTTAGAACTAAGGAAGAATCTCGGTGACTCAGAAGCTTCAAGTTGCAATACACTGCATGTAGAAGCAGCTACTCTGATTTTTAAAAGCCCCAAAGATCACAGGTCGTTTTCAATTTTTTTTTTTAAAACATTATTCCTCTGGGATCCAGGTAATTCCAGCTGAAGAACTTACAGCAGACAGAAGGATTCAGCATGGGTCTGGTAACAACTAAGGACCAAAGAGATCTTTGGGAAAGTAAGGATAGACCCAAATGGGAAGTGCTGTCCTTGTGTGACAGTCTGGCTGATGGGAGCAGGGAACACCAACCAGAGGGACTGGTGCCAGAGGACAGTAGTCACCGTGTAAAGGTCTCCTGGGGGAATCTGTTGGTTCCAAAAAACATGAGGGATTCTGGCAACAAGTGCAGCTGTTAAAGTGGAATTGGATATTTTTCACTGCTCTTTAGTTTAATTGGACGTTTTGTAGATGGTGAGTAACATTTGCAATGAGTTATAACAAATGTCACCTTATGAAACATCATGCCAGCATTGGATCCCTTTCCTTCCCAACAGTTTTGTAGAAAGAAAAGAAAGTTTCAAATATCTTAACTCCTCAGTGAGATCTCATCAACCCCAGTCCAAAGAAAGCTCATAATGTTAATACCTCAAGCATATAGGAAGCTGCAATAAAACCAAACAGGAAAGACTCACAAAATTAATGATCTTCCTGAATTCCTCTCGTGCCAACACCTGCATAGCCTGACAAACACATGCTGCCGACTGGGTTTAGAAATAATAGTACAGGATTAAAAGAAAAGAATAAAAATATCTGCCAGGAGTTCATGGAAGATTTCAGCAAAACCTTTATCTGTTGAGCTGCCCCTCAGGCCAGAGATGCAGCACAATTTACAGACAGACCCTCCAAACCTGAAGTCTTTGTCAGTCAAAATTATTTAACAAAGCATCAGTCAAAGCTGTGGATAGAATGAATGAGCACAGGGTCCCTGCTCTAGCTGTCACCTCTCAGCACCACCAGTCTCCCAGGGGCTTCTCTTGGTGAAGCAGACAATTCTGGTAGGCCCTAAACACTTGTGCTTCCCAGACCGGTCCCGTCTCCTGCTTAACTGTTAAAAATTACAAAAATATTGATGAAAACCAGGTAAGAGAAGGGGAAGGCAATGCACAGGTGCTGCCTAGAGAGAAGCAGCAGTGACATTCCTGAAAGGTAGCAAAAATAGAAACACAGTCACACAAAAATTTTGGAATTGGTGCAGAGAGCCTGAAAACACATGTTTTCCATATGAATTATCTTCACAGAGAGGCATTTTCTGCTCCTTGAGTGTTTGGGGCAAGGAAAAATCTTGCCAGCCTGTGCCTGACTGCAGATGCTTCAGACAATATCCAGTGACTGGCTAATGTGGTGATACCTGCACCACAAATGGGTGGAGAGAAACGAGAACTGTAAGGGCAGGAGGACTTAGCACTCAGTTTGGACTCCATCACCTCTCTCCAGCAGAGGTGCCCTTCTCCCTGAATTATTAGTCCAAATCTCCAAACCTTTTCAGCCTGACAGCACTCCTGTGGTGCCTGGCACAAGAAATCTGAGTTTTAGCCCCTGAAAAGCAGCCATACCTGGCAGGAACAGCTAGGCTCGTTTGGGGAAGGAAAGTTTCTGGCCTTTTGCCACTAAAAATTCCATGAGTTGTTGCTACAAGAAGCTTTTAGGGTCTGTTAGGAGTTGAGTAATCCCTCAGTTCCCACTCTACACACACCTCACAGCCCTGTGTCAGGGGACTCAGAGTGACCTGGATGAAATGGGATGAGTAGAACTGAAGGGGAGGCAGCCAGAGCCAGTCAAGAGCCACGAATCACTAGGCCCATTATAAAACAGGACCTTCCTGGATTTTATTTGCTTTGATCATCATCATGAAGCTGATTCAGAGCTGGAAAAGCACCACTGCTGCTGATGGCTGAGCTCCCACTGTAACGGAGGCAGCAGAGACTCAGGGGGATTGAATTTATCTACCAGCTGATGTGAGCATCTGACAGCAATAGGAACTGATCAAACACGGATCTTGGACACAAGACCAACAGCAAGGAGTTACCTTTCCCACTTGCTGGGGCTCTGTACCACACCTGAGAGCAGCCCACAAAGCCCCTCACCTGCCAGGCTGCTCACAGCACGCCTGGATGTTCCCTCACAACAACAAAATGCAGCAAAACTCTGTGTGTGGCTTTAAATGCCACCACACCTTCTCTCTCAGGCCTGAGAAGGGTTTATGTGCTGGAAAAGCCACCTGCATTTCCCAGTTGTATCAGCCCCATCAAAGAACTGATCCCTTGCGACACATCTTGTTTCACTGCTTGCCCCCATCCCTCCTGCCGAGGCTGTTTCTTCTTTTTAGTGTTTCAGGGAGAGCATTTTCCTCGTTTTGCAATTCTAATCTGGACTCCAGGTCTGGAAATCACGGCCCGTAGCTGTGAAAATGGCCTGACTTTCATCGTGCTCACACACTGCCTGCTCAGTACTATTGATCTTTTTAAAAAAGGTCATAAACCTGAGCTATGAAACAGTCCAGAAGGGCCACTTAGGTAAATAATATTATATGTAGTTAATGGACCAATTGAATTTGCGATTGGATCCCTCTTTTAAGTGCTCTAGATCTTATTTACTAACAATGCCTGGCTGAGCACAGTATGAGGAAATAAAACCGACTTTGGAACGTTCTGCCATTCCCTTCCTTCTGCAAAGATACCCCCTTGTTCCAGAAAATTGCTTTTTCCATGGAGTTCAGTGGGAACCAGATTACAACCCTAAGTCTCGCTGCCTCTCATGATGTCTCACCACCAGAAGCAGAGATTTTTCCTGATGCCTTTAATGCAAAGAGAGCCATGACTGAATAAATGTATGACCTCAGATGTGTCTTAAAATTACAAAATTGCAGTGACCTTCTGGTTCTATGGCGGTGTAAATTCCTTTTAGCTAAAACCCCATGAGCTCAGAAAGTTTATACCCAGCTCATAAGTTATATAAAATATATCATTGACTGGAAATAAGTGCCATCCAAAACTTGCAGGGCCGCAGTACAACACAAAAATGAGAAACCGACAGCAAATAAAATTGGGGATGAGTAATCCCCTGTCAGTGCCCAACATGAGAGAAAGGGAGAGCACTAATAGCATATGTGATAAAAATGCAAGGCTGCAGTGCTCTGTGATTCACAGTGGAGATATGTCCTTAGGAGACGCGGAGAAAATTCTCCAGGAAATGCTTCTCACTCATCAGCACTCCAGGCCTACTTCAGAACACATAAATTCCCTGGGGTACAGCACAGAACCTTCTAACCCAGAACTGTTCGTAAAGAGACAACCTCAAACTTCTCATCCCAAAGTTTACAGACGCCGGAAGAAAATTCTTTGCCAGTAATGCAAAATGTCACAATTTGACTCAAGTCCCAACTGCAAATCTTCACTTCCTGGGGAGGCTGACAATTATCAAAGATATATATGTTTGATTTGGAAAGGACAGCTCTTTGGTAGAAGTCTCTTCCGCTGCATAATCAATTGATGAGTCATGACCAACCACATATGGGGATATATATACATGTTTTAATATGTGTGTATGTGCTTTATATATATGTGTGTGTGTATATATATATATATATATATATATGTACAGATATAATATCAGCTCCTTGCTGGAAACTTCAGCTTTGTGTTCTCTTGCAAAGCCCTGAGGATTCACCTGGCTCATTGCAATAGGATGTTCTCCTCTACATCTCCTCTGCCAGGCGTAATTCACGGATCCACAATTTGGGCTGCAGACAGCCAGGCCTGACCAGAAGTCTCAAATGCCTTTGGCTCCCTCAAGCCCCCTGCACGTCCAGGGACACGTTCTGTGTGCTTCTGATCCACGCCAGGGATGGGCTGCAGATGGAGTTTGCCCAGCGCGGGCCCACAGGCGAGTTTCACACGGCATTGATGGGGTGTTAACGACGCTCAAATTTCAGCCCAGCTCCTCAGCCCCGCTAGGCTGGGAATGGGGAGAGCAGCTCTGCAATAAAAACCAGCTGCAAAGCACATTTCCCTGCAGCACAGCCAGAGGAGTTATCCCTGCACCTGGGAGAAGGAAGCAGAGGTGCAAGACCTGCTCTAAAGCAAGACACAAGTTTGGGAAGGACGAAGAAAAAGCCTCTGGGTAGAGCCAAATGCCAAGCTCCTCTTGGGGAGACAGCAGGAGGGGGAAGCACAGACCCAGCCATGGAATATTTCAGTATTACCTCAACAGAAATCAGTCTGGGCTACGAAAATGATTAAAGTTGCTTCTTAGTGATGGAATGGCTGCAGAACATGCTTTTAGCTACTATTATAATAAAGTATTTCCAGTCTGCAATTCTCCCACTTCTTGCCACACAGCCATCGTACAGGTGGTAATAAATAAAAATGTAGCATTGTGAGATTAAAAAAAAAAAGAATAAAAGCCCTGGAATATATTCATAGTACGTATCTTTACAAATGCAGGCAGAACAGAAAGCTCATTTTGTCTGTCTGACGTCACTGCTCTGTCCCCTACTTGTTTGAGACGGGCTATGTATTCATTTTGCACAAAAAAGAGATGTCAACTGAACTGAGAAATACTGTCAAGCACGCTGCCCTGTTGTCTTATCTGCTAATGCAGCACTAATGTAGCATGGCATCATTATCATCTCCAGGCTCTGTGTCCACTGCTTCTGTGCCTGCTGCTTGTAATCTCTGGCTGCTGCAGCTATTGAACAAGAGATTTTTAATTTTTTNCCACTCTGGCTCATCACTTCTTCAATCAGCAAGATAATCCGGGAGCATCATCTCTGGGAGAGCTGTGAGGACTGTCAGACCTGCCTCAGCCCAGCTGCAAGCGCAGGTGAACCACCCAGGTAGGAGGGAGAGTCCAGATGATGGTGCAGTGGCCAGGGAGACGAAAAGGCAGTGGCAGCAGCTCTGAACTACCAACAGCAACAGTTTAGGCTGCTTTTCTCATCTAGCAACCAGTGCATTTATCAGTGGCTATCAGTTCCCATTTCTGTACAAGCTCTGCTGGGCTGCTTTCATTGGCACCTGTGTAAAAAGAGAGTCAGACCCAGCACACGGAGCATCCATCACCTGCAGCCCCTGCTCTGAGCCTCCAGGGTCACTGTGCTGCAGGAATTCTACCTCTGGCTCCATTCTGGGTTTGTTCCCAGTTCTGTCATTCAAACCTAACTGGAGGTTCTTGGAAGGAAGAGGCAAACTCATGCGCTCAATTCTCAAATGAATGTTTCCCAGTTGCAAAAATAGGGCTTTTTTAGCAAGTACTGTGTTTACCTGCAGCACCTTTGGATATGAAAAAGTGCAAAACCCGTGAATTCTCTCTCCTCAAATTCTAAACCATGGTAAATACAGAGGGATTAAAAGCCAAATTCAGTGCATCTGTAGAACACTGGGGACAGGAAGACAAGGAATCTGTTCCCCATGGAGAGCAAGCATCCCACCTGCATTTCACAGTTGTCTGAACAAATGGGGCCAGACAGAGAGCACTGGGTGGGCAAGGAGCAGCCACCCTGCTCCCAGAGGGTGCCTGGCACTCCCTGTGTGCTGCACTCTGTGGAAAGGGAACAGACTTCCAGATATTTCCCTGTTCTAAAACCTTAATGGGAAAAAAAAAAAAAGATACATACATTATTTTTTTTAGGGTCTTCCAGACAGAGGAAGAAAAATCTGAAAAATCCAAATATCTGAAGTAGTTTGAGTAGGTGACTGATTTAAATACAGCACAGCTTGGTGTGGGGAGATTACATCCCCTTCACCAGCTTGACAATGCAGCTCACAGTCCCCTTTCCATGCAGCTTCCTCACCACGTTGGATCCTGCCTAGTCCAGGTACACCTCACCCCCAATTCCCACAGTGTGAGCCACCCAGATGGGTTCAGAGCTGAGAAACAGAAACATTTCCACAAGCAGAAGGTCTCTCTGAATGTCTTCCAGAAGGATGGAGACCGAGCATTACAGATTGCAGCAGCCACAGTTTGTCTCTGCCGTGGTTTTGCACGAGTCAGCCCTGACATCACATCCTTCACAGTCCCTGGACAAAACACCTGCCTCAGCTGGGCAGTAAAGTAGGGTGCTTTGTGGGGAGGTGGAAATGTCATCCAGGAAAGAGGAATCTTCATAGAAAGAAAGTGTGAGCGAGCTCCTCCTGACAGTGATAACAAACAGAACAGTCTGCAGATAAAATAAAGAAGCAAAGCCAAGTCCTAGTTCGTTAAGATAGCTCAGGAAAGAGTCTAGAACTGCAGACTGGACAGTTTTTGAAGACCCACAGAAAGGCTGCAGGCAGTAAAAACACATTCATTTTATGTGGAAAAATATTGTTCTCAAGAGTACTAAGCAGGCAAATCCAAAAGACACCAAAAATGCTGCACAGACATAAAGCAGCTTGGGAGAGGACTAACACTGTAATACTGCTTCTAAAGAATGCATAGAATCAGGTGTTTGCTTCCATTAATGCCCTAAAAAGTTCCTGAATAACAACTGCAGTATAAAACTTGCTTATTCAACCTCCAGATCATTCCAATAAAGTCAGAGATTTGGGTCAGAGATTTGTAGGAGTAACCACATTATTCCTTAATCTCTGCCATACTTACATTGTGCCCTTTGGCTTCCAACACTAATAACACCCTGATCTTTTGAGCCAGAGACCTACAAGTCCTTTTAAAAGGACAGACAGCATTCATCCTCATGTTGTACGGGCTGGAAATCTGCAGCAAAACAGAAGTTATTTTTTCCATCCTTGTGACAGCAAGTGATAATTGGGCAGGATACCCCATAAGTACAGATACACATAGATATTATATACCTGTAGCTTCATAGGTGCAAACAGTTCTCTGGTGCCTGTTGAGACAAGCCCAGTGCCAGAGCGATCTGGAGTGCAGTAGTTTTGTACCGTGAAAGTGATGATAAAAACTAGAAATGTCCCATATTACCAGGGAAAAACCTTATTTTAAATATCCCACGGGGCTACTCTGTCACACATTGAAAAATCTGCAGGGCATTATCTTGGAAATCAGTTCTTGGTCTTCCTAAGGGGAACTTCTCACATGGGCATAGGATGCCTTTTTTCCCCCCCCAAGCATTGTCTGCAGTACATCTCAATGTCACTGCTTTTTTCTTTTTATATTCCCCTTCATCAAGATATTATTCTAAAATTTTATCCCATTTTCTTCTGGATTTAGTTTTGCAGTTTGCTTCCCTGTTCAATTAAGTGTTGATTCAAGACACCTCGGCTTTCAGGAGACATTTGAGGTGAGGCTCATCAGCTTCTCTTCAGAAGAATTTTATTTTATAAGCTCTGGGGTTCATGCTCAGCTACAGTATAACTGCAGGGGGTTCATGTTTAAATTGAGCTGCATTCCTTCGGCTGCAGGAGTGGGCCTAGGCAAAGGAAATGCACAAATCCATAAATAAGGCTTGGCACGATTTCCCTGCTCTACTTAATGCCGACATTTGCAAGCTCTGTTTTCCCAAACCTCTCGCTTCCAAATTCCTGCACCTGCTAATTTGTTAATTCTGTTTTCACTGAGTTTAGACTTATGTATTCTTAATTATGCTAATGAAGAATAAACTACTTAAAATATTAATGTTTTGCAAACCTTAAAAAGCAAACAGTTAACAAATACCTTGCCCCTGGGGTCTGTCTTAACTGTTGGATTCACAGACCAGTCCAAGGCATTACTTTTTCTCTTGAGGAGATGTCCTGTCCTCCCTTTCTCCTTTCTCCTCCCTCTCAGGTCTCTTCTGATACAGCCTCACTTTCTCCTTTTCTGTCTGACCTCTGTTGGGAGAAGATCTCGCAGTTAAATGACAATCACCCCCAATTTGGCAATTACCTCAGATGTCTCAGTTTTCTTTTTCTCTCTTGGTGTTGATCTCTCCCCTGCAAGGCTCTGTAAAGGCTCCTTGCCCTGCTCCCTTCCAGCCATCCTCACAAAGCAGCGTTTGGAACCTGCTGGGAGCTCCTGGGGTGCCACAGAGCTCTGTCCCCCTCCTGTCCTCTGTGCATCCCTCTGCCAGGCAGGAGAGTTACAGTTCCGGCAAGGGAATGAGGCAGGGGACAGTGCGTGCTCCCTGCAAGGCAGGAGCTGAGCTCTCCTCATGCACCCACAGTTTCACCACATTCTCCTTTGCTTTTTCCAAACATTGCTCTGCACACCTGCTTTATGCTTTCCTGGCTCCTACCTAACCCACAGGTCAGATCACGGCAGCCATGCACCAGAATTGTGATTTACTGCACATAAATGGATGGTGAGCACTGAACCTGCAAAGAAAACTGACTAAATGCTTCATTTACCCAAACAACAACTACCCGCAGAAAGTCCCTGGCTGCTTGGGGTTTCTTCCTATCTGTGCACTCCTGATAAAAGCTGTGCTTTTTATGCTGCCAGTCTTTCCTGAATGTCTGTGTGGAGCTGCTAAATCGCAGATTACAACGTGTAGGATATCGTTCTCACCATCTCCCTGACAAGGCAGCATTGTTTCTTACAGGACAGATGGCTCACAAGATACTGATCTCTGCCAAGGGAGCAGCACTGCACTGTCTGCAAAGTGGCTCTAAAGTGACTCTGAAAGCAACTGTTTTGGCATTAAGACTGAGATTGAGGATAAACCACACCAAGGAGCAGGCCATGCAAGCAGCATCACTCTCAGCAGTGTATCAAGGAGCTGTTTCACCCCAGGAGAGCAGCCTTCCCCAGGGCTGTGTGCTCCCCTAACTGCTCACAGTCTGCACGACTAGACTACATTACAGTCATGCCATGCTTGTCACTTCCCTGGGAGTCTAGCCACACTTCCTGGGGTTTATTTTCAGCCCTCAGCTTTGGGAGTTCAATAATGATATGAGAATGTGTTCTTCTGGGGGAAAAAAAAAAAGTTTCTAGCCTCTGGGGTGTGAAGTAAAGAGTGTGAGTCACGGAGTGAACTTCATTGATGCAGAAACCAGAAAGTGTCCCAAATTCTCTGGGTTTAAAAATCTCCTAACTTTAAGCCAAAGTTCGCAGATTTGAGACGTGGGACAGAGAGGGGAGAAGTGGGCCTTGGAGCCCATGGATTTGGCAGTACTAGAACCACAGAACCACAGAATCATAGAACATCCTGAGCTGGAAGGGACCCGCAAGGATCAACCGGTCCAACTCCTGGCCCTGCACAGACAACCCAAAAATCCCACCCTCACAGCGTTGTCCAAACACTCCTTGAGCTCCGTCAGGATTGGGCCATGACCATTCCCTGGGAGCTGCTTCATTTGGGGATGCCAGATCTTCTCTGCAGGCCTCTGCACCTCCTCTTAAGTCATTTCCTGGCTGGAAAAAAAAAACCCATTATGATCCTTGCAGCAAGGGATGTGTCTGTGCTCTGCCCTGGTAGCAGGTCAGGGCGACAGTGGCATTCTGTGCACTGACTCAAGCCCACACACTCAGGGACTGCCTGCTCTGCTATTTATAAAGCTACAAGGGTGTTAGCACTCAGCCAGCACAGTGCAGAAGCATCACTGGTGCTCTCCATGAAGGCAGTTCTGTAAGTTCATTAAATCATTCCAGCTAGGTATCACCCACCCTTGTCCACATGGAGCGACAGAGGATCCCTTTGATTCGATCCAATAAAGCAGGCACCAATTTAACACCACTTTTGGCACAGGAGAAATGCATTTCTGTACAGGCCTGCTTAACAGCCAAGGCCTGCTGAAGCTTCTTTGCTGCAAGACACCTCTATTACTGCCACGCTGAGCTTCAAATCAGCTGAGAAAATGTGTTGCACACTGGAGAACTTTATTTAAGCACAGTCATAACTGTGGCTACAGACAGAAATGCAAACAGAGTGGATATCACCACACAGGCACTATTTTCAAAGGGCCCTCCTCCTCCTGCCCACTGCCACATCTGGTTAGGGAGCCCTGAAAAACAGAAAGTACCATCACCCCCATTTTCTAAGGAAAGCAAAGCAGGAGAAACTTCCAACTTTTGAGAGAATATCCGGGGCACTAAAGAACCTCACTCCACACCTGAACCACTGACTGACAGCTGAACCCCTTGTGGAAGACTGCAGAGCAGAGTGAGACCTCCCTGCTGATGTTTTCCCTACTGATGTTTTCCCTCAATCAAGAGCAGCAGATGTACAGTGATGATGCACTGCTGGTCTCTTCTGACAAGCACTGTTCTTTCAAATCCTCATTTTCTTTTGGTTTCCTCTTGCTTCTTCGTCTGAAAGCTTCCGTCCTCTGTGGCTCTGAAGGGTCTGAAAATTCAGGTATCTGATGCTTAGACAGCTACAGGAGTTAGCAGACAGTCTGGAAAGGAACAAAGGGCTTAGAGAGGTTTGAACAGTCCCATCCATCTCAGTGAAGGGTTTAATCCTGGGGCACAATCCTTGTACAGGAGAGGAGATGGAAAGTTACCAGTTTGCATTGTTTTCCTTTTTAGCATCCTTATTGCCTTTTTTGCTTCCATGCCTGGGTGGTGTTTGAAGACACCCCCACCTATTTTGCCCCACCTACATAAATAAAACTTGCACAAGAAGAGAGCTATGAGGTGTTCACTGAAACACAGGAATCAGACAGAGAATTTAAGGAACTCTGCAGACTGCTGGAGGGACCACAGCACTTGTCAGACATCACTTGGACGTAGTTTCACCTGGCATGCGTTACTCTTCCAGCTTTTGCTTGCTCAGGCTGACCCCACTCCTGGACTCTGAACACCTCCTGCTGTGAACACAGCGTTCAGAATGGAACCCTCCCTTCCCAGGGCTGTTTGCAGAGCAGCAGCTCTCAGCACTGACTGAGGCAGGAGTGCCAGGCTGAGATCCCCCTGCACAGCCACCTGAGGCTTTCTGCACTCCTCCACAGCTCCCAGGAGGGCTGGGGAAAGCAGCCATAACCACATCAGCCCAGCTCCTCACAGATCATTAGGTCCATGGCAAAACAAGCAGAATTAATGTGTGGCAAATGAGATTAGTGCCCAGCTCTGCCCTGACGTTGGTTTCTCAAGCCAGTGATGTGCAGGGCCTGGTGTTCCAGCAGAACGGGGTCTGTTAGGAAGCACACCCCATCACGTGTGACAAAATAAACTGTGGGTGACGTCCCTGAGGCGCCTGAGAGCTTCTCTGGGGTTGAAAAGTAATCAGGACTCTCAGTGGGGCTCTCAGCAGCAGCATTTGATCCATCCCACAGTCCCATCCCAGTGACGTGGCAAACTGGGGATTGCTCCTCTGCCTTTCTGGGCAAGCAGCTTTTCACACCTGCACTTCTGTTTGCTCCTCTCATCCGGTTTTAGGGTGTGTGGCACCACTGGTGCCTGCAAGCGAGTACAACCTGCTCTTGGTTGCTGTGACAGGAACCTGTTCTGTTCCTAGAATTCATTTTTTGCTTCTTCCTATTTCCAATAATTTCACTGCACAGCTCTCCTTTTCAATGCCAGCACTCCTCTTTCCAGATACAGAAAAGCAGATAAAGTATCTGATTAAAAAAACAGATACAAAGGGCTAAACCCAGCTTGTATAACAAGCAACTGGTAGAGATATTATATGAAGACCCGGGGATTTTTTTTCCCCTTACCCTTTCAATGGGCATTGGCATAATGACCATGTACAGCTCCATCATTTCAAGCTCTATGGTTAGTTTTACACATTTCCTTGTTCATGTAATTAGCTGTTAGCATTCTCGAATATTGCCCATTAAATTTTATTACCCACAATCTAGTTTTCATAGAAGAACAGCAAAAATTACTGCATAAATAATATCCATGGAAGACATGTTACATGCATCATCACAATGGAAAATTGGGACTTTCCTCAAATTCTGAGCTGTTCCTAGACAGACTGCAGGACTGATTAAAATACTGAGTCTGATCTTGCTTCTGTCACAAATCTAAAATTAATCCTTTGACTCTTTAGGATTACCCTGCACCCCCGCTAGCTTAATTACACACAGGACTTAATTTGGATTCCCCAAAAGTATTCAGGTTCACAATTTCCTCAAAACTTAATTTTTCAGATCTCTTTTTGTAACTATACTAAAGGAATGGGTTTGTATTTAGTAGCTAGTTACCTCTACATGCATGAGAAAAACCAAACTAAAACGAGTTTTTCACTCCGATGATCTAAGATTGAATTCTTCTCGGTGCACTGAGGTTACATTCCCTGGGTCCTGTGCTTTGAAGTGCCATGAGGGCCCTGGTTTTTGTTTAGTGTTACAGCACTTGCAGCCTGTCTAAATTCCTTCAGCTTCTTCAGCCTGTTCCTCTGAGATTTCCCTCCCCTGCTCATTAATTACCTTTGCCAGCACAGCTCCCAAGTGCGAAGCCAGATTCAGCACCAACTTTCCTGTGCTCCCCAGCACTCTGAGGAGCCCTTGCATTTCGTTTCTTAGTTGGATTTTGCTGCCATTGACGACCTCTTTTCAATTCTGTCTTAAATGCATGAGGCCAAGTTTTCTATTTGCTTTCTTCGCCCACCTTTGGCCCAAGTCTGACTCCTGCCTCCCAGAACTGCAGCTCAGGGGCACCTTTCCTGATTCCTGATCAAAACACAGTGGAGTGGGTTTTACCTCTGCCAAGCACAAACCCTGCTCTCCTGGGCAGCCCCTGCAGCCCGGCTCTGCAGAACAGAGCCCAAGAGCCACGTTCTCCCAGCTTTCACAGGCAAACATGGAAAACTACAGACATCAGCCATGCCCTGATTTTGGGTAGTGCTAAGTCATCTGTTCACCTGCTTAGCTCTGTCTGTGTGAGCACAAGCAGTTTCTTTCTCCCCACAGTGAGCCTGGGACGCTGCTACCACTGCTCATCCCACAGATCCCAGGGCAGGGAACTCATCTTTTGTCAGCCCTTGCAAGAGGGGGTGTTCCAGCTGGAGAGAGAATTGGTACAGCTCTTAAATGTCTCAGTTCGATCCTTGTGCAGTGAGGAATTTCTCCTACAACACATACTCAGAGTCTCCTGCGATTAACTCTTTCCATGTCAGCTTAGTAAGGATATCCTATGCACGAATGCAAGCATTTTGTGTTTGTTAGTAAATTGTTACTTGGATGGACAAATTTGCTTTTTTTCCCTCACTGGTTTCCCCTGGATTTCCACCATGAAGAGGAGGAGGAGGGCTGGAAGCTATATGGGCTCTACCCCTATGATCATGGTGACTACAGCTCTTCCCTCTGTCCCGCTTTTGCTCCAAGCTCTACCTTAAAATAATGAAAGGTGCTGCTTGCTGACCCGACTGACCTGGCCACTGCTGTGCATCCCACCCTGCAGCAGTCACTGCTGCATCTCCCCCTCAGTCCTGCCTGTCTCCTGCGCACAGGCTCCTGCCACGGGAGGATGGCACTGCAGTCCTTGTCCCATCCCCAAGGCCAGGCCTTGAGGCTCCAAGAGCCATTTATTCACAGTGTGCAATTTGGAGGGATTCCAAGTTGCAGATGCTTCTCTACCTCAAGTCTTTATTTTTCCTCCTGGTACTCTGGATTTTATTTCATCCCTGAGGTGTCTCAGAACAGTCCACCCTCACTCAGTCATGGATGATTTATTTTCCTTAGCAAAATCAAAATATTTTGCTAAGGGTATATTCTGCGCCTCAAAACTGGTTTCGGTGGGATTTTTTTTTAGTATGAGGATCATTAGCCAGTTTCCTTTTATTTGTACTTTGAGTTTTCCGTGGTGCTTTTAATGACAGCGGCACTCAAACTCACTCTGAATGTGCTGGGTGAGGTGAAGCTAACAGTGTCCCACTTGTGAGATGCCCTCTGAAGCCAAAAAACCTGCTCAGCAAATCATCCTGCCAGTCCCAAACCCCTGCTGACTTAGCAGGAAACTATGGATCACCTTCCAGGAGAGCTACAGGAGTGAAGGGCCTGGGTGAAAGAAGCCGGACTCCTCCAAGAATTCCCCTGTATTTCAGGAGAGCTCCTGAGGCCCCTCACAAACCCTTAGCAGGACAGCCCAGAATGTCACACTGTGACTGACAACAAATGTCACTTGGCTGACATTTCAGGTGGGAAAAAAATCAAATGCTATCTGTATGTTTCCCGAATTTTTTTCTGGATGGACTGCAACTTTCTACGAAAGAAAACAAGGGGCAGCAACAGCTCCAGGGATGCTTCCCTTGGGCCAAAGATCCCAGTCTGATTTGCTCACAAACACAGGCCACCACTGCACCAGCTAATGCCACAGGAGCGAGGGGAAAACTGCCACAAAGCGTTCAGCACAACTCAAGAACGTCCTCCCTAAAGCCTGGAAAAGGTGACACCACTTAAAGGACACACAGACACACAGCCCAGCCCTCCCTGGGGGAAAAAGCCAGATTGTCCACTCTGGTTTGTGCAGCGTTAGACACGGCACCAAGCCCAGAGCCCCCCGCTCCCAGGTCTGTCCTGGTGCAGAGCACAGTGACATCTCTGTTGCAGTGCAGCAGCAGCTCTGCACTTGCATCAGCTGCTAAAGCTCAAGGTGACTCCACTTCACGGATTGCATTAGCATCGGGCTGCAAACCCTCAGGGCACACGCGAAATCTGAGCAAGCAACATCAGCAACTGCAGCTGCAACCAACAAAATCACAGGGAAAACCCTCCCTCCTCACGCAGGGAGTGCAGGACATCTCAGGAGTGTTTGCAGCCTGCTGGGCTCAGGGCAGAGGCACCCAACACACTGAAGGAAGGAGGGATGAATATTGCCTGGTAGAGACACCTCCTACATGATATTATTACATTCCATTAAATTGAACAAAAATACCCAGGTTCTGGAAACACTGTCTCATTGTAACACCTGCATGATTGGATGAATAAATCTGTTTTAATTAACTGCCTTTTTTATAGTAGGCTGTAACAAAATATTGTGAGAAAGTGAGAGGCTGATAGTTGGCTTTGAGATTTCAAATAACCCTCTCCTAATTAAATCTGTATATATTTATATGTCATCTTAGAGTACAAAAGCACTTAGACCAATCCATTCTTTTAACCTCCTTTCCTATTTTCTTTTCTAGTGTTAGTTATTAATTTACTATGCTCTTCCTTCATTTTGCTTCAGCCAGAGCAGAGCAAAATTGTTTCAAATGCATTTTGTGCACTCTGAATTTCATTCTGCTTATACAGATCCACTTGTCTTGCAGACTCCAGTGACATAACTCCTAATTGCACTGCTAAAACTGAAAAGAAAAGTCACTATCCGGCACTCCTTCCTGCTTCGTTGCATTTGTGATGCCAGTGACTGGACTCTCCAAATTAAGACTCTCCTGCAGCTCAGCAGGGAAGGTATTGCAAAGCTTTGGGAGCACATCAAAGCATCTCTGTGCACTGCTGCCCATTTCATGTCCCACCAATGGGGTCTGTCACATGCTGCTACTGAACTCCTTCACTTCTCAGCCCCAAAGCCTGCTAAGCTTTGAGTTAAGTTTATTGTCACTCTCACTTTTGGGCTTTATCTCCCCTCTTCAGCACGCCAAAAAACAGAAAAAAGAACAGTGAGGAGGATATCTCTATCCCTGCATCACCAGTGCTGTGCTGGGCTTGGGTGTGCGTTTAGGGGGAGCTTTAGACCCCAATAAAGCACAAATATGGACCAAAACAGGATCCCAAAACAGGACCATCTCCTGGTGCCTTTCACACCTCTGTGCAGAAACGGGGTATGGGGTAGCTGGAAACATTGAGGGTGCTCTGCAAACACTGCAGAGGGTGCAGTTTTGAGGGTGCTCAGGTCGTGCAACGTTCACAAACAGGAACAAACACAAACAGGATTCACTCCTGCCACACTCACACGCTTCTGGGTTTTAGTATTTTCTTTGAACTAAAGCTGTGCTTTTCTGTCCCACAAGGTCTCCCCAGCTGCTCAGACATGCAGGGCACTGTCAGCAGCGCTACAAACACATCCTGGCGGCTCTAATGCCAGCAGATGACTGCGTTTCCACCAGGAACAGCCCATTACTTTGTAGCATCCATCAGTTCTCATGCAAAGTGCAGTCATGCTTCAAACATCTACAAAAATAGACATGCTCCTACTAAAAAACCTGGTATTCAAACACCCCTCATGTGTCCAGCATCTCCACTGCACTGAGGAGATCCATCTGGGATAGGACAATCCTGCAGTCTGAGGAGGCTGCTTCCAGAGTTCATTTTTCAGGTGCAGGATGTTCTCTTTAGCAGCAGCTCTTGATAATGATAATTGATCCATATGGATTAAACAAGAGTGTTGGATGAAAAACATTAGATTGGGCCTCTGGTTCCAAACCAAGATAAAAAAAAATTTCAATGAGGCACGAGCAGGTCTACTTATGTGTTGGTTAATTTGGAAAACAAAGCAGTACTTTTGAGCAGCATCAGTTATCCATGATACTGACAAATGATCTTCCCTATAAAAGACTTCACTTCCACTGAAGAACTGCCCATACTCTCCACTTTTCATATCTGAAGTCTCAATTCTTTATGACTTGATTCCCCATTTAGTACTCACAAAGGCACATTCTGTGTGCTGAGATTATAAAAGACGAATAAAATGGGAATCCATCCATCACAAAATCCACACAGCAGGATGGTGCCCCTCATGTATCCACATTTTCAGCAGCACACTGTTCGTTTGCTTCTGAGCTAATAAACTGAACTCAGTGGCAGCTGTGTGTGCCACAGCCTCAAGGAAAGAAGAAACCCGGCTTGGACTTCTCAATCTTGCCTGATCACAAGTGTGCTGCTGTGTTTCTCTTTCCTTGCCTGTAAAATGGATGGAAATGCTGCTAATCTATCCTAACTCCACGCTAAGAGGCTCAATCCATAAAGCTGATTTAAGCCGCAGTACGGGCACAGTAATAATGCCATTAACATACTTCAGATTTTCCGGAAGTGAACAAGAACCGAAAGCCTAATTTGATTTCTCTTTTTCATCTCTGCATTCTCTTCATAATGCTTCAGTATTTAAGCACAGGAAGATGCTCTGGACTCAGTGCTGTGGGGATGCTCTCTCTGCGTGCCCCAGCTGTTCCCTGGTGATCCCTTGGAAAGGGAGAAAAATCCACCCTTAATATGTGTAACAGCTCTCACCTTGCTGGTATGACCAGAGGGCATTTGAAAAGGCTCTCAGGCTCAAGCATCAGTGTCTGGGTCAAACAGAACCACATCCTGTGGCTGCCCAAAATCTCCAGGCATCACAGAAAATGAGAGACCAATCCATGGGCTGGCAAAAGCATGCTTGGCCAAACATCCAAAGCCATTTGTAGAACCTGGATCAGGGTCTGAAATGGCCATTAGCAAGAAAAAAACCCTGTGTAAGAATGCTGTTGCTGTGAATAATCTGAGACAGGTGTTTGTGGTCTTATCCTGGTTTAAATGTTGGAACAATCAGGCACAGGATCCTCTCACAGCCTCAGCACTCCAAGTGTGGCACTTAAAGGACTTCAGCCAAGCAGGATAACCAGATTAAAGGACTCTGAGAGGGACTGTGCAGCAGGACTGCAGGAATCACACCCTCTAAATTCTGAGCAACTCCTCAGTTCCCTTCACCTCAGTCTGTCACAGACAGGTGACAAAACAACACACGGCTTTTACCCCCATCTGTAACTCCGTGCTTCCAGGGGGCTGAGCCTGAACTCCTGCCCAGATTCTGGGCTGAGTCAGCCCCCATTCTGGGAGAGACAGAAGGATGCTTCTGAAGAGGGCACTGGCACAAGTCAGATGTCCCTGCTCCACATACACCTCTGGTCACTGAGGGGAAAGAAGCTCTGTATGCAGAAGCAGCAAAAACCAGCTCTGGTGCTAAAAAAGCAAACCCACAGAACACTCCCGAAGTGCCTCCTCTGCACAGGTCAGTGACACAGGAGAGGAAGCCTTGTTTCCAGCTGGTTTTTGCAGGAGACAAAGATTAATCCCAAAATGTACAGGAAGGTCACAGCAGCAACATCGCTCTTTCATTACACCCTAAATACTTCACCCTGAATTCTGGTGCTATCACACAGCATGCCCTAAGAATGAAAATAAACTCTTCAGAGGACAGTGAGAACATCTGAAATACAACATTGTTCTTCATGCCCAGATCTAAATCTTGCTGAAGTCAGTGGGAATTTTTTCATTTCCCACTGGTGCTCCTGTGCTCACAGAAGGGCCCTTCAGTTTTCACCAACAATTCAACCCAGAGCCAGCGCCAGGACTGGTGAGAGAGAAGAAGCTGATTAGAACCA
Source organism: Bombycilla garrulus (assembly GCA_013400315.1). Taxonomy (NCBI): domain Eukaryota; kingdom Metazoa; phylum Chordata; class Aves; order Passeriformes; family Bombycillidae; genus Bombycilla; species Bombycilla garrulus. The sequence continues at coordinate 685,129 of VXBU01006987.1, forward strand.
CAGCTCCCTTCAGCCTGGCAAGAACTGGAAATTCTGAGAATTTAACTCAACCTTGGACTGGCAATGTCCCTGAGCAGGGACCAGGCAGAGCTAGTAACTCTGACAAATCTGATCTTTATTCCCTACAGAAAGACCGGTGGTGGTGGCCTGAATCCCAGCCTTTCCTTGTCTTTCCCAGCTCTCTGCTGAGAGATTTAACTACCAGGCTCTTGGATTCTCTAGATGCTCTTCTTTGCATAAATAATTAAAAACTTTGGGAGCTTGAAGACTGGAGTGACATACCAGGAATCTGTAAGATTTTTGTAGGATGAAACCACCTATTTTGTGTTCCATTGAAGTGTACATTCAAATCTTTGGCAGAATCAGAGGACAAGCCCCAAAGATCTGCTGATCCTTGTGCTCCCTGACCCACTCCATAGCTGTATGGCCAGTGGAGATGAACAACACTGGAGATTGTCCAAAACCCCTTGTATGTCAAACACTTCTAAAGCACCTCTTCCTTTCATCCACTGCAGCATCCTGCATCTCTTTTCAGCCAAGCCACTCTTCATCCTTTCTCTTCCCAAACTATTTCAGTCAGCCAGGGGTTCATGTGGCTCCTGTGGACAGCAATGGGTTTATTTTTGGGAGGGGTGCCTACCCTTCCCAATTCCATTTTGTGCCAGTAGCTGAAGTGATGGCTTGTTGACTGCTGATATTCATACTCCTGTCTTTGACAGGCGAGGCTCCCACTCACCAGCTGCTCAGCCTGTTTGATTAGGTTACAGACAGGGTGCAGGGAAAGCTGCAGCAGATAAGGGGAAGTGGAGATGCTGCGGGTGCGCGCAGGCGCGGCTTCGCAGGACCACAGCAAAGCTCTGCCAGCTCCCAGGTGATCCCAGACCACAGCAAAGCTCTGCCAGCTCCCAGGTGATCCCAGCACTGAGCTCCTGGGCACCCTGTGGGCAGGGACAAAGTCGGGAGAGCTGGGGGGGCACCACTCCACACCTGGCATCAGCTCAAGATCCACAGAAACCCACAGACAGATGCCAGAACATTTGCCCTAACGCCCCATAAACACGGAGCTCCAGGCTTAAACAAAGATGTGCATTTTAAGGCAGAAGTACAGGCCTTGGTTTAGACCTTAAATCTGAGAAGCCTGGACAGCTTTTCCAGCTACAGAGCATCTCCCTGCCCTGGTCTGGGTTCAGCTGGTGCCCCTTAAATCCGTGGCACAGAGGAGGGACTCAGGGTCTGTCTGGAGCAGGGATGAGGCGCCTCTCTCCTCTTGTGCGTGCAAGCTGGCCGTGGGGGATCAGCCAGGAGCTGCTCTCCCTGCCGAGGAGGCGGGAGGCTGCTGGAGCACAGGGCTGTGTCTGGGCAGCCCCGCTCCCCTCAGCAGCCCCTCGGAGCCGCTGGGCCCAGTCAGCTCCAGTACAGCCCTCAAGGACTCTCCCAAGAGGAAAGTTAGTCTTTGTTCCCTTGCTGAGGAAATTAGATACTGCAGCAGAAGCAAACTTTTAAGATTCTTCAGAGGCTCAGTCTGCTCTTCCCAGATGAGGATCCCCTGATGGTATTACACAGGACAGAAAGATCTGGGAAAAGGATTTTTGCTATAGCCCCTGCAGGGACTTTGCATCTTTTTGTTCAAACATTTTCTGTGCTCTCCTGCCCTCTTCCAAAGATCACATCTTACTTCTTTTGTCCACATAACCTCTTCTTTTCAGTTAGAAAATCCCTGTCTTGCAGCAGATGCTTCTCTTTGAATCAGATTTCCCAGCAGCTCCTCAGGGACCCCTCACAGCCCCCTGTCCATTCAGCCACTGACCACGTCCTTGCTTCCCACTCAACCTCACAGGAGAAGTGGGCCACAAGGCACTGACATGCCAGCAATCCTCATTCCTCTTGTTCTTACTATGAACAATTTTAGGGCATTAGGACAATTTTATAAACCTGGAGGTCTTTCCACCTGGAAACTTTCAAGTACCCCAATACACATAATACAGAGATTTCCATTAACTGCAGCTCCAGGCTAAGTAAGAGATCAGCACCTCCATTTCATAATGCAGCACAAACCAGAATGAACAGGACACAAAGACCGAATGAGAGAGAGGAATTATTTCATCTTGTTGTCCCAGCCAGAGCCCTGAGCCCCAAATGGCTTCATCCTCTCACTGCTTTTGTCAGTAAGGCTCCACACAATGAAATACTTGCAGCTTCCTATGTTAATCCATTAATACCTGTGAGAGCAGGCTGAAATCTCTACCCTGGTTATCATTCTGGAACCAAAATGCCCAATAAACATTATTCCATAAGCTCTGACCTTCCCTCTGTATTTTACTGAGCAGGAAGTCAATTGCTGTTTTAGCAAGCTGTGCATGTCGGAGCTGGGAGAGCACAGGAATGGATTAAATCCATGTTCCTTCTGTCCCAGGATGCCACCTCTGGTGATGGGCAGCAGTGTGGGTGCCCTTCTGCACTCTCACTGCATCTGGCAGTTCCAGGGAGCCAGAGGTTGCATCCAGACCTCCATATTTCCTATCCTCTCTCTGTGCGCTGTGAACTCGCCTCATGTTTTTCAACCTGCTTATGCTTTTGCCCTCCACAGCATCCTGTGGTAATGAGCATTACAATTTAATTAGCAGACATGATCGGGAACCTATCTGACTCTATTCAGGTGCTTAAGCCAGTCTTTCCCCAACAGTGAATCAGATTGCTCTCTAAGGATGAAAAAAAGGGATGCAGGACACGTGAGAGGGGCCAGGAAATTGCTTCAGTTCTCAGTGGAACATGTTCACTGCACGTGAAGAGGGAGAGAGAGAGAGAGAAGGGAGAAGGGAATAAGGACAAAGCAGCTTCCTGGCTTGAATCCAGAGACTGAGCTGAGAATAAATAATAATATACGTGTCTAACGAGCTAAAAAAACAGCCATCATTCCCATTAGCAGAAACCATCCTGCTGCCCAAGTCAAGTCTCCTATCATGGCCACTGTGACCAGCACGATGTAAAATCTGATGTGCTCTAAAGAAAACAAAAAATTGAGCAAACGAGGACCCAAGTCTACCCGCTACTCATACGCAGAGAGAAATACTCCTTGTCTCTCCAGTTCCTCTTCTTCCCAGCCATCACCTCACAGAAAACACTGCCAGGATGCCACACCTCCAGCCACACTTCACTTGGGGACTGCTCACTGCTTTCCAAGGCAGGAAATCTCAGGAAGAGCGCAACTTTAATGTTGAAGAACTCCGCACAACAGCACAGCGGCCTCTTTACCGTGATGATAAAAGCGGGCAGAACGTGAGGCAGGTTACCCAGCAGGGAGGCAGAGCTGCAGGGAACTGATCCTCATGCAGCAGCAGGAGGGGACCAGCCCCAGCTCTCCTCACTTCAGCTCTGGATGCCAGCACATTTCTTGCTTCCCCAAGAGGGAACTTAACCTAACTTACCCTGAAAACACACTGAAGCAGAATCGCTCTGAGAGCTGAAAGGAATGACAGCCCTGGCCCAGCTTTCCAGCCACTGCAGCTCCCTCACACAGGGACAGCTCCATCCTCCCTTGAGTTCTAGCGGCACTGGGCCTGGGCATCCAAGAGGAGGTGGCTGGCAAGACGCTCTGTTGCAGTGATTTGTGCTTACTGGCCATCTCCCTTGGCAGGAAAATCAACTGAGAGCTGCCTCTGCCTTGCGCTGATTTAGTGCTTGTCTAACTACAAAACCCACACTTGTTTAAAAGCCGCTGACCTGCTCTGGTACTTCTTAATCTGAACCACACACTGGGTCTGGACCCTCCTGCAGTTATTCATACCAATGCCACATTGCTTGCCAGGATTTCAGGTTCAGAAACTTTCAGGAATCATTTGCTAGCTTGTGCTATTTTTTTTTCCTCTAAATCGGATATTGTAGAGACTAACACCCATCCCTGGCAGCACCCTGTCTCTCTGGGACAGGCAGCCTCTGGAATGTGCCAAATGCAGGTGCTGACATGAACCTGCCACCTCAGTTCCAGGCTGTCAGCCCAAGCAGAACTCTGCTCCTGTGCAATACCTGCATTTAGGCACTCACTCCATACAGGTGCCTCTCATTTCCAGAGTAAAAGACCATGACAAATCCAGACCCCAGTTTTTGATGGTTGCACTCCGTGCTGAACTTGGTGATCCTTGCTAAACATGACTTTATAAATGTCTCATCCTGCAGGTTGGATTTTTTTCTGCTCTTCTTATGTTTTCCTTTCTCTGTCTCTAGCCAGAAATGATTTACATGTTTGTTTACTCTGAGCTACATTCATCTGAGTCATTCAGCAACCCTCTACCCACAATCATATTACAGCAAATTTGGAACTGGAGTCTCAGGGAGTGAATATTATGCTGTTGTCAAGATGAGAGCGGGGGGCCATATTCTGCCACTGGGTTTCAGGAAAAACTGACTTTTGCAAGCATGTTAAAATCCAACAGCCCCATAATCCCCTGTGCTGTGCATTTCTTCATAAAGAAGGGAAAAATCCAGGCAAATAAATTACTCTATATTTACACCAGTTACAGTGTAACAATTAGTAGGATTTGGCTCATTTTGTACAAATTATACTACTGTACTTGTAGGAATAATCTACTCTGTTTCAAACTAATTTTAGCCACCCTTGACTGCTCTTCCATCTGTTGTAGAAAAAAAATTTATTTGCACATAGATATTGTGAATTTTCTTTTCCAAGGTATGTTTTCAAGAACTACATCCCTCAAAAACAACATAATCATATTCTTAGCAAGACTCATAGCTCAGCTGACAGTACCTTGTCTATTAAATCCACAACATGAAAAGACCTCAGAATTGACATGCTAAGGATTTTTTTAAGGTTGCCTGAAATAAATCTTTGCAGAAACCAAGCTGATCAAAGAATTCTGAGCTTTGCATTACCATTAACGCAATTCTAGAAGCTATTCAGAGATTCTACCAAAGCAGAGAGGTTATGAAAAGTAAAAACACCTTTTAAAAAACATATTACAAAACCAATGAGATTTCAATACACTACAGTGAAAGCGATGCACATTGAAACAGAAATCATTCTCTCAGAAGCCCAGTAATAAAAATTCTGTTAATGTTCTATGCACTTGCAAGATATATGAAGACTGATCAGAGGTTAGTCTCAAGCTCAAGTCCTTATCCATCTAGTTTCTCTTCACCTCTTTACAAAAAAAAAAAAACAAAACAAAACAACAAAACAAACAAACAAAAAAAAACAACCCAAAAACCTTTCCCACGACCTTTTCCTTTACTTTTAATTCTAGAAATATACTCTGTAGCAGTATCTGAGGTATAGTTCTTGCCTAAGAAGACCTGCAGCTAGCTGACAGTGTGCAGGTCCCTGCCGCACCTGAGAATAAAAGCACAACCAGAGGGAACAGCAACGCCCCACCACAGAGAGCAGTGGGCTCGCAACGGGCCAGGGGGTGTCGTGGTCAGGGGCAGCACCTTCATGTCTTCAGCCACTAAAGGGTCTGGGGCTGAAGCATTTCTTCAGCTGATAATTACTGCCAAGTTACATGCAGGGAAACTGGGAGCAAATACTCATGGCCCAAACGAAGAGTGACACATCTGATAACACCCAGATGGAGGGTGCTTTTCTGCCTTTTCTCGAGAAACAACACTAGATCTCTTTACGAGGGAGTATTAGTCAAAATCCCCGTTCCTTTAGTCTGCTTTGGAGCTCCCTGAACAGGCATTTGGCTACAAGTTCCAATAAACTGCCTAAAGATACCGCTTTAACTTCTGAAAAGCATTTTTAAAGCAGCAATACAGTAATTTGCATTTACACAGTACCTGCCTGGCTGAAAAGTGTTCTCAAGGGCTTCTGAGCAGCTTCACGGAGCCCTGGGAAGCAGTGGCACAGGAGATGCCATCATTAAGGAGAAGGCAATCAACACCGAGGAAGACTGAGAGCCTTGCCCAGGATCAGGCAGGATGTCCTCAGAAAACAAAACCCTGCTCGGCTCTCCCGTGGGGACAGGTACACACAGAGGCACCGTGACCACAGAGACAATCCTCTTGCCAAAAATCTTTCCTTCCAGCTTTGATCCCGAGGGGTCCCTTCATGCTCGGGATACTCTGTGCTCCTCGATCACCTCTTGCATTCCGCACAGGGCACTGCATTACATAAGCTTGCTTGCACGGAGATGCACCGGGCACAAAACTTAGGGTTACATCTGACCGGCAGAAGGATTAAATATTTTTTACAATACAGTGGAAAAGTTAAGAAGGAGTGATCAAACAGACTGGGAATTCAAAGTGATGCTGCTCGAGAATGCAAGACTTGGTAACGTAGCTGTTCAACCATGTTACCTTAGAGCATGGAGAATTTAATGGGAGACTCGCACATTACCATATTCATAACCATGACTAACAAATCTGTTGTCAATGCCACCAAAAATATCACACAAGCAGAATGTTTTTATACCAAAGAGACCACTGAAGTCACGGCTCCATAGTAAACAAATGAACTTATGAAGAGTCTTGAAAATCAGCCCGTTTTTATTTTCTTTTTTTTTTTTTTCCTGCGGAATTTGATACACTATAAACTGCGAGATGCCAGCTAGTTCAAAAAGGGGTCGATAAAAAAGGCAATTTTCTTCTGCAAGCATCAGAGCAGAGAACACCCCTCCAGTATCACTGTCACCTTTCCCATGCTGCGGGCACGTGGGTCACCCAGACGACTCAGCCAGGTCAAGGGCTGCCCGAATAAATAGCAATTTAATCCGGCATTTAACGCGCTCGGCGAGGGTGCAGGTGGTCGGTGCGCGCTGTCATTTAGGGCAAGGGCAGACAGAATCAAAATCCAGCACCGTCCCTCGGGGTGCGAGTCCCGGTGCTGCCGGCAACTCTCGTGGGGGAGCGCGGCCACGCATCCCGCCCAGTCCCGCATCCCGCCCAGTCCAGCATCCCGTCCGGTTCTGCATCCCGTCCAGTCCAGCATCCCGTCCGGTTCTGCATCCCGTCCGGTTCTGCATCCCCTCCCGGCTCCCCATCCCTCCCAGTCCCGCATCCCTCCCAGTCCTGCATCCCTCCCAGCCCCGCATCCTCGGAGTCCCGCATCCCGCCCGGCTCCGCCGC